>JARQZJ010000122.1:8437500-8790000 GCA_030704895.1 Henosepilachna vigintioctopunctata
GGAGTTTTTTTACCTTAACTTCAAGTCGGAAAATAGATTTACTATTGATGACGAAGAACTGAACACATTAATGTGTTGTTTGCACATAGTCATAATTTTAAAACCATCCTGAGAAGATATAATTTCCAGCTTTGTTATAAGTACAATACGATGGAAAAAAATCATTTAACACAGCAAGTGTTTTATATTTCTATAGTGTTTTTGGACTTGATAGCACAAAAACATTCTCGTATTCAATCTCTCAGATTGATTTCAAACGTATGTGTTTCATCTTCTGTCAACGGTGCTTTAATAGTTTTTTGTTATATATTTTTAAAAATTTGTCACACTTGGTACAGAGGACACCTGTGAATAAAAAACCGTTTTATCTAAAGAAGACAATATTGATTGCCGAAACGATGAATATGTTTTTCATATATGTAAACATAGTTGAAGTGGAAGTGCCTTTCGAAGAGTCACCAATCTCAAGTGAAGTTGACGCGCTTCCGACTAAGTCACACACGAATGACACACGTTCATCTGATAAAATGCGAAAGTAAACCTAGGTGCGAAGTTTGTGATGAAGATGTAACAGTGGAACATTTATTGATAAATTGTGTTAAATTCAGTAATGAAAGAATCTCATGTGGCATAACTGGATCATTGTCGAATATTCTTAACTTAAACAATGTTGAAATTTTAGTTAGGGTCCTTAGGTTAACCAAACTGTACGCCTATATTTGAAACACTGTACCGTCGCTAATAACCCGTATGGTTGATGCGACAATAACCTTTGAGTAAAAAAAATAGTTATGCCACCAATTGTTGATACACTTATTTGCCCAAGAAAACCTATCAAGAAAACACATTCGCGAGTATAAGCAATCAAAGAAAAATCCTTAAACAAAACCCTTAAATGGGTTCAAATCTCACCACAAACATAAAAAAGTCAGGCATAAATATTAAAATTTGACAGAAACAACAATTAATGTGATAGTTACACTTAAATATTTGGAACTGGAATTTTCAAAAACAATAACACGTTCATCTCATGTTGTAATATACATATGATTGGATTTGGAGACTGATCACATCTGCAATATTACTCACATCAAACAATACATTTTTATGTTTTGGCGGGTGCTCCTATGTGGTTAAAATATTGTTGTATATTTTGCTGAGCCAAGTTATATACGTGTTATCATTGATGGATGCTGGGTTTTTTTTATAGAAATCATTTCCTGAATTTCACGTTGAGGATTTTCGTAGCCGAAAAATCGAATTTATGGCTCAATGTTCGCTCGTGTTATGCGAGGGCAGTGGTGTTTTTTATCATATCTATGCCCATTTAACCTATTTTTCAGCTGTTGCCTAATTTGTCCAAATATGCCTGGATAGTCTGAACATGGTATCTGGTATATTGTGTGGGTTTTTTTACCGGTTGGAATACTGCTTTTAAGTCTACTGAAATCGTCTTGTAGCAGATTATACTTCTTATGGCACACTATTATGCCAGATTTTTCAAATAGTTTGTACAGGTTTTCAGATAGGCACGGATATATGGTATACATAGATATTGGTTATCCTTCTTATATTTAGTTACTGTAGCGTTAAAATTATTTTGTTTTTGTGTTAAATGTTTTTTGTCTGTTAAGATGTAGTACTTCCTTCGCTTTATATGTTGCGTCCTGTACAAATTTCAGAATCACTAATTGCCCGATTCGCTAGCCCAATAATAACACATTTTTTTGAAATATGTGGTAGTGTGAATTGTAGTTAAAGCAACGTTCCGACCATGTGGGCCCTGTGTACCATTCCGTTCGTAATGTTTTGTCTCTGTGATGGATGGTCATGTCAAGGAAGTTTATTTTCTTGTCAAATTCAGATTCCATGGTAAACTTTAGTTTTTCGTGATAGTTATTGAACTGACTCAAAATTCCGTATTGTTTTTGGGAATAGCTGTGATGCAGTCGTCTACATATCTGTAGAAAAATGGCAGAGAAAAATCTAATCTGGAAATTACATCACACTTTAAATCATCCATCACTAACTGTGCAATTTTTATGTTTGTGGTAAGATTTGAACCTATTAGTGTGTTAACAAATGGAAACATGAATATCAGAATAAAAACGAAGGAAGCTATTACAAATGTATTCATCAAAGTCCATTAATGAAAGAATGGTACAAAAATATTGGACAAAGAAGAGATTTCGTTAGAAGAATTTTCAGACTCAAAAGTGGCCATAACATATGTCCAGCATATCTCCACAAAATTGCCAAAAATAATAATCCTCTGTACGACCGCGGTGAATATGGTTCAGCTGATCATCATCTACTTTAAATTTCATCTTGAGTCTGAAAATATAAATCAAACAATCACAATCGTTTGCTTATCCTTTTGTCTCACCCTGTATTTTATATTCTCCCTTCCTACCGTGGCTTGTTTGTTGTATGCGTATGAAGAGTAAAATCGCCTTGAACAGCCCTTTGGCGTAATGTGTCTTACTCCTTTTGGTATTTCACTACAATTTATATTGGTTATAAAACTCTGAAATTTCCGAGATAAAAAAAATTAGTGTGTTTTTAAGCATGATTTTTATATTCAATTTGATTAAGGTTAAAATAATAACCGAAAAATTCAACATCATTCTGTTTTAACTAAGCCAGAAAACCCAAGAAATGAATTCTTACAATATCAACAAAATGGCTCACGAACCAGATATAGATTAGAGCCCAGGATAGAAAAATGAGTTACCTCTTTAGTACTCTCAAATCTTTCGAAAATGTTCATTTTCTTCTTCAGGCCTAAAATTGTACAATAGTAACAGTTTATGTAACAAGGCACTATTGAAAATTATTCTTACAATTACTGTGAAGTTGGTCCGAAGGTACATTTGTTTTTGGAAATTTATGTAATAATTTTATTTTACTTTCTAAGTACTCTCAAATGCATAAGGTTCATTTATTATTGAATTTTACGTGGTTATTGAATATTATTGAATTTCACGTGGTATAGTGGTTAGAACGTAAAATTCAATAATATTCAAACCCAATGCATTTGAGAATTCTTAGTTATGAAATTCAAAAAACAAATGTACCTTCGGACTAACTTCACAGTAATTGTATGAATAATTTTCAATAGTGCCTTTTCACATAAACTGTCAATATTGTACAATTTTAACCAGAAGAATATATATATATATATATATATATATATATATATATATATATATATATATATATATATATATATATATATATATATATATATATATATATATATATATATATATATATATATATATATATATATATACATATATATATATATATATATATATATATATATATATATATATATATATATATATATACAGGCTTATTTTAATGTTAAAAACTTTATTTTCGTTGACGTTTCGTTGTTTATATCACAACTTATAACTTTATGTTAAAAACATTAAAAATAAACTATCTTAAACAGGCAATAAATCAATTTAAAAAAAAAAAATATATATATATATATATATATATATATATATATATATATATATATATATATATACATAGCCACATAATATATTATGTGTTATATGGTTTCTGTGAGGGTTATAAAACTAAAAAATATTGAGAGACCATATATGCAATAACTACTTCTAGAAAGAAATAATTTTCTGATAAGGAAACGCCCTAGAGGTGGGGAGTTATCGAGATCACGTATTGCCTTGGATACAATACATAATTTAATGAACTGTCTTATAGCAAAGGACCTTCGTTCTCTTGAACAGAATTTTCCGAAACAAAAGAATCTGCAGCATGAAACGGGATCAAAAAAGGATCATGGAAGTTCAGAAGACTGTTAAATCTGACGCAATAACTTGTGAATGGAATTCGACAGACGAAAAAGCTTACAGTAGGAAGGAGAGAGATTGGTAATCTTTCCTGCACTCTGAAGCCGTATTAGACGAACTGTGAAAAGCATTATACGGGGGTGTCGAACTGTGAACTCCGCTGATTATTGCTTGAGAATTCGCAGGTGTCCCTTCGCACCTATAATTGTGTAATTGCCCACTGGCCCAAAATAACTCCTACGCCCAGTTACGCGAAGCTGAATACTCAATTATTTCATATTCAAAGGGGATGGTAGGTATTTAACTGTTTGAAAGGGTACAAATGTTATGAGTTGTTTGAGTAGACTGCAGGAAGCTGTGCATGTTTAGGGTCATTCATTAATTATTTGCGGTATTTTACTAATAATTTGGACCCCTGCCCTACAGTGACATTTGGTGAAATTTGACAGAATTTTTTTAGGCAAATTATGACTACGAAACTTTTATTAATACTCCTATCTATATTTTATTTTTGTCAGTATTTCAGATTGAATTCAAACGTATGTGCCCCACCCTTTTCCCAACTGTGTTTTCGTTGTTTTCTAAATATATGCAATTTTGAAAAAAAATTGCCACTCTTTGTAAAGAGGAAAGCTGTGAAAAAGGAAATTTATCTGAAAAAGGCAACAGCGCTTGCCGAAACGTTGAATATTTTTATATAAATATAAATATTGTTATACCACCAATTGTTGATAGACTTAATTACCGAAGACAACCAATCAAGAATATATATATATATATATATATATATATATATATATATATATATATATATATATATATATATGAGAATTATATATATATATATATATGAAGATGATGAGTTCTCGGCAAAAGTAGGGCCACTATAATTGATACACAACCAATATACCTTATAACCTTGTCTATATTTCGAACATGTTTACATTCTTCATCAGGACTCTGAAAAATAAATAAGTGTAAAACAAAGTGTTTTAACCAAAAAATTATATCTTACGGTTAACTAGCCTGAAGATGTAGCCAGACTGTACGCAGCAGTGAAAATAAATGGTAAAACAAATTTTAAAACTTACAGAACCAGATAATCTCATTAAAATATATATATATATATATATATATATATATATATATATATATATATATATGTGTATATATATATATATATATGTATATATATATATATATATATATATATATATATATATATATATATATATATGTATATATACATATATTTATATATATATAACATAAATCGACTACAAGAAAAAGAATTTTGTAGTTCCTCGCACTTGTAAATACTTAATATTATAAGTACACTATAACTTCCTTTCAATACTTTTTTGACAAATTATTCAAAAAAACATTATAGCACAGCCGTTCGTTTGTTGGACGTGGCGTAACTGAAAAGAACGTTGTAGTACGAGACAGTGAACTGTCTTACGCTTCCAATAAATGTAGGCACCGTTTTCAAAACTCTTATTGTAACAGTCTCAGGGATGTCAGACTGTTAATGAAACAGTCTTATCTAACAAACCCTTCAAGGGATAACAATTATCCCTAGAAGGATAATGGAGATATCAAACTGTTCTTGTTTCACATAGCCAGCTCTGCTATAATATTCTTTTGAAAAATTGGTAAAAAAAAATTTTGAGATGTGATGTTTTGTATTCATTTTATGAGTGTTATTTGTAAGGTTTATCAAATCGTTGTAAACAGAATTAAGATGTTTGATGTCTGTTCTTCATTTAATGTGTTTTCTAAATTTTCACGAAAGTGTAACATTTCTATAATTTCTCTACATTTTTTGTCTTTTTCAGTTGCTAAAATCTTTGTATTGCTATAATCAAAATCGTGTTTTCTGTTATTTTATGTTCATGTAAGGCTGGCTGTTATTCGAGTTTTTGCGTATTCATGCGCTTTAATTCTTTCTTCGAGATTTTGTGATGTTGGTAGTATGTGCTACTATTGAATTATAAGGTTTTAACATTTTAGCAATGTTTGTACTCAATTTTGGAATATATGGTAGGGGAATGTAATTATTTTCGTTAGATTTAGTTTTTTTTGGATGTAAAGTATTATATAATTTATGAATTCTGTTTTTCATGATTTTGTTGATCAAATTTAATGGGTTATTATTTTTCATGAGAAGAGTACAAACTTCTTCAAGTGTTTCATGTCGTAAACATGATGATGTTTATTTAGTGATCTATCTATAAAATTAATTATTATTCGTTTTTTCTGGGAATAGTGATGATTACTCATAAAATTTATTGTTCATTTCGAACTTATTTCTTTTCTGTGCCATCTTGTAAAAATTTTGTTATTTTTCCTTATAATTGTTATATCAAGAAAACTCAATTTTTCATCTTTTTCTTCTTCAAGTGTAAATTGTAATTTATTATGAAAATTATTGAAACGTTCTAGTATATTATTAAAATGATCTCTATCTGCTATTATCAAACAATCATCAACATATCTTTTATATAATGAAATATTTTCTTTTAAATCTTTTATTACATATTCTTCGAAAAATTCCATAAGTAATTGTGCAATTACACTTGATATTGGACTGCCCATTGCAACACCATCAATATATTCAATCCCCTCTATATAATCTCTAAATTTCTTTCATCAATTTAAAAAAAAATAAGGAATCAAAATCAATTTTATATCAAGAACTCTTATCATTTAGTTGATAATCTAAAAAATTTACAACTTAATGAAAATCATAAATTATATTCTTTAGATGTAATCTCACTATATACTAATATACCTAATACAATTGTTCCAAACACGATAGATCAAAAATGGAATATTTTAAAAAATTTCACTTTTATTCCAAAAAATGAGTTCATAGAAGCAGTGAAATTCACTTTAGGCACAAATTATTTTCAATATAAAAATGAATTTCATATCAACCACTTGATAAATTTGATGAATCCTGAATTGGGATTGCAGTCCTGTTAATAGTAAGAAAAATTTTCAATAGTGCCTCATTATATAAACTGTTAATATTGTACTATTTTAGCCCTAAAGAAATAAGTAAACATTTTCGAAAGCTTGGAAAATACTAAAGAGGCTTATTTTCCTGTCCTGCACTGCAATCCGAATTAAACACTGGAAATATGTATGTATATATATATATATATATATATATATATATATATATATATATTTCTTGAAATTGATTTATTGCCTGTTTGAGGTATTTATTTTGAAAGTTTTTAGCATTAACAGGCTTTTTTAATATGAAAAAGTTTATTTCTTTATTATTTAAATTTTTTTATTTATTTTTTTTTTTATTTTTTTATTTATTTGAAATACACTTTTTCATATTAAAAAAGCCTGTTAATGCTAAAAACTTTCAAAATAAAATATATATATATATATATATATATATATATATATATATATATACATAAATATATATATATATATATATATATATATATATATATATATATATATATATATATATATATATATATATATATATATATATATATATATATATAAATATATATATATATATATATATATATATTTCTTGAAATTGATTTATTGCCTGTTTGAGGTATTTATTTTGAAAGTTTTTAGCATTAACAGGCTTTTTTAATATGAAAAAGTTTATTTCTTTATTATTTAAATTTTTTTATTTATTTTTTTTTTTATTTTTTTATTTATTTGAAATACACTTTTTCATATTAAAAAAGCCTGTTAATGCTAAAAACTTTCAAAAAAAAAAAAATATATATATATATATATATATATATATATATACATATATATATATATATATATATATATATATATATATATATATATATATACATAAATATATATATATATATATATATATATATATATATATATATATATATATACATATATATATCTATATAAAATTGAAGATTATCGGCATATCCCGCAAATTGGTAGCAGCGGCTGACACATGTTTCGAGCTTATTGGCTCTCCTCAGAACGGCGTAGAAAAGTTCAAGTTGTAGGAACCTGGAGGTGAAAAACACAAAAAAAAAACTAATAAAAACAGACAACCTCTAAAGGAAGTCGCAATGTTCTAGACTACGTGTTTGTTCTTTCCGGATTGGGAAACTTGGAAACTGCTTTGCCCGTGAGGTGACTATTTATCCTTCAAAGGATGCTCTAAGCCGAGATGTTGAAAAATATATAAATAATATTATAAATAATATTATTTGATGCGGAAGAAAATTAAAATGAAATTGAAGATTATCGGCATATCCCGCAAATTGGTAGCAGCCGCTGACACGTGTTTAGAGCTTATTGGCTCTCCTCAGAATGGCGTAGCCAAGTTCTAGTTGTAGGAACCTGGAGGTGAAAAACACAAGAAGAAAAACTGATAAAAACAGACAACCTCAGAAGGAAGTCGCAACGTTTTAGGCTACGCGTTCGTTCTTTCCGGATTGGGAAATTTGGAAACTGCTTTGCCCGTGAGGCGACTATTTATCCTTCAAAGGATGCTCTAAGCCGAGACGTTGAAAAATATATAAATAATATTATAAATAATATTATTTGATGCGGAAGAAAATTAAAATGAAATTGAAGATTATCGGCATATCCCGCAAATTGGTAGCAGCCGCTGACACGTGTTTAGAGCTTATTGGCTCTCCTCAGAATGGCGTAGCCAAGTTCTAGTTGTAGGAACCTGGAGGTGAAAAACACAAGAAGAAAAACTAATAAAAACAGACTAATAAATAACATAAACTAATAAATAACGTTTCCCAATCCGGAAAGAACAAACGCGTATCCTAAAACGTTGCGACTTCCTTCAGAGTTTGTCTGTTTTTATTAGTTCTTCTTATGTTTTTCACCTCCAGGTTCCTACAACTAGAACTTGGCTACGCCGTTCTGAAGAGAGTTAATAACGTGTCAGCGGTTGCTACCAATTTACGGGATATGTCGATAATCTTCAATTTCATTTTAATTTTCTATCTGTTTATATATTATTTATATATTTTATATATATATATATATATATATATATATATATATATATATATATATATATGTATGTATGTATATATAAATATATATATATATATATATATATATATATATATATATATATACTTATATATAAAAATACGTGGAATGAAAAACATATAACTTCAATTTGAAGGTTTCTACCTGTTGATATCATTATGTTTGTGCAATTGAGTTCAACATCTTCGTCTCCGAGAGAATAAATAAGTAAAAGAATAAATCGGAAAAAACCAGGATTCCAGGATATATCGAACCATCTTGAAGGGTACATCGAACTGGTTTCCAGGCATATACGCCTTGTGTACTCTCGCAGAATCCCTTCATGATATAGTAATCACAGATGATCGAACAAATCGAACCGACATTACAATGGATAAAGATCAAAAAAGCAAATAGTTTAAGCCATTCATGGTCGGAACATTATTTGGTTGTTTATACGTGAACCCGGAGGTGAAATCTCTTTGAAAGACCATGGACAGCCTATAATATGATCGACAAAGCGAACATCCGTCTTGAAAACTGCTCAATAGTTGCCGTACACGAACCGTATGTTGCTTCTGCTACCAAACACTTGAAATGCCTGGCTCTAATCCTCTTTGTGAAGTACGCGGACGGCCATTCCTGGCTTATCTCATGGGGGCTACGGACTTTCGAAAAGAGAGAGAAAACTACCTTCATGTTTCCATCTGATACTCTGATAGTAAGTTACGAGGGTTACCATTTATATTTCTGGCCGAATTAAAAAAAACACTTATATTAATGATCTAAATGAATTTATTGTTTCTCAAAATATTCTCCATTGATCAAAATACATTTTTAAACGAGTCCGACCCAGTACTTGAAAAAACTTTCAAACATGAATTTTGAATGCATCAATCGTTTTTTCTGTCATAAAAAATTGATAATCACGTAACCCCCTTCTACGTTACGGACAAAACAGGGATATACGGGTGATGAACGAATACTTTTCGTTTGATGTGTAACAGGTTGCAAATTTCGACGAAGTTCACTTCTTTTGAAATTTTTTCTTATGTAGATTGGTAGGTTTATCAAAACGAATACGCATGATTCGTATTTGGATCTACTAAGGGACATTAATACTTTCGAAACGCTCCAAGCGTATTTGTTTTAAAATATAAATAAGATTAAATATTGTGTTACTATAGATATTATCGTTTCGTCAGTCGTAAAAACTTTGCGTTCCATTCTGGGAAGATGTAAGTATCTCAGTACAGTGTTAGAATTGCATCATCTAAAAATTTTTTACTTCGGATTGATAGAATCGCGTTTATCTTATGGCTTGTTGGGCTGGGGTGGAGCTTCTGACGCACACCTAAGAAGATTGCAAATTCTTCAAAAGACGATTTTAAAAATATTATTCAAAAAAGAACGAACTTACCCTAGCGAGCTGTTATTTGAAGAAGTACAAGTATTGGATCTTAGGAGGTTGTATTTTCTCAAAGCGGTTATATATTTCTACAAGGACAGGGAGTTCTTAGCCCACAACAAATTATGTCACGGATATGACACCAGAAGCATCGAGTCATCGAAGATAAAAACCTCTTCGTCTAGAAAGACCATTGGACAGAGGTGTCTGGCCTTTCTGGGACCTAGATTTATCAATCTTTTGCCTTTACAAGTGTTGAGCGCACCTTCAGTCCAATGTTTCAAAAGAAGAACCAGGATGTTTCTTTTTGCAGAGGGTGCATCCATTGTGGCTGATTTTTTTTCTTTGTGAATTCTTGATAGTACTGTATGTTCAAAAATGATCTTGTTTTTTTTTGGGTTTGTTGAAGTTTGTTTTTCTTTTTTCTCAGTGTTTTTAATGAATATAGTTATTTCAATTTTAAATTTTTTCCCATAGACAGCTATGGCTTTATGGGTATACTTTATGTACGTTTTAAAGTTTTATTTCTCTTTCAAGTTGCGAGAATTATGTATTTTTTTGCTTTGTATAGAGAAAATTTTCTTTTACTTTGTACACTTGGAGGAAATAAACTCATTATTATTATTATTAATTTTTAAATTATTATTTTTAATTATTATTAATTCACTTGTTTTACGTATTCAACCCGAAACTTTTCCCGAAGTAATGCTGGTGTTGAATTCTGAACTGTTGTTGTATGTAACTAACGGCATTGTCTCCACCGAAGCAACAGACAAGATCTTTTTCCTTGGATGTTCTGCTTCAGGAAACATTTGGTCGGTTTTCGCTTGTCTTAGACGACCCACAAAAACGGCTGTAAGTTTGTTGCATACTCTCCAACTCATAATCATAGTTCCAATATTATTTACCTACGTAGATGTTATAGACATGATGCTCCTATCGACTTAACCCTTGATATAAGCTTTCATCAACAAATGTATTTCACATTAATTTTCACAAATTGATCTCGTTGATACTTTTCATTACAAAATTCTGAAAATGCCTCAATATCACGTGATGTGTAATGATGATGGCTCAAGCAGATCGACCACAACATCTATGCATTTGGAGCCAACTAGAGATATAAATTTCAACCCTCGTATATACTAGAAACACACTTCCAGCGTTCTTCTATCATATTTATACGTACGAATTGCTTCCTTTGTTTGTCTTAAATGTATACTTGCCTAAAGAGCGTTTCAAATATGTTTTATTTTTTGATAATACACAATGGAATGGAATATGAACATTCAACATGAACAAATGCATATATTTATATGAATAAATATATATTATTTTGAATGTTTTTACCAATAACAGGCTTCTTTTGATATGAAAAAGTTTATTTTTGTTAACGTTTCGTTGTTATATTACAACTTTGTCAAAACTAATGAATAATTGAATTTATGAGTTACTATAGATATCAAAATGTCAAACTTATTTTTTAGAAAAATCTTTTTCAGATTTTTCTGAAAAATAAGTTTGACATTTTGATATCTATAGTAGTTCATAAAATTCAATTAACATTTGTTTTGACAATGTTGTGATATACAACAAAACGTCAACGAAAATAAAGTTTTAAACATTGAAAAAGCAAAGATCTTGTCATTTCAAGGGAATTTTTGACTAAGATCATTGGGATAGCGATTATTGCCCAGAAAGAGAACGAATGAACTTGAATGCGCAATTTTTAGGGCTGTTGTTTCAGCTTTTTTGCCTCCCAAAAACGCTTCATCCTCTCAAGATGCTCTTTCTTCGGTTCATCTGTCCATTCAGTCTGGTGCACTGATTTTTGCCCAAACTTCACATATGCGATTTTATAGCGACAATTCTTCCTATCTTCGAGATTTTTTATATTGATCTGTTGTAGATTCTTTTTAGCCTCTTTTAGTTATTCTGTACCTCATCTACATTATTATATCGAGGAGTTTCTTCGGTATTCTGGACTGTTTCATCCTGTTGACATGCGCATAAAACTTTGCTCGTCGTTTTCTGATTTCTTCTGTTATTGTATTTGTCTTTTGATGAAGTTCGTTCTGAGTTCTTTCCATCCAAATGTCGTTTCTGTTGATTTGCCCGAGAATGTTTTTGGGAATTTTTCCTTCTTGTTTTTCTTTCTCTCTAATTCTTGAATGCCCGAAAATAACCATTGTTTCAGCTTCGTAGATTCCTTCTGGAAGAATCGTTGTGTTATGTCTCAATTTTGCGCCTCTCGAATGCACTTTTCATTATAGTACGCCCATGTTAGCTTGTAGGCCATATGAGCTTGAAAATTCAGTGTTCGTTAGCGATTCGGTTTAAACCAGAATACTTATAGGTATTCAAAATGGCTGACTTCAAGAATTTATCATGTTTTGTGATCAAAGGGGATTTATTTTTTGTTTATCTTTCCATAAATTTGGTTTTATCTTAAGAATTCGGTAACTCGCTTTTCTGCGCAATTTCATGTAGTTTTTCTACAGCGAGAATCGCTTCAGTTCTGTTGTCTGTGATAATACCAATATCGTCTGCGAAAGCCAGACATTTGACATTTATTCGATTTTCTTTTTCGATACCCGCTTGTATGGCCTTAATATGAGGTTTCCATTCACTAATGATCTTTTCTAAAACAATGATGAAAAGGATTTGAGAAACTTGGTGTTCCTACCGTATGTTACTTCATCTATGAATTTTACTTTGAAAGTTGTAACTTGGTGTTCTGCCCTGTTTAGGAGTGCTTTAGAAAGAATTTTGTAAGGAAGGGAGTAGGGAACTTCCTCTGTAATTGTTGATATCCATCTTCTCTCCTTTTCGTTTCATTGGTTATGATTTCAAAAGGATCTGATATTTCAACCATGAATTTTACTTTGGAAGTTGTACCTGTAAGTGTCTGTTCTATAATTTTTCGAATTTCCGATAGATCCAAATTATTTCATGATTTTGAAAAGGGTTTTGAGTTCTACTGAATGATATTCTTTATTGAAATCAATGAATGTAATCACTGTATTGCTACATATCCTCATTTGTTATATCATATTTAAAGTCCAGATCTGTTCAGCACCTGATCGGCCTTTTCTGAATCCAATTAGTAATCTCCTATAAGTGGATCCGCGTGGTGTTCTACGTTGTTTAGAAGTGCTTATAAATTTTTTTTTGAAGTTTCTGTTGGCTGTACGGTATTCTCAATAAATATTCTTAATACTTAGAAATATCAGACAGCAAAATTCTTTCAGTGTTTAGGATTGCTCAACAAATAGTAGCTATGTTTTTTCAGTTTTTCATTCTTTTTCTGCTTCTTTCTTCTTCTTTCCATGTTTTGAATATGCTTCAATTTGTATCCGATATTCAAGAACTCATAAAAATTTTCATTATTTACTGCCTATTAGAGCTATGAATATATAATATTGAGTATAGATATTTATATATTATTTTATTTGATTCGAAAGGTATATAAACAAGTAGGAACCCAATACAACCATTCACAGTTCGTCAATGCCAAACAAAACCATGTCGGAATGTAAATTTAAAAAATTCAAATAACCGACAATTAGACATTTATATAATACATAGGTATAGGTATACAGAAGAATTAATATTTTTACCTGCATCAATTAATTTTAGTACTTGTCTATCATCCCTAAGTGCGAATAATCATTCGTAATAAAATTGAAAGATTTGCTCACGTTTCATCATTTAATTACTAAATTTTTTGAACCAATTATTAATTGAACTTGTCCCCCAAATACACGCCAAAATTATTGCTTTGACCAAAAAGATCATTGAGTAATTACCTACAATCAGTCATTTCCTTTTATTCTGCCTCTAAGTAATGAAATCTGCTATCACTTTTCCGTTGAAATTGCAAGAATTATTGAAACCGAATGAATTCTGTTCTATTATTTCAGAAAAAATAAGCCCTTAACTCATAAAAACTTTTTCAATATTTTTTTTCATTTTTTTATTTTTACATACAAGGACTCACCCAACAGACAGTTTAAAACTGTTGTATTATAGAGGAGCACATATTACACATGTTAATCACCTATAAACTAAGTTATATCTAATATGTATCTTATAATTAGAAATTTTCCATACATCTCACAGAAATAAAATTTTCGATGCATTGAGTTGAATCTTTTCATCTACGAACAAAATACCTAATTCTACTGAAAAAAGATTAGATAAATACATCATGAAAGGATAACGCTATAAAAACTGATAATTATTATATTATTTATCGACCTTTAAATAATCTCTTTTTCGAATGTCTCTTAAAAGTTGAAATACGGAGAAAAATTATCCAAGTTGCTATCTATACTTATCAAGTTTAGCCTATTGAAAGATCTATGGATGGTGGAATTCAATATATAATTTGTTTTGCTCTGCCTAACAACCAGTATTGTACGATTTCTTACTACATGTGGAGAACAATTAAAGTTTATAAGGCTCATACATGTAGCAGAATCTATTAAGCCATAAGTAATTTGTAGGAGAAACACATATCAAAGTACTCACTTCTCAAACTCAAACATTCCAACCTATAAAATTTCACGTTATTCTCATATAAATGTCCATGACGGTACCTGTTCAAACGGAAATTAAGAGCATTAATGAACTTCCGTAATCTAATTCGTATACTAATCTATTCGTATATTTATCATAATTTGGATTCCAGACGACCGACGCGTACTCTAACTTGGATCTCACAATAGAATTATACAAAGCAATAACAGACTCAAGTCGACCAAAAGGCCACAAGTCATTCGTAATATGAAAGCCATATTTCTGCGAGCCTGTTGGACGGTTCCTTCAATATGCAATTCAAAGGTTAGTTTCTTATCAAGCTTAACACCCAAATAATTCACTGAACTAACTTGTCAAACATTGACCTGTCAATGTCAAATTGGAAGAGATAGGATTTTTACTTATACAGAAAAGAATATGATGGCATATTCTAAATAAGCAATAAATAACATGTTTTTCTGTGTCAATATATAAACCATTAGATGTTCTTCTTCTGGCATATTCTAAATAATATCTGGCATATTCTGAATAACAAAAAAGTAACATGTTTTTCTGTGTCAATATATAAACTATTATATATTGACATATATTGATAAACTATTATATTAAACTATTTGAATAAATTCAAACTTCTTACATATTCTCAACATGGTTTTAGATCTGGTCGCTCTACGGAGACGGCTGCCATCTGTTTTGTAGATTATTTATATTGCAACCTAGATAAATGACTTTTTGTTGCTGGTCTATTTTTCGGCCTATTGATGGCATTCGACGTTCTGAATTTCGGGTTTATGATCAATAAATATTATAATCTCAAATTCCGAGGCGTATTTCTGTATTGGCTTCATAGCTTTGTTACAGGCAGGACTATGACAGTTAGGGTCCAAGATACATTCTCCAAAGCTTACGATATAAATTCAGGAGTTCCTCAGGGGTCTGTTCTTGGTCCCCTCTTATTTATTCTTTTTGTTAATTATCTTACAGATCACATTCTTGGATGTAATATGACGTTGTTTGCGGATGACACTTCGTTGGCTATATCCGATGAGAGCCCGGAGAAGCTTACTCTGGCATGTGGTAAGTTAGTACAGTGCTTCACAGATTGGTGTCATAAAAATGCCTTAATTGTAAATATTGAGAAGACTGATTGCATGTTTTTTCATTCCACTCTGGCATGTGGTAAGTTAGTATACTCTGTATACTCAAATCGGACATTGAGTATACAGTTTGGTAGTACATTAATCACCTCTAGGGATCATGTTAAATTCCTTGGGGTATACATTGATTGTAATTTGAGATGGTGTCAACATATTGATGCATTATGCAAAAAATTGAGTAAAGCCTACTTCGCTATAAGTCAAATAAAATAAGTCAAAATAAAAGTTAAATAAGTCAAATAAAAGGATTTTCTAGGGAGAGAGTATTCTCTCCCTAGAAAATCCGTGTTAAATGTGTACTATGCCTTATGCTACAGTCACCTGTCCTATAATATATTGCTGTGGGTTATCTCTAATATAAATAGAGTATTCGTGTCCCAAAAACGTATTGTACGTATGATGTTTTTTCTGAATCCTCGTTCCTCTTGTAGGCCGGTATTTATGGCATATGGGATACTGACGGTTCCGTGTATATACATATTCAGGTGTTTATTGTATGTGAAGGAAAACCATAGTAATTTGGTAAAATTGTCTAGTTCTCACGAATACAACACAAGAAAATCTCAAGTATTGCTATTTCCTCATCACAGAACTTCTAAATATGAATCGTCACCAATGTATAAAGGAGTTAAGTTCTTCAATCATCTGCCATATTCTATAGAATGTTTACCCAAATTTAAATTCAGAAATGTGGTTAAGTTGAAGTTGATAAAGAAATGTTACTACTCTATAGTAGAATATTTCAATGATTGTGATTTCTAATTATTTGTAATTTGACGTGTCCTATACATTTTTTATATATGTCTAAAATGATAAATAAAGATTAATATTATTAGATCTGCTTTGCTCTATCAAAAATGCACAAATCTGGCAGAAATTGGTCGGCATATAATAGTCTACAGATTCAATTCATAATCTTATAAGAAATAAACTCAAAGGGCATGCCGTAACTATTTTTGTGTAAAACCATTGATGTGTGTTTTCCTTCTTGAATTGCATAATCAGAGGCAGTATATAGATCCAAACACATATTACACCGCATGTGGCAGCAACAGATTTGTAAATACACGAGAGATTACAGCCGTTTATTACCCTTGAACGGACATTAACAAGGGAGGCCTGCCTAATATCCTTAAGCAGATTACATCCCGGCTACTGTAGTGTTGTGCCTTGGCCCTTTGCAAAATGCCGCTTTCTCCTTTTATTTCCCAAGACCCGACTCGCTACCGGCTTTCTAGATTTGTTTAAATGGCTTACCCGCCCAGCAATTACTTGCACAAGTACCACATCTTAGATAATTACCATCATGCAAAGGGACAGGTTGAAACAGATTTGAGGTTCCTTGCTATTTTCGTGAATTCGTACGGAATTGAACGTTGCATTGAAAAGAGGAAGATAAAAATTGAGATGTACATATGAACAGAAACAAAAATTTTTGTGATCCAAGCACCTCCTTTTTTTTGTTGATAATATTTGATTTATAACATATCGATGTCATGAATTCCATTTATTATGAAAGAGGGAATTTATTGTTGTTAGTTAACGATTAAATTCAAAAATCTAATTTCCACTTGATTATTATTAATCACTTACAAATGCAGTAAGTTATGGAATGCTTCTAGGGTTTTCTGTTATACTAATTCGTGAGGATTAGATGCCCCCTCATGCCCCTAGATGCCCCCCTAGATATCAGATAATTCATTGTATATTTTTGATTACGTTCCAAAATTAGCTCGAAGCTTCACCAATGAAAAACAAGTAGGTAGGTTCTTCATCAGCTCACATTTTAATTAATTTTTCCCATTATATATAAACACACATATATATATATATATATATATATATATATATATATATATATATATATATATATATATATATATATATATATATATATATATATATATATATATATCCATTAGGGAATAAATAATAATAATCTTGGCAAAGACAGGGGAGGCCTTCTTTCTGCAGTGGACGGACATGCACTTGATGATGATATATATATATATATATATATATATATATATATATATATATATATATATATATATATATATATATATATATATTTATCACTATATAGTAAACGAAGTCGCTTTCTTTGTCCCTAGATCCCAATGTATGCTTAAATCTTTAAAACTACGTAACGGATTTTGATGCGGTTTTTTTTAATAGATAGAGTGATTGAAGAGGAAGGTTTATATGTATAGTAACATCCATTAAATAGTAGGAAAATACTGTTATTTTTGAGGTTTCTAATTTGATGTCGTAAATAACTACATTTTTTCCGCTTACATTGCAAACGCAGGCTGAACCCTACGAGATTTATCAAAATAATGTACTAAGTATTTTACACATTGAAAAGGTCTACAGAAAACTCCGCTATGGTATATGTCTATCTCTTATGGATATCCCAAAATAACATATTTTTGTCATTTACTTTTTACGGCCAATAATGGCTAATTTTCGAAACGATTTTAACCAATACAGCATTAATCCTTATCCAATTAAATGCCTTTAATACATTGTTGATTTAATATGGATCTATATGGCCCTTTACCGCATATGATTCAAATCAATATTTTCGAAGATATTACAGATTTACAGAGAAAGCTACTTTGTTTTGTACTATGTAAAGATATATATATATATATATATATATATATATATATATATATATATATATATATATATATATATATATATATATATATATATATATATATATACTATACAACTACTGACCATTTGCTACTCAAACTTACAATCTTCTGGAGGAATAGATCTGAAATTTTCACAGAATAATAGGATGAAATTTCGCAAATATTACCGAGGAAAATTTGAGGAATTCAATATCCTCACTGTACTCGGACGGTATATTTATTGCTGCCTCCAATTCATTTTTAAACAGTGAATATTGTGAGAGCTACAGGAATTTTCATTTCCCAAGTCATTCTCTGACAATAACAGAAAGTAAAACACTTCATGTGCGCATTGAACTTTTTATAATTTACCACGTACCTAAATATATATGGCAAGTCTCAAACGTTTCAAAACCGAAATTTTACTTAGATTTGAGTTTAAGCGACATCTATTACTGGGGGGCCAGAATTAACGTGTAGCTTAGAGTTTTTTGCATATAACAATCTATTTTAGATGTGCAATTCTCGTCGATTTCTGAAGATGTCTAGAGTAGTTCTAATAATTTACCATTTAATATTAATGTCATGAAATAGAAGGGATACTAAAAAACTAATATAAACCGAATAAGTACAGTGAATAGTTTATATTATCAGACCCACTACTTCTATTTTTAGGTTTTGCGAACTGAATAAGTAGGTTTAGGTCAAATACATGTAGTATTTGAATATTTGTATTAACATTATTAAATTACCTTAATCTATGGTTAATATAACTTAAGTGTCAATAAAATCCTATATTGACAAGAAAATATTCAAATTTAGGTTTAATATTTAGAAGTGTCAAGATTCATTAGCGTCACTTGGGTCAGTATTTATAGCAGCGACATCTATTAATAGGAACCAGAATTAACGTGTACCGTACAGTGTACCGTAACGTGTACAGTTGCGTGCAGAATACTATCTGCATTGGCTGTTTAATTTTTATTGCTTTCGTGAGATGTCTAGAGTAGTTTATATTTCATTTTACCTTATAATTTCGTGAAATATAAGAGAAACTAGAAAACTAATATAAACCGAATTAGTACACTATATTATTAGAGCCACTATTCCTAATTCGGATTTTTGGTATTAGAGAATAAAATAAGTAGGTTTGTGCTTGTATGTATTTGAATTTTTATGTTAAAATGATTGAAGTATCTTAATCTGAAGGTTACCTGAAATGAAAGTGTGAATAAAATCTTTTGTCAGAATATTGACAAGAAAATATTTGAATTTATGTCTTACATTTAATATTTAGAAGTGCCAAGGTTGACGACTATGACCACCTGGCACCTTCTTGGAATGCTTTTTATGCAATTCCGACCGTTTTTAAAACCCGAACATTTTTATTATATGCTAAAATTAGCTGACCCATGAACTTTGCCGTTCTCCTGCAAAGGAAGTCACCACTCTGCAGAAGTGTTCTTTTGTTTTTTTTTCATCTCCACGTTCATACACCTTGAACTTGCTACGCCGCTCTGAAGAGAACCAGGAAGCTCGAACACGTGTAATATAACGGCTGTTTCCAAATGCAGTGTAAAATAGGTACATGTATTTATTTATCGTTAAGGTTACGTTAACTCACTTACCGCTACATTGACCAAACTTGTATTGATTTCTTTCACCTTCAGAAAACGTTTGAAGAATATCATCGAAAGAAATTACAAAAACATACTGCAAAGTAGTTTTAAGAAATGGATACAAACGGATGAAAAACTTAAATAGAAAATGTAATTTTTTAAAATCTTGCCATTCTGGTTGAAGAGCTATAGGTGATGACATAAACCTTCAATACTCTTAAAGGTTCATTCCAGCTTAAACTTTCTGTTAGTAAATGATAGAGTACGATAGAAATACTTTGGCGAAATCAACAAATCGCACTGCATCGTAGAAACCTTTATGTCTATTGATTTCCCCACAAAGTATCGCCCCCTGCAGGTGGAAAATGCAGTCTCGCCCTTGCGTGTCTCAAAACTGGGGTAGTATGTAGTGCGTTCACTTAGTGATATCCTTCCACTAACGTAGCTTTGGTTTTTCATCTGATGTGAGAACTAACAACTGAAGCCCATTTTCCGGCTGAAATTCAACAGAAAACCAGATTGGAAATGGAAGGTTGACTGAGGGCTGTTGAAGAAAAGGCATATCAAAATTTTTATTCCAATAATGTTAAATTTTCATAGATATAATAGTCGCTTAAACGAAACATGTGCAAACTACTTACATATCAGGTATGTCAACTTGAATAATTAATTGTGCTTTATTTTATACTTCAATCAGTTTAACAGAGATTCAGATTAGCTAACTGATAATCTTAAGAAGATGAATTCACCTCTAAGAAATCGATAAGGTGTATCTAGACCGTTTTAAATTTTATTCTTTACTTCTTTGCAATATTTGCCAAGCGATCAATTGATTTATCTGAGAAAATATATTATAACAAATTTTGAAAAGTCGTAAACATGGGTAGTTCTATATTACCATTCAAATACCTATTCCTGAAAATTTATAACCACAATGTTGTCTTCAGTAATGAAAATTTCGACCAGAATATAAAATCACGGTCAAAAAAGACGATCAATCTAAGAGACCATAAGTAATATTTTCTCTTTACTACTATATCCAATTGATTATAAATTATAAGAAAAATTTGGACTAGTCATTCAATTAACTTAAAGGAATTACTAAGATAAAGTCAATAAGTTATAACAATTTCACCAACGAATGAATATAAATTGCCCCACAATAATCACTTCAATTTGATAAGAGAAAGGGCATAATCCTAAGTTTGTCAAATTATTGTCAATATATACTACAAAAGGTACTTATGAAATAATATTAGAATATTAAAGAAGGAACAACATCGGTAATACGAGGTACGTATGTAAACGAAATTTATAATTCTACCCAAACACTTTCTGTGAATGTTTCATGAAGCACGCATATTTTGATTGAACTAGTTCTATTACTAGTTCATAGTTTTGATTATAGATCTAATATAGATATAGAAAAGTGTTCTAATAAAAATCCAGATTAGAGTGTGATAAACAAATAAAAGTTAATAATGTACCATTGGAACAAGTCAGTGAGATTAAGTATTTAGGTGTTATTATCGATGAAAATTTGAGTTTTAAAAATCATTTTAGGTATGTTATTAGTAAAATTTCAGGAAAAGTAAAATTTTTTTAGCTAGAATAAGTAATTATGTTAGTGTATTTGTCTTTATTGTATAAGTCGATAATATTACCACATATAAACTTTTGTTCAACTGTATTATACACCTTGTTTCAAAATGATATTCAAAAATTGCAAAAGCTCCAAAATAGAGCATTTAGCATTATATTGAAGTGCAATAGGTACACACCTGTAATACTAATGTTAGAAACACTATGTTGTTTGAATATTAGGCAGCACATAATAAGTATATAAAATCTTATACTTTATTTATAAAATAAAATATGGCAAGGTCCCTAATTATATCGTTGACCGTGTAAAATACGTTGGAGATGTACATGGTTACTAAACAAGGTCTAAGGAACAAAATGATTTCATATTTATAAGTGCAATACATCTAAATGCGTAAATAATTTAGGTGTGAAAGGAATGATTTTATTTAATAGCCTAAATCCGCAACTAAAATTATGTGAGAATCAATGATTCATTCATCAATGATAATGATTTTAAAAAATTATCCTATCTGTTTGTGAAAAATAATATTTAGGGGTGAAATATGTTGTTTGCTGTGTGTATACATAATTTCCCTCTTGTAACGTTTATTAGCTGTGCTCAATAAAGTTCCTGACTACTACTAACTTCTGTAGGAGTTTCATACTTACTACAGCAATATAATTTCATCATGCCTATTTTTGCTTGAGCTTATTGATAATCCTGAAAAGGCAAATATTTTCCTACTGTTTACTACTTACTGAACTTACCTACTGTTTACTGAAAAAATAAAATTAACATAATATGAAAGTATATCCAATTTCTATTCAACCAAAAAATATGTTTTCATAGAATATATAACTTTACCCTAAATTACAAAATGGTAGTAGGGGAAAGTGGGGTAATTGGGAAAACCTAACTTATAACGCCTAAAAAAATGAAAAGAAAGTCACAAATACAATCAACTTTTATTGCAACATTAACGTTACTAATCTACCTACTTAACTTAAACAACTTAAATCAAAATGCTTGAAAATAAACTCTTAATTAAAAAAATTAATGAAAATTAAAAATATTGGCGTTATCAGTCCGCGGGGAAAATAGGAACGATATGGGGTAATTGTGAAAGACATAACAAAATCTCCATAAGTATTACAATTATTTTGTTTGGCAGAAATCACAGACGTAACCGGTACTGGATTGAACGGAGTTACATTTATCATATGGCCAGTTGTTACTTTCAGCGCACATAATCCAATCTTCTTTAGAAGGAGATTCATAATTTTCGCAGCAGAATATACAGTAATACCCCCCTTCATTTTCATTATCTTCTAACATCCTTTTAAAATTTCTGACTCTTTTACTCTTAACTTGTTGCTTCATTTTCTTAATATTAGTGGCCTTTATCTTATGAACTTTTTCTTTTTTTATTTTCCTTTCTACTTGTCTTTTCTCTTTTTCGTGTAGTTGATATTTCATAGGTGTGCTGGATAAAAGCTGGGCATGTTTCTCATTTCCTATCTATATCTTATATATATATATATATATATATATATATATATATATATATATATATATATATATATATATATATATATATACAATATATGAATAATGTTCAAAGCGGGGAAAAATTTTAAAAACAAGAAAGTGTGTCGACGTCCTTCAGTGGAGTGTTTCTTTCTTGTTTTTCTATCTCCAGATTCGTACAACTTGAACTTGGCTAGGCCGTTCTGAAGAGAACCAGGAAGCTCGAAATATGTGTCAACGGCTGCTACTAATTGCGGGATATGCCGACAGTGTCTACTGTTGATTTATAAAATATATATATATATATATATATATATATATATATATATATATATATATATGTTTATATATATGTATATATATATATATATATATATATATATATATATTTATATATATATATATATATATATATATATATATATGTTTATATATATGTATATATATATATATATATATATATATATATATATATATATATATATATATATACGTATATCCTAGATATATATCCTATTTATATCTAGGTGTGGTTTTTCTTTTGTAATGACGAGGCATCTAATACAATTTGTAGTATTAGAATATTTATACAAGATGAAAGGTAATAATAAAAACTTGTCTAAAAATCACTGACTGAACAATTCTTTATTCGACTAGTTTCGCGTTTTACAGCATTATTTCTTGATAATGCTGTAAAAGGCGAAACTAGTCGAATAAAGAATTGTTCAGTCAGTGATTTTTAGACAAGTTTTTATTATTACCTCTCATTTAAATATGAACTATCACAGAGCAGATTCATCGTTCATTGAATTTATTTATACAAGATTAATCAGTTCATAGGGGTAATTGGGAACGTTCACATTTACCCTCCTGACACCGTTCCTAATTACCCGAAGTAGGCAACTCAAATCTAAATGGACGTTACTTGCAATATTATCTTCAATGATTTTAAAGCTACAGTAAAATGTAAAAACAGATATTACATGAAAGATATTAACAATATGTGTCGTCTTTAGGCTCAAAAATATGCTCATTACATCGATTTCTACACACGACAAAAATTGTAATGAAAATACGAAATAATGTTGTTTGACTCACCGTGACAGGATGCGCGCGAATTCTTCTTTAAACTTCTGCGAGAGAACTAAGGGACCCTGAGCGCGTGTACTTAACGTACGCGGCCGGTGTAGTGCTGGGAAAAGTATTTGATATTCAACTGTTCCTATTTACCCGCCGTTCCCAATTACCCCACTTTCCCCTATATATTTCATTAAATTCTTCATACCTATATATTGGAATGAATTTTTTTTGGAAGGTACGGAATGTAAAGATTCTATTTCTATAGCACTAACAGGCAGTTTTTTTTAAAATATTTCTTACGATGACGTTTATCCAGAATATTTATGGCATTTTCTTTATTTCATTTCTCAGAGTGAATTTGATATTTCGCAATGCAGAAAATGAATTTATTTGATGAAAAATTTTATTCCGAAAAAATGTATTTTCTATGAAAATGAAAAACACCTTTTTTATCATTTGAAAAATATCTATTATATTATAATAGATATATAATATAATAGATATATAATAGAAAATATAATAATATTTTGAGGAATATTAAGAATTCTTGGAAGCTAGAGAGCAAGAAGCTAGAAAATGTATTTCCTATGACAATGAAAATGTTTTCATTATTTCAAAAATGTCCAAAGCTGCAAGATGAATTTGACAAATTTTTAGTGTCTTGATGAATGATGTTGAAATCGTCCCTTCGAAATTTTTATTGTTGTTGATTTTGTGTGTTTTGTAAATCTAGAAGAAAGGTTGAAGCACATAAAAATATTCCGAAAACACAAACAACTGTACTAATTGAGCATAACAATACTGTGAATTATAATTTCAAATATGAAAAATAGACATGCTAGATATTCAAAAAAGTGAAAGATTCAAGGAAATGAGAAACAGGTTTTGAAAATATACGTTCAATTTACGCTAGAACGCAGTAACAACTTCTAATAATCGCAAAAGGGCCATATTAAGACTGGTAACTCATAAACGCAGGATAGTACAAAAAATATTATTACTCGTACTAATTTTTCAAAATCATCTTATAATTTTAGAGCTATCATCATTTATTGTTTATCATTATCTAAAAATGAAAATTGGTGTGTACCCACTATTGAAACTATAATAGTAAAAATAGTTAATTTCCTGCGGTATAGAAGATAAGCAATTTGTTTTTTCCCAATAAACCTGACATTTTATCGATACGATATTAATTCGGAAATCGTGTTCTGACATTTTATTGAAGTCACTGAAATCGTGAAGTAAAGTTTTGTATATTAGGAAATACTATACGAAATAATTATGTAATAATAATAATAATATTAAATTAAATTGAACTCTTGGCTTAATGTTATTATTACGGCATTATAATATTATTATTAATATTATTATTATGGCACGATTATATTTGACAATATGAATTTTTCAACATGTTTCGAGCGTGAGCTCATTTTCAAGACTGATCAGTCTGTTTTACGAGTTTGTTTCTGGTTATGTTTCGAGCGTGAGCTCATTTTCGAGACAATTTGACATATTCAACAATATGAATTTATTGACAAATTCATATTGTCAACAATATGAATTTGTCAATTACGATTATATTCAACAATATTAATTTGTTGACAAATTCATATTGTTAAATATAATATTGAAACATTAAGCCAATAGTTTAATTTAATTTAATATTTAATTATGTTTCATCAAGATTTAAGCGAGATTTCAATCTCAGTCAATAATAATAATAATAATTATAATATGATTATTTTGAACTCCTGGCTAGAATCAACAAAACTTTTTTTACAGGCATACGTGTATGTTTCTGGTTATCAACCCAATTGATAACTCTGGAGAATGTCTTAGTAACCCGAGTGAATAAAATAAATGTTCGTGGAATTGAGACAAATGCATGGTGAATGAATCAAGCATAACTGATTTGAATTAATGTTATTTCCAAGTGTTATGCCAGAAATGTAACAATTTAACATATACTATGCTGTTCGAATTAATTGGGACAAAGGTTAAAAAACAAAGTTTTTGTAAAACCTTACCTTTCAATGAAATAAATACATACAAAATAGCGTAAATTCTTCATATTAATATGAATTATGTCCTCCTTTCGCAGAAATAATTTCTTGAACTCGTCTAGGCATCGATTTTACTAGCGTAGCGCAGATTTTCTTCAATTGGTGAAATTCATGATGGTTTCAATCATGAAACCACACCTGAATTGCACTTATAATCATTTTTTCTTTTGTAGTGCAATCCATTTTTGCCAGTCGTTTCTTTAAAATATTCCATAAATTATCATGAGATTGAGATCATTTGAATTCCCCGACCAATCGAGTACTTTCATTTCATTCTCACGCGTAAAGTCCTGCTCTTGTTTGGAACTGTGGTAGGGAGCCAGGTCGTGCTGAAATGTTCCACCAAACGTTTCCATAAATGGGACAATCCTGGTGCGCAATATTTCCATATATTTCACTGAATTCATCATCCCTGTTATAGGAGCTAATCGTCCAGTGCCATTGGTTTTGAAAAAAACCCAAAACATTTCTTTCGAAGGATGTTTTACTGTTTACTGGATGTGATCAGGCCGCAAAGTTTCCCCATCACTTCGTCTAACAACACTTGATTTGTACCCTTGAACAAACAAATGTGTCTCATCACTGAAAACCACCGTCTTCCAGTCGTCGACAGTGCACGCACGGTACATTTTAGCCCATGCCAAACGTTTCTTCATTATTTTCTGGGTAAGCAGTTGCTTTCCCCTTGGTTTCCTTTTCTTTTTGGAGACGATGAGCCACTTTCTTCAAATGGTTTTTAAAATTCTCGAAACGCTGGACTTTCCAACACCAACAGCTTCAGCTATATCTCTTAAAGTCATTGATGTGTGTTCATTTCGCGCGATAATTTTGGAAAGCTTCCTCGGAGTGATATCCATCTTTGGACAAGACAATACAGCACGTATCAAAGTTGTAACCACCAACTGTCGCACCGGTAGGCTGACAACTGAATTGCTGGCGAGGTAAAACCGGTCAGAATCTAAATGATGGTCAAGGTCGAACCCTCACTTCACCTCAGGTAGTAAACAAGCAGGTGTGAGGGTGTTTGGGCCACCCTGGTACTCACATACTTACTACAGTAACTCAAACGAAGAAAAAAAATGTTTGTCCTAATTAATTCGAACAGCATAGTATAATATGATAATCATCTCCACGTACTTCTTGTAAACCCGAATAAAACCATATACCCATTACAACTTAGAATTAGTACCTAAGTACAGGAGAAGCTCGGACTCATGGGCCCTAAGAAGGGTCGAGCCTCCTCAAAAATTCGTTTAGGGGCTCATCACCAATGATTTGATGAAATTATTAGTTAAATTATGCTTTGTAAAATCTGGTCTACGACATCTTTGCCAAAGTCGATGGACAATGAAAGCTTCTATTAACTTGGGTATATTGAAAAACAGAAGATCTTTCACAGAAACATTTTCTGCATGGGACAAAACAGACGTAGGCCTCAAATGTGCAGGATACCTTGAGTCAATGTTACAATTCGAGACTTATTTCTCTTTACATCTTTATTGCCATATAATGAACCCAGTGGAAAATGCCAATAATGAAAAAATCCAATGCCTTCATCTAAACGTTGCTGACCTGTAGAAAGTATGTGGTCGTTTCCTTTGCATCTGCAATGGAAGGCGTGATCGTTATGAATATAGATCGGATTATATGCAATTGCTTATTGAGGCCATTCTCAGCGGTAATAAGATATTTTACCTAGGATCTAGTTATCTTGCATATTATCGGTGCATTTACAATGTTTTTCCGAGCGCAGTACAATGCAAATTCGACCCGGAACAGAGTCATTAGCCATGCGCGTCTTTTGTTTTGACAGTTACGATAATAAATTGAAAGAGACAGAAGAGCGTCGCGCTCGTCCACTACAAAGTCGTTCCACCTATTACACGTATAAATTGTTACTTGTTTGTAATTGACATGCGTGCTCATTGATCTTTAGTTTAGTTTTTTATTTATTTGTGTGAAATTTTAAGATTACCATGCCTCATGAAAAAAAAGTGTGTCTTCGTGGATAACTGACTTTCCTGGAATATTTACATACGACGGAAATGTTTTATTTGTCGAGTTAGCGAGAAAAATATTTCATGCACAAAAAAATTTCAAGTAGACCAACATATCGAAACAAGTCTTCACATGGCAGGATTGCAAAAGAAAGGTCCACGACAACTTATGAGCATCTACAGCTAGCTGTAAATGCAAACAAAACAACCAATTTAGTATGGATTTATGTGAAGCATTTCTTGCAAGTAGTATTCCTCTGTATAAAATTATCAATTATACCCTCAAAAAATTTCAAAAATGTATTGCTTAAATCAAAATGTACCGGACGAATCAACATTGCGTAAAAAGTTTATACCGACAATTTATCAACATATAATGGAAGAAATACGAATTGTACTCAATTGTTGACTGGATTTCAGCTGACGAAACTACAAACAGTTGTGGACGTTATATAGAGAATTTGGCTGTTGGTACATTACAACTGGAGCCCTCTTCTTCCTATTTGTTGGCCATTAAAGAATTGGAAGAGACAAATCATTCTACGAAAGCCAGATTTGTAAATGAGGGTATTACAAAAATATGTCCTGTCTCAGCTATAAAAGAAAGAGTATTGATATTTCTGTAATATGATGCTTTCTATATGATCAAGGCAGCCAAGGCCCTTTAAGTATTTTATTCCAATTTGATTCATGTTAGGTACGTGCTTTGCTCACGGAAAACATCGACTTGCTGAAGAAGTACGGTCCACGTTTGGGAATGTAAATGAACGGATTTCATCAACTAAAAAATTTTTTCTTAAGGCACCTGTTCGTAAAGCGTACAAAGAAAAATTACCGAATTTGCCACTCCGTCCCGAACCAGTTATAACGCGATGGGAGACGTGGATCGAAGCAGTGCTGTTTTACAATGAACATTTTGAGGCTATTAAAGGTGTAGTAAATAATTTTGGCAGAGCAGAGTCAATAGCAGTTTATAAGTCGAAGGAAGCATTTAACAATTGTATAATAATAAAAAAACATTTTTATTTCTGCAATTTCATGACAAATTCGCAAGAAAAATTTTCTTTTTAACATTGAGAGGGGGGTACTAGAAAATATAGTTTTCGTGAATTGTAGAAAAAGATATACATCATTTTTGAGTGAAGAACGGGAGGGTTGTACTGACCACGTTATTCACTCTTAGCTTTGTAATAGGCTTAATCGCATTATGATAAACTGTGTTTTAAAATAATTAATGGATAAGGAGAAATATATAAACCGGATGTGATAATAAAATCTGAAATACTGATTTCGTTTTTACATTAATGGTTAGGGAACTTTTATCTGATTTTAGTAACACTACACATAGTCTTAAGGATATTTCGAAACACTTTGGAGACTTTAAGTTTAAACAATTCAACAACCGCTTCGGCAATATTGAAATAACACAACGTGTTTGTTGATACGTAATTACATCAGGTGAATTATGTGAGTGGTGTCAATATTTGTGCAAAATTGAGAAGCAGTGGAAAATTTGTTGGAAAGGTTTTGAAATTCTATATTTTACCTAATTATCAAGTTTTCGTAATTTAAGTAGATCTCGACCAAATGTAATATTGCTGGTTGAAAAATGAAATATTAATATTTTACTATGATTATCATCGAAGTTTAAACCATAAAACTGCTGCTACAATTTTTGTTTCATCACTTCTGATAGATTACAATTACATTCACTTATAAATAATTTTTTTAAATTATTTCATTTACCGTGTTTTTTGACTGTGTTTTCTGAAACACAGTTGACGGTGCAATATATTCTCAAAAGAGTTAGATAAATGTTTTTGATATTGTAAATTTAAAAACACCTCCCTTTTTATGAGATTTGGTGAGATTTTTTTAAGCTCTTTTTCTGCTTTCTTAATTCACGTAATTAATAGTCCCTCCCCAACCTCAATACTATGTATCGAAATGTGTTAGGTATTGATATAATTCTACTATTGCTCCCTTAAAATTTGACGTCTTGATTTTTGTCAAAATTACGTTTTTGAATTATCACACTGAAAAAAAAATTTTTTTTGAGTACCTAGTGGTGTTTCAGAATAGTGATTCCACTGTATATTTCACCATGTTTGTCCTCACATTGGTGGGCGATAATATGCTCCATTGAGAATACCTAGGTTAGCTACATAAACTTTGAAGTGCCAGTAAAATATTCTAATGCGCGACATAAAACTTATAAAATTAAAATTATTGCTGAGTGTAAAGAAATTTTCAACATGAATATTGTAGATTATTAACAACTGAAAAATAAATGCTGAATTATTACATATATGTGACATTCATCCTTACTTTGTCACCAAGTTGCCTAATCAATATAACCAATTTTCAAACAAGTAAAACTTGCCAATTTAATCAGATATCTACATGAACTATATTCCATATGGGGTAGCAAATTGATTATTATCAATTTTGACACGCAAGGGTAATAATATCCAGTTTAGCATATATATAGATACAATCCTAGAAAAGTAATACATTTTCAAATCTCTTTCTCTCAATAGATATTCAATAATCATATTTTTGACCTTTTTCTCAATTTAATTTTCGCTTGACTGAGATTGAATTCTCGCTTAACTCTTGATGAAACATAATTAAATATTAAATTAAATTAAACTCGTGGCTTAATGTTTCAAGATTATATTTAACAACATGAATTTGTCAACATGTTTCGAGCGTGAGCTTCCAGTCTTGAAAATGAGCTCACGCTCGAAACATGTTGACAAATTCATGTTGTTAAATATAATCGTAAAACATTGAGTCAAGAGTTTAATTTAATTTAATATTTTATTTTCGCTTTGCTGTCTTTAACGTTTGGTATTTTATTTACCAAAACGGTTTGACATTCCCTTAAAATTACTCTTTTTCAGTAAGTTTTTCAAATTAGTATATAATTCAATAAATAATGCGTTTTTATGTGAAAATTCACTATTATTTTATAGCCCGCAATCGTAATTTTTGGTATTAAAACTTGGATATTTCAAAAACATTTGGACTTGGGTATAGATCAGCAAAGCTCTTACATCTCTGTTCCCATGCCTAAGTAAACATTGGTCTATGTACTTTTCGTTTAATGTTTTCTGGTATATCTATTCATTTATGAACAATCGTTATAACTCTGGAAATAAAATAATGGCAAGATGTCATCAAAAATAAGTAGAGTAAAGACCCCTCTGCCCCCTATAGTGCTTACGTAATACTCGAACGGACCCTTAACACTGAAAGGAAGTATTTAATTGACCACAAATTATGTAAAGTCGTTTGAACTGAGTAAAATTATTTGGCTTCTTAGAAAGGGACTTCCACACTGAAAGATTTGTTTTTGTCGTGGGTAGAATACATTTTCGAGATATAGGAAAGGAAATCCTAGTTGTTATCATTTTGGTATATCGTTACTTTACTACAATGAACCAGTGCTTACGCTGTGGTTGTTCGCGTACTTTACTGAATTACTGAACGCTTTAATTTCAACGATAATGTAATCACTAATGTGCGGTAGAGAAAAGATGAAATTTTCGTGCACAATCGAAAAGGTCTACCATTTTCCTTGGGAAAATTCATGAATTTTTCAGTGAGTTATTCATTCCCACTAAACCTATATAAACATATTTCTACAATATTTATAAAAACACATATACAAATATATTTGTAAGATATAATTTCATAATTTTTTTCAATTCAAAAACACCACTTAGCTTCATTCCACAAAATTCGTAATTACAGTCCACAGATGTTTCGAACGATGAACACATTTTCTACGCATTAATGAAACGGGATTTCTAGTTCCATTAAATTCATTAAATTATTTACATTAAAGGCATCAAACAATTTTCTGAAATTCAGGCAATTGATTTTTCAATTATTCGATAAACTCTAAATTTAAATTTTGCTTTATTAAAAAAGTGCAGACCTATATTGACTAATATTGATATAATAGCATTTTTCTGAAGAAAGCAATTTTATTCTCAACACCTAACATTTGAATGAATAAATATATATTTTTATCAGATATGATATTCTATATGTTATTTTATTTTATTTATTAATATGAATTATTTATTGTACTCATATTTAAATACTTGCAAAAATGGAAAAACTGTAACTATAAGAAACTTTCCAAGTAAGATTTAATTTTTAATTTCACATTATTTAATTCAATATTCGCTTCACAACTTAATGAACAATTTCATTAAACCTATATTTCCTTTGAAAAAAATAGTCTAATAAAAAAAACACTTGAAATATTTAAATGTCATTTATAATTCCTTTCAATGACAAAATTCATTTCTTCAAATCGATATTATTGGAAGATTATTAACAATACTTCCGTAGGTATCTATATATACACATATATTCGCTGATAAGTATATCAGAACCTATATGCACTTCCAATCTAGAGGAAATAACGCGGAAACTAGTAGGAAAGTTGAGGAAAATCAATGAATAAGCAATTCAAACTTGGCAACTTATTTGACAAAGTTTGTCTAGCTAAAGAAGTCGCTGAAAAGATATTGATTCAAATTTTATTCAAAAATGTGTACATGAGAATAGGTATGTTATTTTAATGTCAAATATTGAATATATATTGAAGTAATTGAAGGCACACAGTACGTCGGTGTATCACATAATACGATATTTTAGTTTTTCTAGGGTTGATACACCAGTAAAAGACAGGATTTACATTAGCAAATCAACATACAGAAAAGAATTCGAAAATTGATTATTGAAAATATATTTTTAAATAAGAGTATTGAGTTTATATGTATGATCAATTAATCGGAAGTAAACAAAGCAAGCATCTCGTACAAAATACAGAGAATTCCCGTGCGGAAAAACAACAAAAATAAGAAAGCATAACAAAAAACCAAATATAATTTATATAAAAAAAATAATGAGACAAATTGTTAGGTGAAATTGTTTTCAAGTTCTGCCTGTTTTCCAATACTTCTAATAAATATATTGCTTTTGGAAGAATATTGAATGATAAACTAGAAACGATAAAAATGTAAATATTTTTTTTAAATTATCGAACTTTTTAGGGTAGACAAAAAGATTTGCAAGGTCGGGATGTTCACCCTTGCTCCCTTCCCGTAGTTAGGCATTTGATCATGACGAAAACTATAATTTGTGAAGATTTTAACAGGAGTTACATTGAATCATAAACTAGAAACGATAAAAATGTAAATATTTTTTTTAATTATCGAACTTTTTAGGGCAGACAAAAAGATTTGCAAGATCGAACTTATATACTACAATGTTCAAAAGATTTCAATTATCTGTATCTAACCTCCTAGTGCTTCTGTAACGTAGAAAAAACTTGAAAAACTTCGGATCTGTTGAATTTTTACATATTGAGTACCATGTAAACATCTTATTGTTTCATTCCCTCAAACGTATATGAGAAATAACTATAGTAAAATTTTTTGTTTCTTTCTCAATCCCTTTGATAAAAAGTCGTAACTTCTTATATTTGTTCGTTAATTACTATAGGAGTATTCATGCCCATCTTAAACTCAATTTGTATTGGAAATTAATTATCTGTGGGAAATATACGGAATATAAAAAAATTAATTTCATACTAATAATTTTCACGTGAAATTTTTTTTCATGAAAAAATGCTGAATTGACGCATATCTATCAAATAACATTCAAATTGAAGTTTTTAATACAGTTTTGTTCGGTATGTATTATCATTAAAGCTATGTCATTAACATTACGTATATGTTAATTTAATGTTATATACTGTTATCTGTATATAATATAATTGAACCAACATAATTTGATAATTCATTAAAATATTCATATCAGTTTCAATATTGCACTTACAGAAATTATTGTGTTCAATTAAAATTTAACAAATTTGTTCGGAAGCCGCTATAAAGAACAACTGAAAAATGATTTATTGTTCACTATAATTTCATACATAACATTTTATATTTTTTGCGAAGCACTAACTAATTAAAAAAGTGAGATTTTAAATTTAGTAGTATGTAGTATACGGTTAGGTCTAAATCTAATTCCTCACAAACTAAAAATTTGTTTTTATATACAAATAATCACCATGTCTATGGTGCTTTCCATATTTCTGTCGTGCTAGGTACGCATTTGCCTTTAAACTGGCTATCGATCATAAACTTTCATGTACCTCCGAAGTTTCTGAAACTTAATGAATATGTCATTAGTCAGGTGAGGTAGTTTCCACCTTTCCTTTGCTTCAGATGCCTTACACTTTCCGCTAAGATTTCTACTCAGCTAGATATTAAGGATCTTCAATACGAATACTTTTATAAATAAAAATTTTATTCGAACAATTAAAAACTACTTGGAGTTCAATGTAAGTACTTCAGTAAAACATCTAATACATATAATAAAAATATAACGAGTCGATATCTGTACATGTAAGGTATATAAGAAAAATATTGGAACAATTATCACCGCAATAGCACCCAAAACAATTCCAAAAATTATTGTTGGAATTTGTGTCTGTTTTTTTATGCATGCCGATTCCAGAAACGATTAATCAGAGTTAGATGTGGTTTTCACTAATATATCATCACCATGAGCTTCACTTAACATTTACTGTTTGTTTCATGTGGATCGGTTCCTAATCAAAATGTTATGTTAGAACATGTGTTAAACTATCTATATCTATCTATTCTTTCTCTGTTCAGTAGCATTGACTGAAACTTAACAAAACTTCATAATAATGGTCTATACTTAAAAAACTTATGAATTTATATACAACCAGACTATATATTATATTATATAGTGCATTTTAAAGTAGTGTTCTTAATTGTTAGCGATAGATATCAGAGATGAAATAATAGGACGATGTTATTTTAATACAATTTATTAAAATAAAAAAATTTAATAAAAAAATTGGTAACATTATAATTAAATCGTTAATTGGAATTATTACAACTACGATATTTAAATAAAGCGACACCGAAATCAATGAGACACTTGGGCTTGAATTTGGGAACCTAACCCATCGATGTTTAGAGTAATTCCACTGATACAAAGACGTAACGAATTTTCCAAATTATCGTCAGTCGGCCTTGTACGATGTTTGGATTTATCAACTTTCATCAATGAAAACAAATTTTTTTTAGAGGTATAGAAATTTAAGTTGGCATTACTGTTGAAGATGGCGACCGATTTAACAGCTGAGAAGTGATTTATTCTCAGTTTGGTTTGGCAATTCATCATGAATAGACTCACGCCTGAACAACGCTTGCAAATAGAGCAATTCTATTTCGAAAATAATGGTTCTGTGCGGAATACGTATCGCGCACTACGTCCATTTTATCGTCGACAAAATCGTCCATCAGAGCAGTTAATTGGATTAACCATGGAACGTTTTCGCACCACGTTTACTCTTATTGATAACTCGCACCCCCAGAGACGCCGTACAGAAGAAGCTATTGCTACTGTAGAGCGTAGCATTAAGGAAGACCCGAATGAGTCCATCTGCCATCGAGCACAGGAATTGGATCTGTGTCCATCCACTTTATGGAAGATCTTGCGGAAGGATCTTGGTTTGCGTGCTTACAAAATCCAACTCGTGCAAGAATTGAAACCAAACGATCATCAAGCAAGGCGTAGATTCGTTGAATGAGCTCAAAACGAGATTGCCGTTGTTCCCGATTTTCATAAGCGAATTTTGTTTAGCGATGAAGCGCACTTCTGGTTGAATGGCTACATCAACAAACAAAACTGCCGCATTTGGAGTGAAGATAATCCTCAAGTGTATGTTAAAACATCGTTACATCCAGTAAAACTGACTGTTTGGTGGGCTTTATGGGCTGGTGGAATCATTGGTCCGTACTCCTTCAAAAACGATGATGGCCAGAACGTTACAGTCAATGGTGATCGGTATAGAGCCATGATTACTAACTTCTTCATTCCTGAATTGAACAACCATGATGTCCAGGAGATGTGGTTTCAAAAAGACGGGCAACATGTCACACAGCTCGTGCCACAATAGATTTATTGAAAGACACGTTTGGTGACCACCTGATTTCACGTTTTGGACCTGTGAATTGGCCTCCAAGATCTTGTGATTTAACACCGCTAGACTACTTTCTGTGGGGCTATGTGAAGTCATTGGTCTATGCGGATAAGCCACAAACGCTTGACCATTTGGAAGACAATATTCGTCGTGTTATTGCCGATATACGGCCACAAATGTCGGAAAAAGTCATCGAAAATTGGACGTCCAGATTGGACTACATCCGAGCCAGCCGTGGCGGTCATATGCCAAAAATCATATTTAAAATGTAATTCCACAAGATTATTTTTCGAATAAAAAAAATTCTTGTCAATCTAATGATCCATCGTTGTTTTATTGCAATTTAAGTTTCTATACCTCTAAAAAAAACACCCTTTTCTACCAAAGTCACAAATTGATCTTTTTGCGAATTTTCTAAGCTACGGAATATAACCTTCTCGAGGTAATTTTTATAAAAATCAAACAATTCCACGGCTTCAAATTTAGATTTTAGGTGTGAGTTTTCTCAAATCTCGATCAACTCCATTTGCAAGTGTATTGGAGCATTTTGTACATTTTTGTGGAAGTAGCAAATAAATTGAAACATTCTTCTATGTTTTTGAAAACACTTAATCTGTTCGAAAATTGCTCCGACAGTAACTTGTGTTCTTCGGCATATTGAACAGCAGCAATATTTTCATGCGTAGAGTGTGGTGAAATGGTAGGTAACTTCTACCGGACAGCATATGTGCCTCCCACAAGCGGATTTTGTTCTGAAACGCTTTCAAATGGCTGTACAAATCATTTACTGTCCTTGTTTTTGTAGTTTCAAATTTGAATCATTCAAATGTCCTGTAAGATCGACCAAAAATGCTAAGTCACATATCCAATTTGGGTCATTCAATTCAGATAGTGGTTTATCTTTTATTTGCATAAAGTCAGTTATCTCATTTCTGAGCTCGTAAAACCTATTCAGCATTTTCCCTTTGCTTGGCAATCTGACTTGAACGACTGACAATAATATGTTACGTCGTCATATTCGGCTGATATTTCATCCAAAAACTCCTTGAACTGAATAAAATTGATGGTTTTTACTAACACATTCATAGCATTCTGGAGTGAAGGGACTTAGAACACAAGTTCTATTGGTGGATAATGCAATGAAGGACTATCAAATCATCTTTTTGCACATTCAATTCAGTTGCTTTTTCATTCAAAATTCCGATGAAACGTTTACGTAAGCCGACCATAGAAGGTGCACCATCTGTACATACTCCAACAAATTTTGACCATGGCAAGCAAAAGCCTGTGAATACCTTTTGAACTTCATTGAAAATATCCTCTCTTGTAGTGGTTTCTTTTAGCGGCTGTAAAGCAAGCAATGCCTCAGTAATAGTGAACTCTTCACCAACAGCTCGAATAAATATAGCTGTATATAATGCTATGGAAAATTATTCAAAACCATCCATACGGTCAGTCAATGTTGTTTTTATTAACCATCATTTCTATACGTCGGACAACGGTTCGTCTTGACAAACTAATTTTTACAATTTCATTTTTCTTTTCAGGAAACAAAACACTGGACACTTCTAACATACACTGCTTGATAAATTCTCCTTCGGCAAATGATTTTAATGACTTTGCTAATTCTGAACTAACTATAAAACTAGCTCTCACAACATTATCAGGTGGTGTTCTTTGTTCATGAAACATTTGCTGTTTTTCCAAATTTGCGGCCAATTTTCTTATTTGTCCTGCCAGTGGGAGCAGCGTAGGATGCTTAGTTGAGTAAAGCCTCTTAATATTGAGTTCTTTCATCACTGAGCTTCATTACACAGCAAACAAATAGGCTTACCATTGTGCAAGATAAAAAAGAATTCTTCAGTCCATTTTTCTTGAAACTGGCGACCATCTACGTTTTCGTTTCGTTTCTTTCCGCTATACATCATTTTCGTTCACTTTTCGTTCGATAAACGTAATAACAAAATATAAATAGTAAGCGCTCAAGATGCACACAAAGTTACAAAGCAAATTAACAGCACTAGCAGTTCGCTAGGATATCACTTGCCGAAGTTATCACCTCGCTAGCTCAAATAGGACTGAATATACTGAATTAAAGTTGGGGCCATCCACCCGCTTATATAGGCAAAATGAAGGTATGATCTAGATCTAGAATCGTCCAGTATAGTACATACAATACAATTGCAAAGCAATAATCTTTTGTTGCGCCGCCAGTGAGGACAACATCAAAAACGTCAAATCTTTGATGTTAGCCACCTCACTCTTTGTAGAACTGACCTGGTTTGGAAAATCTCTCGCGAGCCGGACCAATTCTTAGAACGAGCCGGATCCGGGCCGCGAGCCAGGTGTTGCCCACATATGATATAGACCCATATACTAGACGAAGCTCTGAAATAGAGCAGAGAAAAATATGTCGTTACTAAAGAATCCGCGACGTCGTAGATGCAAGACTGCTTTGACAGGGGATGGAAGTGGAGTGATGAGTCATTACTGCACTTCCACTGTCACACTGAGTCATGACAGGGGAGCGGTAATCTTTTCTTCTTCGAATTATATGTAGATATTTAAAACATTTAATTACGATTAAAATCATCAATTTTAGCTAAAGGTATCACTTCATTCATTTACTGTTGATTGTTGGGCGTTAGGAAGTTGGCAGATCAGACAGGAAAAAATAAATTGCAGTAAAATAGTAGATATACTCCACATTATGTTTCGGGCTAATAAGCAAAATGAAGAGTTTCATACAATTAGTTTAAAAGAGTTACAATCTATCTATCTACATGAATATTATTAACTTAAAATTTCATGGTTAAACGCAGAGTCTACTCTCTTGATATGAATTGAAGGCTAGAAATATCAGTATAGTGTAACGAATTTTTTTTAATTTCGTCAAGAATTTCAAATTATACGATGCAATTTGACAATGTTCCACCAAGTGCTGTGTGATAAATTAATTCACATTAAATTATTACTAGATCAAATAATTTTTTTGGCAGTTTCCATGAACTCTTAAAGAATTCGTTTGTTTCAGGAAAAGATAGTTTGTAAGCGAAGAATGAGGTTTCCTCTAACTATGTACCTCATCATATTCGTTAGTGCATCCGTAGTTTTTTACCAATACCACCTTTCCAAGGCATGGATGATCTCACATAATAATTCACAGCAGTTCAGGGATCTTGGTGCAAGCTCCGTGGAAAAGGGGGCAAACTATACTTATTACGCTTCCAAAAATATTAGACAGGCTGAACCAGTAAGTAAAACATCTTATCATCACATCCTATCATTCGGACCTGCTTTGAGTTCATGAGGATTTATAACTACAGGACCTCTTTATTCGCTTCATTGAAACAAATAATGTGAAGTTTAATTTCATGTCTTTTTAACTGTAATTTTTATGGAGGTTTTTGGGAAAATTTTCAATAGTAGGAAATAGTACAAGGTTAATCGAATATCTGTTGTACCCTTTCTATATCAACTTATAAGTTGAAACGACCTTTGTAATTATGTTCGCTGACTAAGTCTACAATAATACGTTGTTACGTTAATTGTACGTTATTAAGCGTAGACTTTATTTTAGGCCAACTGAGCATGTTCAGTTTAATATACAATATGACCTCTCAATATAAATATTGTCCTCTTTTTTATGACGTTTTTATTTTTACGTTTTATGATATATAATTGAAAGAAGCACAACAGCTATTTATGTTGACATATATATATATATATATATATATATATATATATATACTCGTATATGTACGTAAGTTTGTGTGTCAAGTAGGTAGTTAATGAAGGAGCTGTCTTTTATAAAACTGAATGTCAGAATAAATAGCTGTTATGCTTCTTTCAATTATATGAAATAAAACGTATAAAAATGAGGACAATATTTACATTGCGAGGTCATATTGGATATTAAACTGAACATGCGCAGTTGGCCTAAAATAAAGTCTACGCTTAATAAAGTGCAATTAACGTTAACAACGTATTATATATATATATATATATATATATATATATATATATATATATATATATATATATATATATATATATATATATATTCATATTCATTGCTATCTTGAACCATTTTATTTATATTTTCAGAAAGAAATTATTGGGTTTTCAGGTTCTCAAAAATATTCATTAAGCATCTACATCACATAACGTTTCGGTCCTTTTCTTGAGCCTTTTTCAAATGAAGTTTCATCAATATATTGTCATCAACACACAAACAAAAACAATACTTATTATTATACTATGAAACAATATTTAAATGAATTTATCTTAATTAACACTCGATGCGCTGTCGTTCACGTTCGGACAAAGACTTGTCTATATTAGAAATATAATAATTTTTGAAAATCTTTCTTCATTTAAATATTCTTTCATAGTATAATAATAAGTATTGTTTTTGTTTGTGTGTTGATGACAATATATTGATGAAACTTCATTTGAAAAGGACAGAAACGTTATGTGATGTAGATGTTTAATAAATATTTTTGAGAACCAGAAAATCCAATAATTTCTTTCTGAAAATATAGATATATATATATATATATATATATATATATATATATATATATACATATCTGGCCAGATACTTTCTCTGCTACTATAACAGCGTAAACATTAAACCAGTGTCGCTAGTAGCGTCTGTACCCACATTGGGCGGCTGAAGTTATATATATATATATATATATATATATATATATATATATATATATATATATATATATATATATATATATATATATATATATATATATATATATACTATGTTTCTACCTATTAAAGTGCTGTTCAAATGGTATCTAACCATATTTGTTGCAGTTTTCAATAAACAATCCTCATATACCTCCCTTATATATAATAACTCCAACATATCGGAGGCCTGAACAACTTGCAGAATTAACAAGATTAGCTCATACTCTGATGCTCACACCAAACGTACACTGGTTAGTTATAGAAGATGCCCAAAGAAAAACAGACTTGGTAACTGATCTACTAGAAAGAACCGGCCTTAGCTATGATCATCTTCTTGGTAAGAACGCGCAGTGGTTAGAAATATAAGAAAAATTTCAATAATTTTTTCAGCACCCATGCCTGAAATATATAAAAAAAAGAAAAAAGGGCCAAAACCAAGAGGGGTATCGAACAGGAACAAGGGTTTAAATTGGATAAGGCAAAATGCAAAAAATGGCGTGTTGTACTTTGCAGATGATGACAATACATACGACCTCCAGTTGTTCAAAGAGGTAAGCTACCCTAGAAAGGTACACCTAACCAATATTCTGCTAGAAAACTCCAAGAAAACAAAATTTACATTTTACATAAGACCTAGTACAATACAAATTGCTGGCCGTAACATGTTTCAATACATTTTTATTCTAATTGTAAATAATCTGAGATCAAACAAGACTACAGTACACTACTTAAAGATCATAAATATGCTCTTTCCTCCTTGTCTGAGCTTTTGACCCTGAAACCTAATTGTTTGATGTTTTTAGATTAGATATACGAAACAAGTTTCTATGTTTCCAGTGGGTCTAATAACGAAATTGGGAATTAGTTCACCAATTGTACGAAATGGTAAATTCGATGGTTTTTATGATGGATGGATAGCAGGGCGTAAATTCCCTGTGGACATGGCAGGATTTGCCGTCTCCGTAAAATTTCTGTTAGATCGGCCCAAAGCAGGGATGCCATTCAAACCTGGCTTCGAAGAAGATGGATTTTTGAAAAGCTTGGAACCTCTAGAGCCGTATGAACTAGAGCTATTAGCAGAAAATTGTACAAAGGTTAGAATCATAATGATCATGTTTGCCACAAGAACGCATGATAACTGTGAAAATGTGTAATTTAAAAGGCTAATTCAATTTCCTCTCAAATTTCAGATATGGGTATGGCACACTCAGGCTAAAAGAAATGAGCCATCACAACCTTTAGATTTCGCCAAATACAACAACACTAACCTAGTTGTGCTCAAACATATCTTGGTATAGCATATCCAGTTTAGCAATTGTTAACATTTTTTCGAGATGGAGATGAATCATTTCATTAAATTTTTTGCTGTCGCATCCTTACAAAACTCAAGACATTTCAAAAATTTTATCTTACTCCTACATATTCGATCAAAAGAATACGTAATTGTGTTTATTTAACCGCTCCATCTTGGTATTACATAGGTACTCGTCATATAAATTTCATTTTTTTAAACTACTAAATTTTCTATAATAGCGGAATATGAGCTAATTACTCCATACTGTGGTTAATGAATTGTGCAACACCATCAATGAAACTCCGTACTTAAAAATCAAAAGAAAAAATGCATATTTTTGAAACTGTTTTTCTTTTCGGTTCTAAAAATGATAGTTTTCAATCATTGATAATTGTGATACTTTTTATAAGAAAAAATTGTTTTCGCTTAAAAGTTTGTTTAATGACAAATCTTTGGAGGACAGGGGCTGTGGAAGATTTTTTTACCTTGATCACCTTAGAATAACATAACACACAATCATAATATGTAGGCAATTAACTTAAAAATAAAATATAACTAATATAAAGCTTCTGTATTATTTCATCCTTCAATGAAAGGCGTAATCACATGAATAATTTATTATGATTTGGTACGGATTTTTCTTATACAAACAGAAAAAACAGTGAAGATCTATAGCATCAGTAATCTAATTTGATTAATAATTCTTAAATGTTTCAATGTGTATATTCCAATACTTTATGCAATAGTGAATAAACGACATAAGAGACATAATACATAATATTCAGGAAACTAAAAATAATATAAATAAGTAAGCAATTATAATCTTCAATAGTCAAATATTGGTACCTTGCCAATGACTGACATTATATTTTAACAAAAATATTAGTTACATAAATCAAACTACAATGAGGTATTTCTCGAAAATCTGGTACAATAAAAATACTGAAACGATTCTTCAATTACCAAATAGATTTGAATATTGAAAATATGGTATACAGTTTAATATCATTCACATTAAACATGAGGGGTTCAGTGCCATCCTAGCTTATTGCTTGATGTGTAAGTATGTGTTTTCAAGTGAAAGGGCAATTCCATTCTTATAATACAATGAATATCTTCACACTCTCCTGACTTATTATATTTCACAAGCATACAAGATAATCAAAATCTTAAGTTCGCCTGTAAAATATTTCAGTATACTCAAACGTATTTCAAATGTCATCAAAATTTTCCTCAGTCGCTTTTCTCGTCTTTATTCAGTGATATGATATGTTTATTTATTTCAGTGAACTGAAAAGACCAAATTTCGACAAGTCGAGGAAGATATGTCTTTGGAATACAATATAATCTGATCAGTAAAATTAATAACATTAAAGATCAATTACCACATCTTTGGTAAATACTATGTTATCCACATATTGAGTAGTCTAGCAAAAAAACAGATGTGATGAATCTCGAATTTAAAGCAGTATTGCTACCGTTATTACAAGAATATAATCTTGTCAATGCGAGCAATCGATGAACACTATTTATTGCTTGATAACTTACGCGCCGGTTTTATGATTTTTTTTTTGATTAAATTTTTTTTAATAATTGTAACATCGCCTATATTCAAAATAGGTTACTGGGAATCACATAGTAAAAGCATCGCATCTAAACTATCAATTATATATTAAGCTTACCTACTTTATATAATCTATCTAAAGGACCCGCATCTTATTAAAGGCATAAAAATATAGAAAGCATATGCGAATATAGTATTTCGAGCTATTAAGAAAATCCTAAAGAAAGTAAGAGGTCTTTTTTTTAATCAACTGTGGAACATTTCAAAATTCTGATAGTTATATATTAAGCTAATCAGAATCATTCTGGATTTTTGGAACAATTCAACTACCAACTGATATCACTTAAAAAATAATGATTCATGTAAAGCTCCAAAGTTGTTTAACTGAAGTTTTTTCAAGAACAACTAATCCAGTTGTGTATTTTTGATTGTTATCGTACATAACACTCATCTTTAAATACAATTCTAGCTACTGGATTAACATGAAATCTACATATTCATCTAAACCTCTCTTTTTCATAATACTTCCGCCAGCTTAAAACGATAAAATATATATTTTTAACCTAGCCTGAAAGACGTGAGTTTATAATATCAAGAGTCATACCATTTTATATATGTATATATAACTTAAACTTTAAATGGTAATTCCTAGAATGGTACAACCCAAACGAGTTAAAATATGGCAGTATATACTTCTAACCTTGAAATAGACTTACAACATTTATGTAGAATACCATATGATAATCAAATCGCAGTGTAGTTTTATGGATCAAAAATGATTTCACATACTCACTTTCGCTTTTAATTTTTCTTTTAGAAAAAGTTTTTATGGCAATAGAAACATCGAAATATTGGTTGGATTGAGATAAGTGTTTTCTCGCTCTTGCAATAACCATAAAAATACACTGTGAATTGCTATTTTGTTGGGTAATATGCAACTTGTGCAATGAAGTTACAACGTTCACTTGCACAACAACGTCAGCGAAAAATACTTATAATAAGCCATCCCTCTGGTATCTTATACTGAAATAACATTTTTAAAGCTCTCAAAGAATATCACTTCATTAAGTTCATCACTAGAACAATAATACAAATTCAATTAATAATCATATTTATCTCTGAAAAAAACTTTAAATATAAATTTTAAAAAAGTAGTATGGGTGGTAACTACATCTGGAATGTAAATTTACTATTTAACTACTCAATAATATTACCAGTTATAATTGGCAATAATATAACTGAACTTAATAAGAGATAAACAAACACAATAAAAAGCAAAAGAAACTTAAACTTAATCAGGAACCAAGAGTTGTTTGAATTGTGGAATATTAATGAAAATTTGTACACAGTACAAATATTCCACAACAGGAACAAATGAAAAACACTTCAACAAATATAGTGACTTGATGGAAGAGTAAAATTTATGCCGATAACGTTTTTATATTTATCAATTAGGTATAAAATATTCATATATATTCTTTTCTATAAATATAATTTTATGAATTTTAAATTTGTGCATGTATCACATTATTTTTGACCCCCTAGATTAGAAACATTTCCAAATTTTTCTTATATTTAGTGATATTTGTGTTGTTTTATATACAATATTTTCAAAAATATTTATTCATAATGAAGCATGAATACTCTTTCCTTACGTATGTTCTGCGGAGACGGGGGTTGAAAAAAATCAGCGGGTCACTATAAATGTTGATATAATACAGATCTTACAAAAGGTGTAGGTTTCATCCAAAACGAAATGAAAACATGAAAAAAACCATTCTCTCCGAAATGTCAGTATCTCAAACGAAATCATCGAATTCGATTCTAACATTCCAATTATTGTATTGTCGATTTTCAAAACTTATCCTCCGATAAGTTTTAAGTAGAAATACACTTACGGTTCCATTATTCAAACTATGTGATGTTATCTTTTCGGGCCGTGAAAGAAACTATCGAACGAATCCCCTTCACAGATGTCTGAAACAAATTCATTACTTAAATGTGATAATGTATGCTTCAGTGACTTCATCAAATGAACTTAAACCCCATTGAAATCAAGAAATTCATCGACGAAAAGTCTGTTGGAAAAAAATTAGACGTTCTTTTTGATTTTGGAGCATCTCAAACAGAAGGCTTTTTACATACTATTAGAAAATTTATTGAAGAAATTGCTGGGTTAGACATAGAAGAAGAAAACAGAAAGGTAGACTTGTGGAATTTTAGAATCCTCAAATTCCAACTTACTTTTAAGGCATTTTCCTTGTACAGTCAAAAAGTAATCCTCAAGGGGTCACTGTGGAAGCCATAAGCATTGAAGGACCCATTTGTCTGCCTAGAAATAGGTATCATCAACCTTCCAACAGATTCATATGATAATCACCAATAAACATGCTGGAACATTCCATCTGTCAAAACACATGACGAAAAGGGAATACCAAAATGGATTTAAAAGTTTGATACAATCCATTACTGACGAGAACACAACTTACAAGGATAGTCAAAAGGTACATAATAATAGTTTTATGAGAAAACACAACATGCCACATTGAGAAGGATTAGACCCGAAACTTTCAAATGATGAAACCACATAGCTCTAAGTAATCTCAACAGGTTAGAACACATATAAGGTTTTGAAGTGAATAACCATTATTTCAATACATACAGCAAATTTATACTTACTTTTTTCTTGGAACCATTCAGAAAGTCTTTGTACATGTCCGAGCGTAGATATCTTGAATAACTATCACTTTTCATCAGATGATACACATGTGCCTAAAACCACAATATTCAACATTGATGTAAACATAAAATTTATATAAATGAAATACTCACAGCAGAGCAATCAAAACTCCACCTATCCAAACTTTCCATATTTTTCTTAGTCACTTCATATGACTGACAATCAACATTAATTGGGCAACTAGCATCTGGTGCCAAAAATTCAGCCCATATTTCCGTCACCTTATTCTGTACCTCACTTTGTGGAAAAGATTTCAACTGTTGAACTGCTTCCCAAAATTTTAAGTTCTCACCACTGAACTCCTTATCAAGAAATTTAATGAAATGTTCTCTACCTATCGGATCCTGAAGCAATTCTTTGAGACTGAAAGCCCAACGTTTTACCCTGCGAGCTGATATGTCTTTGGCCATTTTCTCTTGTTCCCACAACTCGGGATTATCGCTTATCCAAGGATTCGGATATTCTGGAGCCACAAAGAAGGCATCATACTCTAAATACTGTTCGTAATACGCAACTAAACTGTAACAAACAACTTTATCAGTTTTTTTGGTTTTGGGTGTTAAATATTTCCAATTTATGCACTTCCAAATTATCAAATTATTGAAATTTCTCTTATATTCCAACTAGTTCTTACTAGTTGGTGTTATATATATAGTACTCACTAGGTTTTATATATTCTAGTACTCACGATTCTGCTGCTTTCGAAACTTTTATATTTCGCCGTCCCAACCTTGCCTTGAGCGCATCAATTTGCCTCTTCAGAGTTTCGGTAGAAACATTACTTTCTATACCAGAAGTAGATGGTGACATTTTGCGGGGTTCTATTGTCAAACTTTTAACCCCATGAATTGGCTTGTTCATTTGACAGGCTTTTTTGATATCTATTTCAGTAGTATTCACACATCCAGGCTATAATCAAAATATGTAATATTGCATACATTTTCCCCAGAAGAACTTCTTTTTACCATTGGTCGGTGCACATCCCAGAAAGCTCGCTCTTGACTATCCAATACTTTCCTTTCTAATTTATCTCGTTTTTTATCAACTTTACTTTGAGCTTCAGCTTGCATAAAAATAAACTCCCATTTTCTAGAGAACATTTTCTGCAGCCTAGCTAAGTTTTCAGCTTCGTAATCAGCCAGTTCCAAACGAGTTTTATTTTGCATTGTTCTTTTACAGAGATAAACAGCTGAAAAATTATATTTTTTTTTGAAATACGTCATATTTATTTTAATTATTTTCTTACCATAATCTGTATTTTCCGGCTCCCAACAATTCGAAGGCCAGAAATAAGGAGTTTGAAACCTATAAAAAGTATTATCATTTTTGACAGTCAACATGTGGTCATCTATTGGAAAAAAATAACCATGTGCCGCCATTAAATGTGCCAAATGTAGAGCTTCTTGCTGATCATCAACATCCAGATTTTTGATCATCCAAACAATAAGATCAGAACCAGTAAAAACTGAAGGAATTTTAGACATAAAGCTTTTCACTGTTTTCACTGGGACACCAGTGTTTTCATCTTGCATCCTTTCAACAATTTTTTCCATCTGTAATGGAAATTACAGATATATAACCAATTTGTACTATTCAAATTTTTAAACAAGGAGAATCAAATTTTTAACACCAACATTTGTCATACCAGATCAAATTGAACTGAAAATATGACCTTATATCTAATTGATACCTTTGACAAAACTATTTTATTTTTCACACTTCCAATATACACTTGTTGAAGTTGATCTTCATTCAATTTGTCTCTGTAGTGATCTTCACCATTCCAAGATTTTCGCCTATATTTCTTGAGTGAATTGAGGCGCCACATTCTTGTACTTTAATATTTTGCTCATAATATCCCAACTACATTATGAATTGAAAAATTGTTGATAATGTATATTTATTCAATAATTATCAGACGTTATGTAGTGGAAAGAAATGAGTAAAGGATGATTGCATTACCAATCACCTCAAAGTACCATTGTTAATTGTATTTTGTATGAAGATAACAGATGCATTGTGTTGTATATCAAGACCTAGCAAAGCAACTTGTTATTTTTAGATCAGTTCAATTTTTTATTTTTAAATTTATATATATATATATATATATATATATATATATATATATATATATATATATATATATATATATATATATATATATATATAAAATTGTTCAACCTCCTCCACATTAGTCAAACAGTAAAAGTTTTGTGTGTTAGGAATTCGAATTGTGTGAATTTTGTATAGAAATTTCAGATTTTGTGGTTTTCTATAGCATTCTAATAAATTCATACCATTTAATTTTAATAATTCCCTCAATTCAGCCTTCTCAGAAGACATAAAATTACAAAAATGAAACTCTTGATGTAGCTCCTGAATTGAGCCAGTATTGATAGAGCATCTTAAGATTCAATTCTTCAAGAATTATTAAAATTAATTAATTTAATATTAATATTCTAATCGCAAGTAAAGATTCAAGGTGTTCATTATAAATATTCTCAAAAAGATGTAATTCTTCATAAATTTCAAAAGAAAATGCAGTTTATGAAACATTCAACTATATAAATTCATAATCAGAGGGTTACTAAATCTTGAATTACTTTTTTAAATATATCGAGGCACAGATAATCAATTCAAAGTAATTTTAATGCAGACAACATTGGAAAATATTTTTAATGTTATAAATGAATCTTTGAATTATTTATTCATTTATTTATTTTAAGCATATAATGTATATATTAATCGTTATAATTTATGCATACTCACTTTTCTATATAAAAGTAGATTTGGTGCGTCCTCACAAGAGGTGGGATGATGCAGTGGTTCTTCATCAATACTCGTTTCCAAACAAGATTCATTATTTGACTCAGGCTTGCGCTTAGCAGCGACTTTCTCAGAATTCATAGTGACCATATCAATTGACTAGACAGGCGACTTGCCTTCTCATACTAAAATGTTTGCAAGATATTCACGAAATTAAAATCAGTGCTAAATCTCAATTTTTTGTAGTACATAGCAAAAATAATAGAATAAAAATTTGTGGTACACCAAATTCTTTTATCATAAAATGAACTATTGAAATTTAGGAAATATTTGTTGATATTTTTCTACTGATTGTACAGATTTAACAAATTTTGAAAAACTGATTTACACTACTTGTCATTAATTTCAAAATGAGATGAAACATGAGAATTAACAGATTAACAAATTAATTATATTGGGTACATTGAATAATTAAATATTGAATTACTTATATTTGGCTAATTATTTACTGATCAGTAAATAATATATACCATGAAATGAATCCGTCCGAATGATATCCGAAATGAATTCGAAATTCGTGAAATTATCCTACTAAAGGGACAAATGCAAATGCTGCTGATTCGAAATTAGGTATACCCGAAATTATTCAGAGCAAGTAATCCGATAATTCGAAAGCAATGAAATATATGAATGAAAGTGAGCAAAACACTAACGACAATTCATTATACAAAATATTTACAAGTTGAATGTGCAAACTATAGCAATATCAACTGACTCACATTATCGAGGTGTTGAGACCAAAAATGCTTAGTGTTTCCTGCATATTTGATTGAATGTGAATAAAATATGCTTTTAATTACGTTATATTTCCTATTGTCAACATGTTTGTGGTCTAAACTGTTCTTGCAGCTTCTAGGAAATCAACTTCAGAATAACAATAATCAAGAGTTATTCATGTTAAATTACACCTTCCATAATCATTAGGTCAAGAGGATATTTATCATTCCATTAGTTTCGTTTTAGATTTCAATCGACTATTTGGTTTACAGAAATGGGTATATTTTGATTACTCTCTTCTTGCTCTTCTGGTTTTCATTAACTATGGACTACACATTTTTGAATAACCATCCAAAAGCCATCGTTTTCAAACATTACTTCAAATGGCTTGGCATAGATGACGCAAGTATCTTTCGTATTTCCTATTTCACAGTTACATGAAACAGTAATAATGTCGTGTGGTGCTATAAGTATCTAGCTTATAGCCCTTATTTACAGCCCTCCTAGTCTATAGTTTAACACCGGTTCAGAACGGCCATCGAGTTTGTTATATATGTTTGTTCTCATTAGAAGAAGCATTTTTCCGAACCAGAAACGTCCATACAAAACCGGAATTCGAACTCAGATAATATAGCACTGTTGAATATGATCCACAGACACTGTGCATTTCCGAAACTTTTCAAAAAAATCATGAATTATAAATCCGCTAAGTTATGTATAAATATTTCAATTATCAGAATATAAATGAAAAAGATACTCAATCTTTTAGTTAGACGATGAATTAGTATTCAATAAATTTTTGAATTCAAGAGGGAGTACACACATACAATTATTCTTCATCTAACTATTGACCAGATCAGTTGATATACCAAACAAATATTTTACAATATCTTCCCTAACATAAACCCAATTAGAAGGTATAATTAAATATAAGTGATAGATATATGTTAATGACGCAAATGGTGATGTAACTGATAAATTTAAATGAAACAAAAGACATACTTGAAGATTCCAACGATTTAGCTGATATATATATATATATATATATATATATATATATATATATATATATATATATATATATATATATATATATATATAAGAAATTGAACACTAGAACATTCATTTGAAAAATTCAAATTAATCAAGAGAATGTTATAGTAGAGCTAGATATGTGATATATATAGTTTATATATATATATATATATATATATATATATATATATATATATATATATATATATATATATAATAAAGCTCTACTATAACAGTCTCTTGATTAATTTGAATTTTCAAATGAATGTTCTAGTGTTCATTTTCTTAATTATTTCATTCAGTGCCATAAGCACAAAAAATTTCATTTCCTATATATATATATATATATATATATATATATATATATAGGGGAGAGGCGTACAAAATGGCATAAGCGGGTAAAATGCCACATCTACGCTTCTCCGGAACCATAGACACACTAGTTCTCACAATGGCCTCTGAAGGACCTTTCAGTAACAAGTCGCGACCTGTGACGAAGCAAGTCGCGTCCGATGGGCCGTGTGGCGAGGACAGTTGTTTGTTTCATTTTTTCAGTCACGAGTTTTACTCAGAGGAATTTTATTCTCGTTAAAAGTGAGTATTTTTTACGTTAATTTGTTTGTATTCAGTATTAATTTGTCGTAATTTTACTAAATAACTTAAAATAAAATGTTTTGAAATCTCCAAATTCTACTTCCATTTTTAGTTAATGTTTAAGGTTATGACGTGGACAAAATGGCATAGACCTTGTTCGGGTAAAATAGCATACTACGTCATTCGACCCACCTTCGTTGTTCCAGGTAATCGAACATCATACCTCGCAACTATTCTAGAAAAACAGACCGACAGGTTTGGGATAAAACCTCCATGGAAAAGGCTATTGAAGTGAGTACTTGGTTGAAGAGCCACCCAGGCAGAGTTGTTACTCACTTTCACATAGGTGCAATACTTAACAAAGCGTATGGCAAAGTAGCAACGGTCCAATATCCAGTCAATGGGTTTCAAAAAACAGGTCTCTGGCCTAATGATCCAAACGTATTTCCAAACTATTTGTTTGAGCCTGCTGAGACGACAAACATAACCATGCAACAAGATCGGATAGAACTTGAAGAAGATTCAACGACTCCAAAAAACTTAGCAAATCCGTCCCAGGTAGCAGAAAGTAGCTCGACATCACTGATAATTGCAAGCACATCAGCCGCGGACAACCCACGTCCACTCTCGGCAGCCCAATCTAGAGACATAGTTACAGCGATACCTACGACAGCCACATCATCTAAAATAATACTCCAAGACATGAATATCAGGAATTTTCCAATCAGTATTGAATAGTTCCTTTCTGCACTAGAGATATGCTATCTCTAGTGTCGAAAGGAATATATGTGACTGGACAAGGTGAAAGAAAACCTCGCAAAAAACCAACAGTATTGCTGTTAACTTCAACGCCAAATATAAAAGAGGCAAAAGCAAAATCCGCTCCTCCACCAGTTACAAAAAAAACGCGAGGAGGGTTACAAAAGCTTTGGATATTAGTTCCTACAGTTAAAATGATTTATCTTTCTTCCTTGAAACCGGGGATGATGACGAAGATTGTCCTTGCATTTGTTGCAATGATCTCTACTTCAGGTCCAAACCAAAAGAGGTCTGACTAAAATGTTTGAGTTGTAAAAGATGGACTCATGCATCATGTGCAGATGTTCCGAAAAAGACAAAGCGTTTTACATGTGACCTCTGCATGTAATCCACTGTATTTCGTTACAAATTTAATATGGCATTTTGTCCTCAACAAGTGTGTCATTTTACCCGCCTAAGGCGGGCAAAACGGTTTTTCTTGAAGTTTTTAGAAATGCTCAATGATTCTATTATTTTTGTATTCAGTTGATTGATCTCTATTATTCTAACTAGGTAACGAGCCAAAGAATACATAGTTACTTAAATTGTTCAATATTATTAATAAATAAAGATTTTACAACTGATTTTATAACTAGTATGTCATTTTGTACGCCTTTCCCTATATATATATATATATATATATATATATATATATATATATATATATATATATATATATATATATATATATATATATATATATATATATATATATATATATATATATATATATTATATACCCGTCTGCTTCAGAGCACGCTTCTCTAACGAAGTTTACATTTTACTAGAATTTTTAAAATTTACCACAATGGCACTTCAAGGAAGTTAATGATAACGAATGCAAAGAAATTTTTTATATTTATATAGGTAGTAACAATAGTGTAGGAACCTCGTTTTCGTTTTTATCTCCATCTTTTACAATTAACTCTCAAGATCTACGTCCGGCCAGTCTGGCCCAAGGATGTCAATTCAAGTTTTAGAATATCTGCTTTACGAGACAGACGACAATGATCGATGATTATTTACTATCATTCAATCAATGATTGATAAACTTACCAACCTCTTTGATTTTCTTGGGATTTGAAAGAAATTAATTGCCAGCGTTGAAATGTCGAAGTGTTTTTGTTCCATATTAAGTTTGAAACAAAACTAATTTGAGTATATATATATATATATATATATATATATATATATATATATATATATATATATATATATATATATATATATATATATATATATATATATATATATATATATATATATATAGTTGATTATTTATAGGTTAAGGAATAAATTAATTAAATAAAATCAGGTGGATGAAAACTATTCATCCATCTGATGAAGGTATTGTATTCCGAAACCATTATGTAGTGGACAATATACGAAATGTTTTTCAAATTTTTATAAATGTGTTTAATTTATTAATAACTATATATAATTGAATCGAATTGAAATGAATTGTTATGGACGGTTTCAATAGATCAGCAAAATGATTTTATTGGGTTGTCGGTCGTTGAACTGAATGAAATCGGTGGTTTTTAAAATCTCAATGTCTCAATGTCCCTATCAATAAATAACAGATTCATCGGGAGACTAGTAGGAATCTAGAGACTAAATCAATCGCAATTCATTTAATTTATTTATTTTCATTTCATAGAGTCTGCCATAGATTGAAAATTAGGTGAAATATTTTGAAATTCTCAGAAACTTCGATCCAGCTATAGCTAGTTGGCGAAAGGAACTTCATTTTTTTGATTATGGTTAACTAAGTATAAGATTCAGAGAATAGTAACTAACAAGATGCATAGATGGCAGTTTACGTTTCTCAAAAATTATCACGATAGAAAGAAACCTTTCTGTGATTTCATAATTTACAAGGAGGTCATAGAATTAGTGTGTAGGTAGCGCAATTAACTTTACGATTAGATAGCATAATTTACTGGAATTTTCTTCAAAAATTAAGAATAACCAGGACGATTGAGCTTAAAGTGTAAATGTTTCATGGGGATTTTTTCTATGATAGAAAATATTTATTGATAGGTATTTTTTATAAATTATTTTCCTTATGAACCTGAAAAACTAACACATTGGTAAAATGTGAAAGTTGGAAAATGTGTGTCTGATCATATTAAAATTTTTGACCAAAATTATTTTCTGCTTTTATTTTTTTTATATATTATTTGATGAATATTTTTTCAAACTGAAGGAAATCAACTAAAGTTTATATTAACGTTATATAATCTTCATCAATATAAAATATATTTCTATAATTATATTTATATAGATATAAAACATCAAAATTATTTTACGTGTAGAAATACAGTTTCTATACAATGACAAGAGCATTATTTTGTATATGGAGGTGGTTGTAATGTGCTCACATAACAAGACACAATGCTATTTCTGAAGTCAGTGTATAAGTACTATTCGAAATAATTTGTTCATTGACTGATGAACTTAGTGAGACTTCTGATGAATTTTTTCAGATCTAAACAGTGTGCTGCGATTTATTTGAGCATGAAATAGGTTTTCATCATTGATAACACTAATTTTCCTTCTGAAACATGAATGGTTATGTCAGATGATCGTTACTCCTGCAGCCAGCTCTGTTATGACATCCATTTAATTGATGTAAATTTTTCGAATACTGCAGTATTTTTTCTCATAAAAAACTTTATTAGGAGGTAACTCGCATTAGGAGGTAGTTGACACTTGTTTCAAACTTTTTGGGTCTCATCAGAACAGCGTAGAAAAATTCGCCTGTACCAAATTGGCGATGTTCAAATTTAACGAAGTCATTTGCAGACAACAAGCTCTTATCTACGGCTCGCTTATGTACACTTGGAATTGAGTGATTCCGTATTATTTAACAATGGAGGTGTCTTTTCTCCTAATTAAATTTGGAACCGAAGATATGGATAATCACTCAGGTTAAAAAAAATATTATGAAATAAATAATTTCGAAACTAAATGGAGAAGCATCGCTATTGTACGCATTTGCAAATGGGCACGTGTTTTGAGCTTGTTGCTTCTCATCAGATCGCGTGGCCTATTTCAAGTTGCACTAACTTGGAAGAGAAAAAAATTAATCATCTGCAAAACACAAGTGCCATCCGTTGGCTTCCGAGTGGATTCATTCACTATTATAATTTCTCCTGTTATAAACATTCTGGTTCATTCAAATTCAAGATTCGATATTCAAACTATTCAAGTCTCTTCAGTGTCAAAGATGAGATGAAATCATTCGTTTGTTTCATCTCAAGTTTTCATCTCCAAGTTTGTACTCCTCAAACCTGACTAAACGGTTCTGATAAACGCCAACAAGCTCGAAACATGGCTGCTTCTGTATGAGAGTGAGTTATAACTTCACGTGAAAGGCATACAAGTGAGCATCAAAAAAGAAAATCGAATAAATGTCAACTGTCTCGACTTTGCAGCCGATATTGCTATCATCACGGACAACAGAACTGAAGCCATCCTCGCCGTGGAAAAACTACATGAAATTGCGCAAAAAACCGGGACAAATTTCTTATGATAAAACCAAATACATGGAAAGAAAACCAAAAAATAAATCTTCTCTTATCACAAAATATGGTGAAATTCTGCAAGTCGGCCATTTTAAATAACTCGGAGAAGTTATACAGTCCTCAGGTTTAAACCGAATCGCTAATGAACAGATAATTGTCAAGCTCCAAAGGGCCTACAAGCTAACATGGGCGTACTATAACAAAAAGTGCATTTCGAGAGGCGCCAAATTGAGGCATTAAAACACAACGATTCTTCCAGAAGCAATCTACGCAGTTGAAACAATGGTTGTTGACGGTCATTCAAGAATTACAGAAATAGAAAAACAAGAACGAAAAATTCTTAGAAAGATTTACGGGTCAATCAATAGAAATCGTATTTTGAATGAAAGTACCTCAGAATTAACTTTATCAAAAAAAAAAAATACGATAACGGAAGAAATTAGAAAACGACGAGCAAAGTTCTATGCACATGTCTACAGAATGAAACAGTCCAGAATACCGAAGAAACTACTCGATATAATTATGAAGAGTAAATGCGGAACAGAGTGGCTAAAGAGTTCCAAAAAGAAATACATAACATATCAATTTAAAAAATCTCGAAGATTGCACTGAGCGTCGCTATAAAATCGCACATGTCAAGTTTGAGCAAAAATCAAATCGCCAATCTGGCATAAAATGGACAGATGAACGGAAGAAAGAGCATTCACAGAGGATGAAGCGTTTTTCGGAGACAAAAAAGATGAAGCGAAAGTCCTAATAATTGCGAATTCCAGTTCAATCGCTCTCCTCATGGGGAACAATCGTCATAATATAATATATATATATATATATATATATATATATATATATATATATATATATATATATATATATATATATATATAAAGAACAGTAATTTAGTCGTGTTAACCTCACCACGTGCGGACATGAATAATTGTATTAATATTTTTACAGTGAAAATTGAGAATTGAAATTACATTTCAAAAGTTATCCCAGTATCGAGTCGAGTTCAAAACTTTTGAAATGTAATTTCAATTCTCAATTTTCACTGTAAAAATATTAATACAATTATATATATATATATATATATATATATATATATATATATATATATATATATATATATATATATATATATTTATATATATATATATATATATATATATATATATATATATATATATATATTTATATATATAAATAATCTCAACATAGTTAATGTTGAAAAAAATCATCGATTCTGAATTTCTCGACAGTTTCATGTTATTGATGAAAAATCACGATACTGTGAAGTTAATCCATTAATTATTATCACCTGATGAGTCTTAGAAAAGGGGATTTATTAATAGTTATGGCCACAAGATTATCTTCTATCTATTCCTGTGAATACATACGTAGTAATGGTGACAAAAAACATAAGTTAATGTAATTTGGAGAATTTACATTCTAAACATATTCTGTGGGTGGTCTGCGTTCGTAGAAGTTCGAGATGCTCGTCCGTAGAGAATCGGTTTCATTCAGGTGTGTGCATGGTGTAAATATATCGACATATCGAAATATCGATCTTCATTAAGAAATAAAATTTTAAACAATTTATTTGACAGGTCCTTTAGGTATTTATTTTCAATGTCTATTTATCAAGTGTTTTTCTTGATATACTAAGAATGCAAATATGAATTAGCACCAGTTTTGGTGCAACCAAAAATTCATTTGGACAAAACCTACAGGTATCTTACTGCGAAAATTTAATGTGGGGAAAATTTATTCCAATAGTAATTCTGAAGAAGTAATATTTATTATATATATATATATATATATATATATATATATATATATATATATATATATATATATATATATATATATATATATATATATATATATACCAAATGTGCCCTGTAGCTATAATAAGACGTAAAACACCATTTATGTGAAATTATTTGGTTCTTTTCTAATTTTACTCAATTTGCATCTGAAATACCATTAATTGCACGTCATTCTTAAACGTGAATTAATCTTTGACTATTATAACTTTTATAATTTCCCTCATTGCATGTATTTTTATAGCTACTATTGTACAAAAATTGTGTTTTTCATGAAAAATTTTATTGTTCTATCGTTTAATTTTTGTAAGTAATGCTAATATAAAATGTCTTTGTACGCTGATCATGTGTTCGAATCTCGATATCTGCATCCGCATGTGTGTATGTAATAGACGAAGACAGAAATTTCACTGTTACTCTTTATAGCTTATTTAAAAAATAAGTTAATATAATTAATTAATATTTTTAATACTACGTTATTAAAAACGTTGTATCTTAAGTATTCAGGGAGGATTATGATCAATTTTCATAAAACTTCTTCCTTATGTGACATTCCTGTCGAAAAAATAAATCAGCAATCATTGAAAGAATAATGATTAATTATTCATCAATTCTAGAGAAGTTTGGGACCTACTTTTGGATTTTGAAAACCATTTAAAATTTTTTTCACTGCTAAGGATTTTCTTATTTCTAATTACTGGTACCACACTCAGATACAGTAAAATATATGGGGATAACACTAGACGCAAAGCTCCGATGGAAGGCTCACGTTAAGACAAAAAGGACCGAACTAGAATTAAAATACAGGAAAATGTATTGGCTAATAGGACGTAACTCCTAATTATCAGTACAGCACAAGCTTCTACTTTATAAACAAATTCTTAAACCTGTGTGGTTCTACGAAATAGAATTATGGGGTTGTACGAAACAGATAAATCGCAATATTATCCAACGATTTCAAAACAAAGTACTGAGAAATATTACAGACTCCCCTTGGTATGTACGTAATACTGACTTACTTAGAGACCTAAAGGTAGAAACTATTGAGCAAACTATTACCCAGTATGCCAATAAACCTGAAGAAAGACTTCATCAACATGTTAATATCGAAGATATTCATTTGTTAGACAACACTAACATTAAAACAAGACTCAAAAGAACAAAACCGTTTGAGCTATCGAAGTGGAAATGACTGCAAAAAACAGTCCTCGTTTTACATGTTAAGTTTTAGGGTAACTCTAATATAGGACTAGAATACAAGGAATGCTGATGAATATACCTTAGTTTAAGCTAGATATTGTCAATTAGTTTAAAATAAAATTGCTCATTGGTCCACTATGACCAGATTGTAATATTAAAAATGCTTAGATTAAGTATTTAATAAACAAAATTAAAAAAAAATTCTTATTATATTTCCACTCTTTAGCTCCTATATGTTCCTAGATTCAACAGAATTTTGGCTTTATCATAAAAAATTATTACAGTAAGTATAACGTTCACCGACATAACTGGTCCAAGGGTACATCCCTGAGACTACCATCGTCTGACAGTTGCTTTGGCCCAGGAGTACATTTGATGTTTGGAGGTTTGAGACGTCATGTGGAATACGGAATTATAACGTGCTCTTTACTATGTACGATGTATCATATTAGCCGAAAACAGGGCTATGTTGCCAGGAACCAAATATACGTTATCGAATAAAAATTTGGTCACTTAAGATTCGAGAGTATTATTTTAAATTAAAAATGGCATATAAAACAAAGGTTTAATAGTTTTTTCAGTGTAGAGTACCATATAAATTGAAAAATGTATACTTCTCGAGAAACGTTATTGAAGTTAACAAAATTTTTAATATTAAAATAAATTAAACTCTTGGCTTAATGTTTCACGATTTATTTAACAATATGTATAGTCAACATGTTTCGAGCGTTAGCTCATTTTCAAGACTCAAGACTCAACGCTCGAAACATGTCGACTATACATATTGTTAAATAAATCGTGAAACATTAAGACAAGAGTTTAATTTATTTTAATATTCAATTATGTTTCACCAAGAGTTAAGCGAGAATTCAATCTCATTAAAATTTTTAATATTTTAAGATTGCTATTAGCCAGACATATATGTATTAGAAATTTAATCTTTCTTTCACAATTCAGTAGTTTTATGTGATTTGGTCTAGATGATCGAAAGTAGGCAACTTTCGAATGAATTTTGTAGTGACATTGCTTAAATTAGAGAAATAGTTTTGAAACAGATTTTTGGGAGTAGGGTTGGAATATTATCTCCAAATGTCCTATATGTATTTTATAAAAAAGATACGAAACTAAAACACGAAGTCTGAATGCAGTGCACATGTAGAATGTTGTGTAATTAGTTCAGTGGCGGATTTACAAATTTGCCGCTAGTAGGCCATTCAATTTTTGCCGCCACTACTGACTTGAAATTCAATACGTTAGTTTAATCCCGTTGTTAGTATGATTGTGAACTTAATGATATTTCTGTCAGTTACTAGATTATTTTTGCAACCCGCTATGTACTGAAGAGTTTAATGTTGACCTAACAAGTTTATTTGACAGGCAAAACAAAAAACCCCCGACTTTAAAGCGTAAAACCTCTGTAACTTTTAAACGGCTGAATCGATTTTCATCAAACATGTCTAAGAGCACTCGCCCGTAAAACATCTGTAATACAAAAAAAACTAAATTGAAATCGGTTCATTCGTTCGGATGCTATGATGCCACAGACACAGACAGAAAACAAGAAATTAAAAAAAAATCTAATTCTACTCAGTTACTCATCTTAAGCCATCCTAGCTAATTTTTTTTCGAATATCTTTAATGTACAGACTATTTTAGGTTTACGATTTTATTATAGTATAGATTGTGTACACGTATAATTATAAAAAAAAAATCTGTAAAAAAAAAATTGCTAAATTTGCCGCCGTAGGCACCGGCCTACTTGGCCTATTGGTAAATCCGCCACTGAATCAATTTTAGAGTTTCTGAAGAAAAAATCAAATTTTTATCCGATTTGAATAAGCATGATTAAGAAGGTACGAATTCAGATCAGTTACCAGTTCTGTTTTGAGGAAGAAAAATTGCATTAAAACAAATGAAGATTTCGCAATGCATACGTTTCAAAATCTTTCCTAAAAGTGAGGAAGGGTGTGCGATAGCGGAAATATTTCAACATATTTAAGAAAGTTACTCTCCACTTATCTGAAATTATATTCGATTCAATTATATTTTGACGGTATTGGAGCAGAAAATTAAGTATTTGGATTTTTGCTGTTCTTGCAAAATGGGCCAGACAACAAGATTTTATATTGTAGGAAAAGTATTGACATTCGTGCTTATGAGAAGATTGTACATTTAAGTAAATAATTCAAATAAAAGTGAGTAGTTTTCTGATTTTCACTATAATAAATTTAAAACATAACAATATTGTTATTGATCAACACGGGTTTATCATCAACATCTGATGAAGCCACTGTGTTGGCGAAACAATATTGTTGTTTTAAATTTATTATAGTGAAAATCAGAAAACTACTTAGTTTTATTTAATTTATGTATTTAGATTTTCATCAAGTATCGGCCTAATCGATTCAGGAATTAAGTATGCAGTAAATCTAAATACAGTATTGAGTTTTTAAAAAAATTTATGGTTAAGAATTTTTTATCACTCATAATTATGTTTAATTGTGTTTTATATCACTGTTCTTTTGATAAATTCTCCCGGGTAAAACCTTTTAGTATTATTATTGGCTACAGATTCGGAAAAGGATAAAAAGTAGCCTGCTTGGCAAAACAAGATGTTCTAGTGTTCCAATCAAGAGAGGATCATTCTGAAACTACAAATGTTCGCTTCCTTTTCGTGAATCTTCGTTTGTTTTTTCGTCTCCAAGTTCGAACATCTGAAACTTGGCTACGCCGTTGTGATGTACCTTTATCTATCACTTTTGTTTCAATCATTTTCCCGCGTAAAACTTTTTAGCTTAACAGGTTTAGTAAAACACTATATATATATATATATATATATATATATATATATATATATATATATATATATATATATATATATATATATATATATATATATATATTTATTTATTTTTTTTAATCAATTTATTGCATGTTTAAGGTAGTTTATTTTTAATATTTTTAGCAATAACAGGCTATTTTCAATGTTAAAAACTTTATTTTCGTTGACGTTGAATTACTATAGATATCAAAACGTCAAACTTATTATTTTGAAAAAATCAAATTTGCTTTTTTGTTGTTTTTTTAGTATTCAGAGTAGGGGCGTAGCTACCGCCGTATCTGCCGTATCAATTATACGGGCCCCCCCAAAGTGTGTAAGAGAATTCATTAGAAGTTTAGAAAAATCTTTAACCCCATATAAGGGCCTCCAAACAAATTTTTTATACGGGGCCCCGACAAGGCACGCTACGCCACTGATTCAGAGGAATATTTCTGGCTTAGCATTCGCTTCAGAAGTTTTAGACTTCTTCACCATGAGGAAACCTCTGAAAAACCCATGGTTAGAATACGTTAAAATCATTAATTAATGTAAGAATTACATTAGAATCACCCGGCTTACCATGAGTTTTTCTGAGGTTTCCTCGTGGTGAAGAAGACTAAAACCTCCGAAGCGAATTCTAAGCCAGAAATATTCCTCTGAATACTAAAAAAACAACAAAAAAACCAATTTGATTTTTTTCAAAATAATAAGTTTGACGTTTCGATATCTATAGTAATTAATAACATTCAATTATTCATTAGTTTTGACAAAGTTGTGATACACAACGAAACGCCAACGAAAATAAAGTTTTTAACATCGAAAATAGCCTGTTTTTGCTAAAAACATTAAAAATATATATATTCATATACATATATATATATATATATATATATATATATATATATATATATATATATATATATATATATATATATATATATATAATTCTACTATACGTGTGTATGTCACTTATCTCCTCCTAAACGGCTGTACCGATTTTGTTCAAATTTTTTGTGTTAAAGTGGATTCCAGAATGGTTTAGATTCGCAATTGGACCCGGTAGGTGGAGCTGCAATCGAGTTCTTGAAATTTTCGAATTAAAGATGTGTTAACAGGATAACTCCTGTCTGTTTCGCTAGTTTTTTAAAAATTTTTATGAGGTTTTCTCCAGAAAAAAACAAATTTTGACAACGTACAGAAAGAATGGTTGAATATGAAATATGAATATGCCGCCATATTAAGAAGTTTACTGTACAGGTTTAGGTATTTACGCAATATATTGGATTTGGATCAACTGAAACTAACTGACTACGCTCTTGTAGAATGCAGACCGATTTATGAGATTTCATCTTGGGGTGCAGCAGCCAGTTGCTACACAAAGAAACTAGAGGTGTTGCAAAGAAAATTCTTGAAAATAATTTATCGCAAGCCTAGGCTGTTTCCATCTGACCAGCTATACAGAGACGCAAAAATATTGGATTTGAGGCAGTTATACTTCCATCGAAGTGTCTTAGAAACATTCAAGAACAGAAGAGACTTAGAGATGATTGATCATCATCATAACACAAGATCCAAAACAAACAAAAAGATCAAAACAGGCCTTTCTCTTAGGACGAAGACGCAGAACATTCTTGCATCTCTCAAATAGAATGCATAATTCTCTTCCAACAGAAATGAGAGAAATCCAATCATTGATGGTTTTTAAAAGAAAAATAAGGAATTATATACTAAACCAACAAAGAGAAAATATGCCGGAATTTTATAGGATCGCCTTGAATTTGTTTGGGTTTGAATTGCAGTGTGCTGGGATCCTTGATTTGTGGTGTTTTTTATTTTATTTTTATGTAATAGAATTTATTTTTTTTTCATAGAAAATTAGTACGGAAGCCGATTAAATACAGTATAATTCAATTACAGTTAAGAAGATTTTGTTTATATAAATCCTTGTAGCCCCACAGACTGGCTTTCGCCAAAGTGGGCAATAAATTAATTTATTATGTTTGTGATATATATGTAACAATTATTTCACAAATATGTATTATTATTATTATTATATTTCAATATTAAATCTTATTCTACATGTAAGACCTTTTTTTGTTCGGAGGCCCCTTTTATGAAACAAGCTCAGAGAAGATTTTAGATTAAATTTGTTTCTATGATTTTATGATCTTCTGTGAAGTACAGTCAATAAAAAGCACTCTTCTCTTCACCGCTTATATAGTTCTATTAATTTGAATATGCAATCTCACAATTTTTTTCACTGAGTAAAATAAGCTCTGGTGGAATGGAACAAGAGAGCCTGTTGCACAGTATGAATGAAGAACATCTTCCGTTATGGTGCTCGCAACAAAATCAGAAGTCGGCAGTCTGCCTACGATGATTGGAAATTGAGCTCTTATTGTAAGGTAACACCAACATTGCAGATACACTATTTTCTTTTATAATGAAGCGTATAGCCCAATGCACAATTTTTGCTGGTATTTTGGACGGTACCTCGTTTTAGATGCATATTTATGACTTGGAAAATGTTATTCAAAATATATAGTTCAGGTTGCATATTGCTTGAACTAAATTGTTCATAATATGTTCAGGAGAATTCAGAACAGTAGTCCGTTTTCACTGGAGAACGGCTAGAGATACCTTACTAACCGAAACATCCTGTGATTTCTGATTCAAACCCTCCGTTACAGCGGTAAAAATGTATCTAATTTATTTTATTTTTATTTATTTTATTTGCAATTTATTTCATTTTTTCATATTCTGTTCATTTCATATTTTTCTTTCAGCTCAAATGATACCATTTATTGATCCATTTTCAGTTTTTTCAGTTCAATCCGATTATGTTTTAATTTAATTCTTAAATTAATTTTTCTTATGTTTCACAATCCAAATTTAAATTTATAGGCAATAGAAGTCTGACAAAATGGTGAAGAATCTACCTACATTGCAAAAATCCTTTAAACATGCCCAGGAGTAATTATAAATTTGGAACGCAAATCTTGGAATATAACGTAATAGGTACCTGGAAGAACCCATTACTCCTAGATAGGAGTACAGCCACCTTACTACAATACATTTGTATCGTAGGTAGGAATTATATTTTGTATTATAGGTGGTAATGGTAAAGCAGCATATATTTTTAGGCAAAATTGGATTTATGAGTTGAATCTTTTTCACAATTTTCATGGTTTTGTTTTTAATTTTCATAGTTTCATTTATCCTTATGCTAAATTGAATATTTAGTTGAAATAGAATATCTTCATTTTTCTCGAGGTTTGATTCGTTTTTTTTGAGGTTTTCACGGATGGTAGAAAATGAGTGACAAGTCATTTAGGGCCTCTATCGGTTTTCCGTTTAATAAAGTTTTAAGGGTATAGAAATCCGGAATGTATATACACTCATACGTGTGTGTGCTTGTGTATTATTGAACTAAGTTGATATCAGTTAGTATAAAGCGGCAATTAGAGGGAAGAGCGTGATACGATTGATAATGACAAGAACCATCATTTCGAAATCAAAACTAGCGCCAGTCGTATGGTTCTCAGATATAGCCCGTAAATTCACGTACGAAGACATAACAATAACATGAACTTTTCTCCAACGTCGAACACAGATTCACTGGCTGACACTCGGAGTGGGAGAAATCAGTAGAATAACGGCAACAGCGCGCGAAGAATATAACTATGTAGTAAAATAGAATCGGCACCGTACGGCGTACGCTCAGTTTAAAGAGTGCAACGGTAATAAGAAGGTCGCATCTCGGCTCGCTCCGTCTCGATTCGTGAAAACCCGCTTGTCAATTGTTTATATTTACAACGCCGCCAAACATGCCCAAGTTGAATGGACCATTTGACAGTGCGATTCAGTGATTCGTTGCTAAAGCAACCCTGTTAGATAGTTTTGTATCTACAAAACCAGGAAGTTATTTCGTGGAAGATGTTCGTTTTAACAATGTCGCGTATAGATGAATCGAAAAGATCGCTCTCATGATGGAATGTGGAGAATGCATGTGCCGGTGGTAATGGGAACCAGAATGTCGGGGGCCTAGAGCTAGAATGGCCTCAGTGGTGTCTTCAGAAGCACCCCAGGAGCTTACAGATCGTCAGAGGCACGAATCGGATCTCTATACTCGACCTGGATGGGTGGATGCGAATGTTGCTCTGCACCAGCTGGACCAGGTGAGCTTATGTTGTCATCATCACTGTAGAACCCCATTTGTGTATCTCACGACACACGTGCAACTCCACCATGTGCGATCGAAAGTTGAATAAACGGTTGACGTTTCCATCCCACCACGCTGTTCCATTTAAACAGACATGTCCATTCATTTTATTCTACCGAAGACAGTATCCAAACAAACATAGATCTAAATTAATTCTGTGGTACTTCAAAGTACCTTGTTTTGTTTTCAATCCTTACGTAACGATTTTTGAAAAAGTGTTAGGAAATATGTAAGACCTTTGAAGTTAACTAGTCGAGAAGTATTTTTAACAAACGGCTTCCGATTCAATTTTATCATCACTTTTTCGTAATAACTATTTTTGATTTCGATTAGGTAATGTTACCCGAAATATTTGTTTGTATTTTATATGAGTGGCAAAGACTTCACAAGTTTCAATATCACATTAGACATTTTGGTGGGAAACTACTCATTGTAATAATGCAAATTTGGATAATTTGCAGATGTTTCTTGAGTTTCCGTAGGATTTATATTTAGTATTCTCTCTCTCTCTCTCTCTCACTATTATAAAATAATAAATGTATTATTTTATTATAGTGAAAATTCAGAATCAAAGTTACATCTAAATGTTTTTGGAATTCGACTGGGATGTAAAAACTTTTAGATGTAACTTTGATTCTGAATTTTCACTATAATAAAATAAAACATTTCTATTGTACATATCCGTACGTGGTTGGTTATCACGAATAATTTTCTGTGCTAATCTTCGCCTAACTAATGCGAAGTATTGTTCATACAGATTTGATTCATAAAAACATTCTATTATTCGTATAAAGATTGCTTATTTCTTGTGAAAATTTTAAATAACGGGCTTAATATTATAGTTCTCAAAATATTCAGTTGGATGAATTGAGTAATTTTTTGGATAACCATTCCATTAATTCAACTTCTTCATTTCTCAATCTTTCTTCAATATATTTAATTTAAATTGATGATTGATGAGGCCGATACTTGGAGAAAATTAATATCCATAATGAAACAATATTTAGAATTTTCGCATAATTTAATACAAATACGCATGACGACGTTTCGATTAATAATTTATTTAATCCAGCATTTGATAAAGAAGTAGTACTTCGAAACGTCGTCATGCTTATTTGTATTTAATTATTAGAAAATTCTAAATATTCATTTATTTATTCAAAGATCTACCATTCTTATATACAAATGTATATAGGTGGAAACTTTGAGCTACATGATAATGGTAAATATTGGTTATCCTAAATTTAACATCTACTGTTTTGACAAGTAGTGAATACAAAAAATTATTTCTGCTCACAATTGTAATTCATAATGAAATATATCTACTGTAATTTTTCGCAATTAACAAACATCAATAATGAAGTATATAATCTGCACAAAAAGCATACTTGGCTAGATGTGAGGTTAGATGCCACAAAAGTTTGTCTCTTGACAAAAATATGATAACCCGGAATATATTTAGAGCGCCTATTATTATATAGTATCCAGTCTAGTGTGCTTCGGATTATTAATTTTATGATAATTTGTATTCTCAACAATCTTTCGTATCGTGCACAGTGTATTCGATTTGCATAAATACAAATTCCGTTCTGCGTCAATTTCAATTTACAGTTCGGCTGAACAGAAAATTATTATGTCTAATATTATAACAGAATAGCAGTGGAGCTATTGAAGCATTTAATCAATTAGCTTTCTCTAGACCGAATGTTATTAGCGTGGAACTGTTAGAGGCTCTCGCATCATGTGTGGTCTTCTTTAACAGATGGCTGAATCCACGGCCAACTTACAATTTACAATACAAACCGGGAAGTGAACTGTTCGGAATTTGTATTGCAGTTGCTGGTTCCTATTCTGCCATTATGTGTGCTTTTTTTTTTCATTTCGATCTACATTTTGTTCTGTCGCATAAAAGTGATGTAATATCATTGGGTTCGTTCGGCGAATTCGAAAGTGCTTGCCTTTTAATTTGATCGATTCACAGTTGGTTAGATATATCCTGTCAGTTTTTCGAAATTATTTTGCTTGTTTAAAATTGAGTTGAATTGAAAATAACTCGAAGTAACAGTTATTGTGAAGTTCGATTAAAATCTCCTTATCCTTATCTGCCTAGAAAGGAGAAGCGGTTTGTTTTAATAACAATCACTCTTTCTGAATGGTTATCGATGAATGATCGTCCTAGTTGCAAGTGGTTTTTAAATTATCATCTAGTTATATATATATATATATTTTTTTTTTTTTATTTTTTTTCATTTTATAATTTCAATTCTCAATTTTCACTATAAAAATATCAATACATTATTCATGTCCGCACGTGGTTGGTTAACACGAAAATAATTACTGTAATTACTGTACTATATATATATATATATATATATATATATATATATATATATATATATATATATATATATATATATATATAGTTGAATGTTTAACGACTGTAGATATGTATTTTCAGTGTTTAATTGGGATTGCAGTCTAGGACAATGAAACACTGAAAATATATATATATATATATATATATATATATATATATATATATATATATATATATATATAATTTGGCAATTTCTCGACCGTACGATACTTTATAGAATTTAGGAACGGGAAAATTGGAATGATCGGTCTGATGAAGTGTATAAAAACTCATTTATTCAAAACATTTCCGACAATTATTTAAAATAAAAATATTTCGACAATTTGATGCTTAAAATTATTAAAAATTCTAAAATTTTATTTGTAGATTTATTTTTTTTACACATTCACATTTGATCGTTGTAGTCATTAATTTTCCTCTTGTTTTTATCTTGACAAATGTCGAAATATCGTGAATTGTTCTCATTACCTAAATACTATATATATATATATATATATATATATATATATATATATATATATATATATATATATATATATATATATATATATATATAATGTATTTATTCAGCGTCATTGCAGTCGAAGGCGGGAAAAATTCATTGTTTAAGTTTAAAATGTTTCATCAACTTTATTCATCTTCTATTTTTGGAATAAAATGAGAGAAAAATTTGCAGTTTTCGAAATTGAAGCCATCAATATTATTTGTTTATTGGCATATGCAGCGAACAGTAAACAAAGGCTAAATTTGTTGTACGATTTAATTCTACACCAAGCTTTCGAAGTCTTTCACTTCTTCTACATCATCAAGAAGTGAATCTACCCTGATGAAGAAGGGAATGATTTCGAAATCTTGGTGTAGAATAATGATAGTTTTTATTGAAATTAATAATTACAACAAACAGAAATGAACCCCACAAAGCAATCACTTGCTGTCGTTGGGTATCCTTAAATACTATCCATATTCCAACTTAGTGAACTACATAATTCTATATTACTAAAAATAAATTGATAAAATTCACTAGAAATATAATATTTCTAGGTTCAGAAACCTCACAAAGTCTTACAAAGACGTGCACATCATTGACACATGCTTCATTTTTCATTTCTCTATATGAGGAGTTGCCGTTGGGGACAATTTGTTTTCAATTTTAAATATAAATATATATGTAGCATAAAGAAAGAGCAATGGTAGTGAAAATAGGCGAGAGTTATTCTCAGAGACATGATATTGCTCTTGGGGTGCCGTAAGGCTCTGTACTCGGACCTCTTCTATTCATATTGTATATAAATGATCTGCCTGCGAAGTTGTGCCGGTTTTTGGAGACACTATATGCCGATGATTCATCGGTGGTTGTTTCTGGCAGGACTCCTGTAGAACTTCTGGAGGCATGTGAATGCATTGTGAGAGAGTTTGTAAGTTGGTGACGAATGAACAATAATCTGATGACGAATGAACAATAATCTGATGGTGAACGTTGACAAAACTGTATGTGTTCATTTTTGTCTGAAGGGCAATGGAATTAGTACCTTTGGATGTTAAATATGGGGACAACACTATATCATCATCCCAATCAACAAAGTTTCTTGTAATATATGTAGACAGAAATTTCAGATGGACATGACACATAGAGGTCTTATTTAAAAATTGAGTAACTCATTTTTGCAATCTCTAGAATTAAGAACATCGTACCTAGAAACTGTGTTATGAATGTGTATTACAGTCTTGTAATAGTCAACTAAATTATATTATTCTGCGGTGGGGCTGCTCTACAGAAATAAATAGGGTGTTTATTACACAGAAGCGAATAGTTCGATTAATATTCAGTATTCATCAACGAACATCTTGTAAACCTATCTTCGTTAATAATTACATACTTACCTTACCGTGTTTATATATTTATAGATGTTTGTTATATGTTGAAGAAAATGAAGATAGGTTTATTAAATTGAATAGTAATCATGAGTATTCGACAAGGAACGGGGATGTACTACTTATTCCTGTGCATAAAACAGCTAAATTTGAGCACTCTCTCTATTAACAGAGTATTAAAATTTTCAACCATTTTGGTTGGAATTTGAAAGTACTGAAAGGTCATTTGTTTAAGAGGAGAGTTAAATCTCTGCTCTTAACAAAGGCATGCTATAGTGTGGCAGAGTACTTCGATGATTCGAATGTAGGCAATAATGTATGAATCAATTTTTTGTAATATGTTTTTATATTTTTTTAACACAAATGCTTTTCACCCTGTGAAATTGTCTCAAATGTTTAATATTTCGGAGGTAATTTTTTTCTTTTCTTTTCAAATAAAGTTGTATATTATTGTGAATATGAATTCAACCAATATTTTTGTTTGAACCAATATTTCTGCTCGAGGGCTGAAAGGAAGATCGGACTCAAAACTGAATTCAGTCCTTTTGAGAGCATTCCTTAGTTGTAATTATTGTATCAATTGAAATGAATGTAATTTTACAATGTAAGGAATGTTTCTCAATAATTTTATTTTATTATTATTATATTGTATATATATTCGCTGTTTAACTCCCAGTGGTTCTGAGCATTTAACATGATATATAATAATATATATATAAATTTTATTTTTTTATTTATTTATTTATCTATTCATTTTCTTCGCTATTAGTTTTGTTGTAGATGAACATATTAATTTTGCGAATTCTCATTATTTGGGATAATATTAATTATATGTTATATTAAATGCACTAAAATTGAAAATATTGAGTTGTCATTGGCATATTTAAAGCTATCTGTAGCAATGCCAACCGTTTAGAGTAGAAAACGTGACCCCGAAACTGCCAACAACTTCCTACTCTACATTTTCTGCGACGGTACCGACACTTCGGCGAAAAACGCGGCGGTTTTCACGATTCCAGTGGTCCCCAACCCAGATCAGGTGTGATAGATGGATCCATAGCCAGACCTGATCTCAGAATTCTGTGGGCGAAAGCGAGATGTGCCGAAGAGTTACGCTAGCCTTGGCCGCGCAAAAGACCACACACGCGGCGATCTCGGTGGTCCCAGGCTAGCTAAGCTGCTTAGCTTTACCTGTCCCCCCCGTGCCCCACCCCACGCAGAAGATGGGCGCGTTGCCACTCTTTTGTCCCACGCGAGGCTATCTGTGTGCCGCATTTCCGGGCTGCGCCACCCTTTCAACTATCCTATTCTATGGTCCGCACACGGCTTGAGTTTCTTAATCTTGCCGGCTTCTGTGCATCTGCGATTTGTGCGAGATCATGTACTCCGCCTCGATTCGATTCGTATAGGGGCTCGCGTATCTCGCTCCACGCCGCTGTCATATATGCTAATTTGGAAGATTATTCGAGAAACGAGAGCAAACTATCTGATAATATCGACATCCTGGTGACAGGAAACTACCCCAGAATTTTTGACTGAGTAATGAATATTCTGAATTTTAAAATAAGATTTCAATTACGCTGTAGAGATTAATGATGAATAGACAATTTTTTTTATTTTCAAGACTTGATGTCTTTTAAATTTGAAGAATTCAGTAATAAACTATTTATGTAGTCAGAATCATTTCTCAATATCCCTGAACTTGGTTATTAATTATTGAATTATTATTATGGTGAAGTATGTTCAAACGTCATTTATTCAAATTTATTCTTGATATTTCGACACTGTTGTGGCTTCTTCAGCAGAAAAAAGTCTCAAATTAATGACTACAATGATCAATGTAAAACAATAATTTTGTTTGAAAACAAAATGCGTTTGTTAAATCATGTTAGTTCTGTTCTCATCATTTTATAAACTCTAATTGTAAGTAGATGTATTTTTTTACATATTCACGTTTGATCATTGTAGTGATTAATTTAAAGCTTATTTTTCACCTGAAAAAGGCACAATAAGTGTCGAAATACCGATAATTATTTTGAATAAATGAGTTTTTAAACACTTCACCACACCGATTATTCCCGTTACCTAAATTTTATATACCAAAATATATTTATATGTTTTATTTTTTGATATGTTAATATCAAAAAATAAAAAAATGTGTACAAGTCGTACTTTTCAGCGATAACGATGCACAAAAATTGGAAAAATTTAAAAAAAGATTTTTAAGATTTGACAAAGCTGCAATTTCAAGGAAACTTCAACGAGAAATGAATTTTCCATTTTATCGTTATTTGCCAGAAGAACGATGACTTCATTCAAATTTATCGTTATAATTTAAATATTCAAATTTTTTATTATTATTGAAAAATTTGTATACTTACTGGAATTAATCTATTGTTTACTAGGTCCCATTTGAAGTACTTACTCATGAATAAAAGTTTAGTTTTAAACATGTTAAGTTTTAGTGTAACTCTATTATAAGAATACAGTATAAGGAACGCTGATGAGTATATCTTGGTTTAAATTCGATAATAGTTAATTAGGTTCAGTAGAAACTCGATTATCCGGCCTTCAGTTATACGGATTCGCGGTTATCCGGATTGCCAACCGCGACAAATTTATTCTAACATAAATGTCTCGGAACTGGCATTGCCCCCAAATTATACGTGCGCCATTTCTTAATAAATGTTGATTTTCGTTGATATGTATTTGTTGTTTTTAATACACACATAACATATGTATATACTACGTATGCAAAGAACCCGCTTTTCTTCATTCATTCGATTATCCGGATGCCTAACGACAACAATTAGTCCGGTTAATCGAGTTTTTACTGAAATCGAGTTTGTAATGAAATTGCTCATTGACCTTATTGTAATTATAAAAATGCTCACATTGAGTTTTAACAAAAATTGTTCATAAACTTCAAAAATTTTTGTACTTCAAAGATAACTACTTGCATATCTGTATGTTGCAAATCTTTGCAAATATCTATATATGTTGCAATATCTATATTCACTTATTCATTTATGTATATATAATCATGTATATAAACTACTAGCGGACCCGGTCAACGTTGTTTTGCCATATAAATTATTTCTAGTGTGAAAAAATTACTATCTCATTGTTAGTGTGTAGGTAATATAAGTGGTGAAAGCCTCATGGAGCGCTGTGAACGATGAGGGAATACAAAGTTAACAAAATACTAAAAATTAATTTTTAAATTTATTATAATTTATTCTTTAAAATTATATATATTTAATGCTGTATTGGTTAAAATCGCTTCGAAAATTAGCCAGTATTTGTCGTAAAAAGTAAATGACAAAAAAATGTTATTGTGGGATATCCATCAGAGATGGACATATACCATAGCGGAGCTTTCTGAAGACCTTTTCAATGTGTACAATACTTAGTACATTATTTTGATAAATCTCGTAAGGTTCAGCATGCGTTTGCAATGTAAGGGGAAACATGTAATTATTTACGACATCACATTAGAAACCTCAAAAATAACAGTATTTCTCCACTATTTAATGGATGTTGTTATACATATAAACCTTCCTCTTCAATTACACTATCTATTAAAAAAAAACGCATCAAAATCCGTTTTTTTAAAGATTTAAGCATACATAGGGATATAGGGACAGAGAAAGCGACTTTGTTTTATACTATGTAGTGATTGAACGCATTTAGGAAGGCTTCAAGTTTCGAATCAGTTCAATAGTTTTATCGTTTTTGTTAAAATATGATAGTTATTACTCACTTCTTATTGAAGTTTACTCATTAGGTAAGATGTATACCGGAATGTCTTTGAAATAATCAGCCGAAGTGCTCATCAAAAGGATATTAGGAGAAATACGTTTCAAATTGTCATTTCACAACGTCACTAATCCAACTTGAAAGATTGCGTCCATCATCTGTGGAACTGGCGACTTCTTTGTCAATACCGACTCATTTGAATCGAATTTTCTTTTCGTTCAGTTGCCGCACATTGAGCTGCAACAATTACACGGTTTATTTCAACAATTTGAAGCGCTGTTTCTTCCTTGAAAATGGACAGTTTCGTATAAAGTTTCTTGGAACGTTGCATCGAATTTAAGACTTTTGTGGTTCTCGAAAGTTAGTGACTTTGAAGTACTCGTTATTTGTTGATATCAGTTCAAGTCTCAATTAGGGTTGTCCGCTCGGAACACACATCCATGTTTTTTCGATGCAATATATCGATTCTATGCATCGATGTTTTTCGATGAATCAAATTAGAAACATCGATGTTTACTTAACATCGAGTACTTTTTCTAACATTCCATCATATGCTTTCCGAACTTTGACACAGTAGAAACGAACCACAATTTTTAATTATCTATAAAATTGAGAAAATATGACAATTTCCTTTGTTTCGATTACAAAAAAAATCAATCACTACTTAAGCAGAATTCAGATTTTCGCTCGAAATTGAAAAACTTCTGCAACTGCAATGATGTTGAAACTCTTGGGAACTCTTGACAATCGCAAAAAAACGCTGCAAATCGAAAATAAATAAATCACGACTATCAGTAAAGGTTGTTCATATTCAAAAAACGCTGTTAAAACTTCCTAATAAACTTCCTTCGCTTGTACCTACGTATGTTTATGTGTAGAACAAAACCAAAAAATTCGATAAAATTCCTCAAAAATGTTACCTTTTTCATAACTTTGGAAAAGATGTGAATTTATACAACTCTCTAGTCTCCTACTGGTTTTGAATGAAATATTCGTGTTTGTGTATGGTGTAGAATATTTAAGAATTTCACTTCGTTAATAATAATAACACCTTACACTTAAAATTATTTAATGTTAGAAAATAGTTATAAGTTTTTATATGAAATCGGTTGAAATTGAGATTGGCGATTTCAAAATTTCTTCGAATATTTTTGTTACGTAGAAATTTATTCTTTCCCTTCCGTTCACTCTAGATACGCCACTGCTCTAATCTGTTGTAACTTCAATAAATGTATAAATAAATTGTTTTATATACACAAGTGAAGTTAACATAGAGCGAATAAAATTAAAAGTAGGCAAATGAAAAGTTTTCATAGTTGTCTAGATAGTTTCGTAATTGACGGTCTACAATTCCAGTCCTTCGTAGATTACGAAGAAGCTTACATAAATGCACGCGGACACGTTTTCCATAATACTCCGCTCTTTTGAACGGAAACGGTCCCAATTGAATATGGTATCTGTAATAACCTCACTTTAATGAGGATTGCCGATATAACTTATTCCTACATCTAAATTGCATTTAAGCCTTTCGGAACTGCCATTCGCAGGTCTTAATATCCGTTATTTATATGAATTAATATAGTATATCGAACGTTATGCTAATCGGGGTCTGTACAAATATAGCGATGCGATAATTTCATGTTTTTTAAATTGAACAACACCGCCGTTTGATGTGCTTACTTTGTAAAATATATTGAGCAATAATTATTATGCAGTAGAATTAAGATTCAGATGAAGTAGTTTTCGGTAGAATGAAATGTACCTATGCCGCACTACGAGTATTAACGCTGCTACGTCTGTTATCGAGCCGACTATTTACAACTTTTCTCTTATCTGATAGCCATATAATTACTAAAGAATTGGCACCCTCATTGTCATTTTCACTATCATTATCATTACACTAACTTCATTCACGAAACAATTGAAAGACATCTGTAGACTAGTATATAACACTGAAAGGGCTGCTTTTAGTGAAATTTCGAAATGGTGAATAATGAATAAATCAGTACAATAATGTAAAATAGTGGAATTCCTCAGGGGTCCATATTGGACTCTTTCAACAAATCGGTTAGCCGCTATAACTTTTTTTATTCAATTCTACATCTCAGAGTCAATAATTATTATCAGCTGTTGCTTGTACAATGGACTGAAAAGTCTGTGAGGTCATACAGAAACCTACTGTTCAATATTAACTTCTAAAACTACTCTTCAAACTTAGAGTTTATTATGTTATAATACTTTTTTTATAACTAATCAGTTATGTTATAGTTTTCGACTACATTATTTTAGAGAAAACTTGATTGCTTGAATCTAATTGAGTATTCTCAGTTAAATAAAAATAAATTAAAATAAAATTTCAATTCAAATTTATAAAAGAATTTCATTTATAAATAGAAGAAAATATTGGCTTCTCCTTTGCGAAATGTTTTTTATGATCTCAAAATTTCAATTTAAGTATTTTTGAATTGTTCCATAACCATAAATATTAAGGTAACCGCGAATGTCAACTATTGGAGTCGAAAATTCACATGTATCATACTTTATAATTCTCATAAGTATTCAAAGTGTTGTTTGAATATTATATCAAATAAACTTCATTGATCAGTACCGGATCTAGGCTGGAGATTCTGGTTTAACAATCCGAATTGATGATGATGATGTTACTCGACCAATTAGTGTCATATTTCTGAAAAGACGGGCCGTCATAAATTCTGCTGGTTTGTAGTTCTTATAACGACACTAACCTTTGCTAGATAATTGCTGCAAGTCCTCAGACACCGTATAAGTAAAACCGACGTACCCGATAAATATAAAGAGGTCTCCACTATCGTTTCAACAAATTCAATTAAATCATAACTCCCGTGAAACTTTGAACGACCGCGAACATACTGGCGCCTAATATCCATATTAATTAATAAGTCTTAAATCAAAAAGTCGCTCTTGAATTGTTTTTTCGGAATCTGTGATCGCTCCACTCGAAACAAATTATATATAATTGTTAATTAATGATTGCTAATTAGTGAATCGAATCGTAATTATTAATTTATATCTGTGAAAAATACTTTGATTTTTTAATTGTGTTGATGTTGATTTCGTTCGACATTTGTGCTTTCAAATAAAATATATCAGAGTGAAAATAGAAATATTTCTTATAGAAAAAGGGCAATTTTTAGCATGTGGTATTGGTGTATAAATCACAAATAAATATAAGTGTATTAGTGTTGAATCAAATGAAAACATTTCAATTCTGTGTTGAAATGTTGAAATTCTGTGTTGAGTGTTTTCTCTTTGTTGGGGATAAAATAAAAACTTCAATTTGTGTATTTTGTTCATAAAGAGTTTTTGTTTGTAAATAGTCTGTCTTTTAAGCAAATCATACCCATTTTTTCTTTAAAACAAGATTATATAAAGGAGAAGTCTTATTCTATCGTCAAAATTGACAAAACACTGAATAAAATATTTCTTATGGTACTTTACCGTTATAAACTTTTTGGTTAGAGTCAATTACAGGCTCCGCCTCTTAATGTGACGTCAAGACTCAGACAGTTCATTGCAAGTTCTGAAAAAGAATTTCAGAAGTTCTAATGTAGTTGTAATACCCATAAATGTAACTTTCAATTGAATAAATTTCATTGAACCGTAATTCTGAGAAAACTAATAGTTTATTATTATTGTTATTATGCATACTTATATTATTGAAGGAATGCCACCGAGGTTACTTTAATTGAGCGATCTACAATGCAAGCTTTCTACTCCAAAGTTATGTCACGTTAACTTTCGGCGTGTCTTTAAGAATTCCTTTGACTATTGTGTGAAATGACCAGGTAAATTTTCCTTCTTGGAAGTGATTTTGTGCCACAAAAGTAACATCTTTATCTTCTAGCGTTCGGAACAAATTAAACCTGCCACGAAATCAATTTGTTACGAAGAATTTCGGCCCATGTTTTCTCCGTTAAATTCGCACTGTAAATTTCGGACCGATATTTCGGCTGTTTCGAGTTTTTAACAAATTTATACATCGGATAATGTATTCCTCGTTTTTTTTTAATCAATAATAATCCGTAATTTTTTTTATCCGTAATTGTTGCCTATTTTCTTTTGGATTATTTGTTCATGAAATGCTTTAATTTGATAATCTGGAAGCCCAGAAAGTTTATTACAATCATGAAACGGGGATGTAACACTGTATATTAAAAAAACCACAGCATTAAGTGGTTCACTATTTGAGTATAACTATCGTCTGCTCTGAATATATACAATCATTTGCAGTTATTCGACAAACTGGATAATTTTGAAAAATTGCCAGAAGTTAATAAAAATCGTTGAACGAATCTTTCGACTAATTGATCATTTTATTTGATTTCAAAATGGAATAATTCAAAAAGTTCCAACTGTGATTACATTACATTGAAAATGAAAGATGCAGTTTGAAGAAATTATTGTTGAATAGCATATCAAGTGAGAGCATATTCTTAACTACGAAACAACTCGTTGAAGGAAGTAAATAAAAAGGATTGTTTGATGTTGGAATTTGAACCAAATTCAACCATTTATTTTGTTTACTTGTATATTCATTTTGTTTTATATTTTTTCATTATCTTTTGTTGACTTTGATGATACGGAAAGCTTGACTTGCTTTCACTAAAATTATATTAAATTAATTGCTTGAGTGTTTTTTAAACCAGTTTTTAAGTGTTTTATTAAATATTTCAAACAATGTTTCACCAAGAGCTCAGCGAACATTCAGTCAACTTCAGTTGGTTATGACGTTTAATTTTTCTTAGTTTTTTTTTATTTCTTTGTTCGTATACTTCAGATTTAAGTTAAAGTTAATTTCACCGACTTAAATAAAGTTAATAAGACCGACGTCAATTCGTACAGCTGGAGGGTATACATTCGCCTGCGTTCATACCTACCTCTGGAATACCTCAAGGGTCTAATTTTGGACCACTCTTATTTATTCTGTTCGTAAATGATCTGATGGATAATATTCACTCTCCACATTTGATGTTCTTAGACGATTTGAAACTGTATCATGAAATTAGATCACAGGACAACTGTGTTCAACTTCAGCTCGCGCTGGACCATGTTGCTAGTTGGTGTGAGGACAATTATTTGAGTTTGAATGTGTCAAATTGTAATGTTGTCTCTTTCTCAAGGAAAAGAGAACGAATTGAGTATGATTATAGCGTCGGTGGAGTGGTTCTTTCTCGATCTGATAAGGTGAGAGATCTTGGTGAAGTGAAGCTTTGAAGCTTTTCTTCATACCACACATCACCAACTTATTTCATCTGCCTCGAAAATATATGGATTCCTTATACGCAATGCCAAATATTTCAATAATTCCTCAACATTCATAGGACAGTTCAATACCCTAATCCGTAGCAAGTTTGAGTATGGCAGCATGATCTGGCATCCTATTTATACTTGCCATCAACGCCATCTTGAGGCCATTCAGAGAATGTTCTTGAAATTCTTTTTTGGCGGGAGCATAGAGTTTATCCACAGAGAGGAGTCAATCATAACGAATTATTGAGTCGATTTAGTTTAATCTCCTTGCAGAGCAGGAGAGAAACATCATCACTCAAATTTTTTTTACTAATTACTGCACAACAGTATTGATTGTCCTAATCTCTTGTCTGCGTTGACTTTTCGTATTCCTAGGCAAAATTCTCGTACTACAGAATTATTCCACCTAGAGACTCTAAGGACCAACCCGCTAATTCAATCACCCATTTGGTTTATACAGTCTACATTCAGTAGAGTTGCCAATAATTGTGACATTCACTTTGACTCCATAGAAGTTATTATTAGGAGTTATGTGAACAACGGAAATTGACTAAAATGAATTGATTCAGATTGAGTTCCTTGTAATATTTCATTGAATGCTATTATTTACTTATTAGTTACTATTTTAGTTTTTTTTTAGATTAGATTGAGCTCTTTGTTATATCTCTTTCATTTTAATTATTGAGTTATTATTCAACATTATGTTATTATTATTTTTTGTAATTGGGTCTTATACCTGTTGAGGATAAAGAACTTGTTATTATTCACATCACAACGAGGTACGTTTCGAAGCACCACTTCATCGTCGGGTGCTAAGATAAGAATAAAATACAATTATTGTTATCTCAGAATACGAATATGAAAGAGTATTTTTGAATACGTTTCATGCGTAATTGTGTAAGATGATGAGAAAATTTTAATTTGGTTTCATTATGAGTATTAATTTTCTCCATGTGGCGGCCTCGTGAATCGTTAATCTCAATATAACCTCAATTTACTTGTAGGTGGTTTTTCATAAAAACACAGCCTACATGTTAACGATATTGAAACGATATGATAATCCTTGGAAATATCTGTAATTCTAATTATTTCATAAGGTAAGAAATAACATTTGAATGCTACAAGAAGTCGTATGACAGTTCGGAGGTCATTTCAATTGAATAAAGCTGTTATTCAAAGTCGCTTCCATTTAAACGCTATATATCGCTCTGATCTGAATATATTTCTATAAGATACCAGATGCCATTGAATGTATTTAATGAATGCCTACACAGGTGTTTTCAGAAATTGCGCCAAATTTTAAATGCTGTACAATGAGATCAGTAGGCTTAGGAAGGTCGTTTTTTGGCGTAAAAATTGACATTCTGAGTGAGAAAAGTCACACATTTTGTCTCAAATATTAGGCAAAACTATTCCTTTTTTCAAGAATATATATATTTAAGCTATTTTTGTACTGTCTCTAATCGAAATGCAGGTATAAAAATGATATGGTTCTTTGAATTCGTATTTTTAGACATACCTAGACTTTTTAGTGCTATTTATTTTGTTATATTGATTTGGTTAGGATAAATAATCTGAATATATGTAAAGACTGAGTATATTCTGTGGAATCTCTTTATATTTAATTTTGTGTTTGAATTAAATTACAATTTCTGTCTACTCAATGTTTCCGAGCCATGCTGGCGTACATCATTCGAAGATGTTCAAAATTAGCAGTGTTATTGTTGCTAATTGCTGCTAATCAAGCAAAGTTGTCGTAAAACCAAGGTGGTCTAACGCTTTTGTTAGCCGTTGATAGTCATCGTGTTGTTGGATGTTTTATAAGTCCCTGGAATTTTAGTGGACCACCATTCCATTAATTAAAGGGTACCCATTATGGATGGGGGTCTGACGGCATACAATGCGTATGTCTGCCCTCTTTCAAAAGTTTTGTTTATTTAGGTTTTTCATAAAAATTCACTTGTTGCACTCTGCGTATTAATTGACTATTTAACAGGCGCTGCTTATAATTTTCGATTTATTTTCCTAGAATTGTGTTTTAAAGAGATGAAAAACACTAATGAATTCTTGTACCACTATAATGTTTCAATATACCTACATATACCTACAAATGTTCATACAGCACAGAAATCTCGAAATGAAATTCAATGTTGATAGTGCGAAGATGAAATACGTGGGTGTGTCCATTACCAAAAACTGACTACACCTTATTATTTCTGTGACTTTTATTTAGTGTATGATTTGATGTAATTTCCTCGATTTATTAAGTTTTCCTTAACTAGTTTGCTTTTCAAAGTTAATTAGTTCAAAAGCGCCAGCATTTTGATGAGTAACAAATTATTACCAATTTTAAATGAAAATTTTTGTAATACATAAGTGAGTGATACTTTTGAAATAAATAATTTCAAATTATTGTTGGTGGTAGGATCTCATACCATGAGAAGTGAAAATTCTGAGTACTTTATGCTAAAAGGGTAAACTAATCTCCTTGTTAACTTGTATATTCTCTCAAATTAGATATGTGCTCACATTTGAGTCTTTAGATTATCAACATTAATTTTTATTTCAATATTTCTATATTGTACTAACATCATTACAATGGTTCAAACTTTTTTACTACTTATTTTTTCTACTCGTTAAATCTTTTTTAGTTTATTGAAGGTGCTTCTTTTAATTTACTTTCTAATTCACGCTTACAACTAAATGTACATCGTAAAGTTTAGGAGTAATCAACAAGAAACACTTGGCTAGATTTCACTGAATCAGTTGATATATGTAATTGAAAGTCCTAAAAATATCAAATATACGTTTTTGGTGGACTTAAGCCAATTGTTAATTATAATTTCCAACGAAAGCAAACTCAAATGACGATATTAGAAGAAGACATTTACATTGATTACAGAATAAGCTGAAAATACTTGAATATTTCAGAACTATTATTCTTCGGCTATAATATATTTTCATTGTGTCAAGTATTCTAGGAATAAAACATAGTTGCACTTTGTGGGATATTTTATGAGCCTCCATATAATCGCAGAATAACCCGTCGTATATAACATAAATCTTGGAATATAAACATCCATCACAAAATGTCACGACAGGTTATCTGACAGGCAGCCTTTGTGCACAATACGTTTTTGTATACAAGGTGTCTGTTTTGAAAGATATCTAACCCTCGATTCTCTAGAAAGTATGGCCTAAAAATCGAACTTGGAGGTCCGGAGACTATTTCGGAATGCCGTTGTGGTCTCATTTCAAAAAGGAATGAAATTAATGTAAGAAATTTCATTTCTATTCATTGTGCACCTAATAAGGGACACATGCATTTTCTGGAGGTTTTATTTATTATTTTATTCATTTTAAATATGCTACGCATTACATAATGAGATGACAATGTACAGAGGTACTACTTTGCTTTTATCCTGAAATGTTTTGAGGATGTGTGTGTGTGAATGTATCAATCGATACACTCACAATCTTGTATACTACAAGCACTATGAAATAAATAGATATATTTATTCATCATTCATTTCACAAATTTGTCTAAAGAGTGAACAACTTCGGTAATTGCTACTATGAACATTCTTTTGCCAGTTATGTGACTCACATCTGTTCCAAGTGTTTGTATTCAATTCATATTGAACTATGTTTCACCAAGAGATCAGTGAAAATTTGATATAAATATTATCAAAGATTGATGGATTTTATATGTATTCTATTACTGAGAAATAAGTATTGAATAAAATCCCAGGACATTCGTCTGAAAGATTGAAAGTCCTCTAAATAATGTCATAGTTGAGCTATATGAGCATGTACGATCTTATGCCTGTATCATCCTTCATGTGATAGTGTTAGAGAATATTTAAATTCATGCAACGTTTGTTGGGAGCTGTTTCGTTCTACAAGGAACTCATCAGTTGTACCAAGTCCGTTGTCAAGGGAGGCAACTACTTCAATCTCCAAGACGTATATAAAACACATACATATATGAATACATATGTATTCATATATATGTATAACATATTTTAATCATTTACACTTAATGTGTGTCATATATCAACGCCCCTAAGTACTAGGGGATACTATTTCTTGTTATGTCTAGTTATCTAGTGATAATATTTCTAATTACTTCTGCCAAATATATTTTTAATCTAGAAACTCGCAAAGTATTATATTTTTTGAATGAAATAATTATAAAAAATATTCAATCACTTGCTAAATTAATGTAATTGATTCAGTTATTAATCCATTTATAATTTAATGAAAATTAAAATTTGAATACATCGTTCTGTCGAAAGATGCAAACCCATTCTGGTTTTTGTTACAACGAAAAAAGTCATACAAACTATGATATAAATATTAAATGTCGACATGTGGGGCGAATATGGTACTTTAATAACAATTTTCAAATTGGCGAATTGTAGCAGTAAATCACGATAATTTTTGGATTTAATTTCTTTTTCTCAGCTTTCAATTATTTCATCAAAAAACTATCAAAATCCTATTGAAATGAGCAATTATGCTATAAAGGATCATTGGTGGTTCGTCGCTAACGTGAACCTCTTCAAAAGTACTGCGCTACTTTTGCTACTATTTATTTAGGTATTAATTGAAGGGACTACCTGAGTAGTATGCTGTAATTATATGGATTTGTTATTCTTATTATATTTATTCGTTAGTATGTATGAAGTCACTTCTATTCCATAGACCTGTTTCGTCAAAGTAACCCCACGTTGGGCGACATTTTTTTTATAACTTACTCTCTTGTGAAATATCAGTTATTACACCGGCTAGCTCTAAAATTGGGAAGAGTATATAAATTCACCTGATTTATGTACAATATGAACAGAAAACTGAATAATTTGGTTTTAAACTTCTATTGAAGATCTTTTGATTCTAAGATTACAAACTTATATCTCCATCTTAAGCTAAGATTTCTCTTAGCTTTGAAATCCAGATTTCTTCCTGCTTGCTCAGAATGTCTATTTCGACTTCCCAATCATTCAGACTGGATGTAAACGATGTGATCCAATTCCTAGAGTCACTCGTGAATTGGTGGAGCATTTAACTTCCAACTCCTGGGATAAGCGCTTAGAAGCGCTTTCAAAATTTATAAAATATAAGTTATTATATTCAACAAACAAAAATTTGACATCCGTTTTAATACTCGCAAGGAAATCTCATTGAGAAAATGAAATATCGAAATTGGTAAATCGGTGCATTTTGAACTACAAGCATTCCATGCGATACGATCTTATAGAATATTTCTTTAACCAGTGTAAGGTATTTTAAAACGTTACAATATATTTTATATGTGGAAAAGATTTATTATTTTTCAAGTTACGAATAACTATGCTCGAGGCTTTAACTTTAGTTTCATATTGTCGCACATAAACCAATGTAATATTCGTCAAATTTCAATCATCATAATTCATGTTTGTCCGTTCTATGGACGTAGCTTTTTCCAATGTGGTCCATGCCATACGCGGGATCCACTTACCTGAAGTAATTCGATATTCACGGAGTTTCCAGTGACATTGACACAATGTAGCTTCTAATTGAGCGTGAAAACGTTAAATGAAACTGTAATGCCGTACAATGGGAGCCATAAAAATGCATCATAAAACGTTCAATATTAAGACTTAGTTCCGGAAGGCCATTTTGTGAGACTGGCCATAACTTCGGCAAAATTCAATCAATACTGTTATGAATTTTCGATTCGTTGTAGTATTTTTCAATTATACGGAATAGATTGACGTTTTGAATGGGTTGTGAATTCTCGAAATAACCAATCTTTGATGAATCGTCTTGAGAAGATTCGGCACAGTTATATTTTAATCGGCCGACGGGAAACTAATCGCTTAAAGTGATATAGAAATACGAGAAGAGATGATTCAGGTCGATTTGCATTGCATTTCTCAAAAGACAACATATAAATGTTCCGAAAGTCATTATTTTAATTTAATAAATTGTAAAACGCGGAAGGAAGCAGACGTTGACACATGCTTCGAGCTTAGTTTGACTCACGTCAGAGTGTCATTTCGGTTGTACCAAGTTAAAAATGAAAGAAATCTAGGAAACCTATTGCTTGTACTCGATGTATACTCATTTGCTAATTAGAATTCTGTAATTAGAAGTATCAATCTTTTGCCACTCTTCGAATATTCGCTGATGTCTTGTTGGAACATTGTTAAATATATTGAATAAATAACACTTGCCTTGGTTTCCCAAAAATAATTTTCACGGCAAAAAATTGTGTAAACGAGCTATGTGTTATTTATTCAGTACATTAAAATATATTTGTTTGAAATAACTAATATTGGAAGTTTATATTCCACACTGAAATTAATTAAATGTGTTTTTCTTGACAAAATCATTTACTGGATCTCCACCTACCGCGCAGGAGCATTTAGTTCATCTCATAGATACAAAAAAATCAAAAACTGTCAACTACTCGAGTTAGAAGAATCTAAACACAACGCTCACTGTAATTTTATGATGGGTAAATGACATTTGTTGCTTGAGTATTGACATTATTGTTTTCTGTGTTTTTCAGTGATGTTTGTCTGTGTTCTGATAGGCCGGTTTTTTACTCTGTTTTGATTGTTAGGTTACCATCTCAATTTTATTATCACCTTTTGGTTCTGTACATTATTATATTATATGATTGTATTATATGGTCAGTTTAACAAATTGGTTATGTATATATATATATATATATATATATATATATATATATATATATATATATATATATATATATATATATATATATATATATATATTAGTAAATACTGAGACTCTTAATCGAAATATTTCAAATAAAACTCTCAGGGAGCTGTCTACACAAATGTTGTCAACGAACCCATCACTTTCAAGAGTGAATATCAAGAGCGTTTCGAAAAGTTCATCGATCTTGTTGAATGATAATAGGATACAATTGTTTCATCATTATTATGAATCATCAGTTCATATTTAATCGTATCAATCAAGAATTGATGACTTTCAAAACGAACATAGGTCCTATATCAAATTGAGGACAATTTTACCTAGTGAAATATTCACGTGGGCTCCCTCTATCGGAGAAAGGACGTATAAACTCTCCCTGGCGTTCAAGATTCCTACTACAATAATACTACTACTAATTCGAACACTACAGAAAATTGTCCGCAATGTGTACGAATAATTCCATGCCTAATCGCTCAAGATCACGCCCAGGCGGGCAAAAGTGTAGCTAGTTTCAAGATTCACAAGTCATTCATTACTAGTAAATACTGAGACTCTTAATCGAAATTCAAATAAAATTCTCATGGAGCTGTCTACACAAATGTTGTCAAATGATTTCGATTAAGAGTCTCAGTATTTACTACTATTGAATGACTTGTGAATCTTGAAAATATATATATATATATATATATATATATATATATATATATATATATATATATATATATATATATATATATATATATATATATTTTTGATTTGTTAATAATGTAGAATTATGCGAAAGGTACTTGAAATTCCTGTTGTATTCTCTCATTATAATATTCACAACTGCCATTTAAAGCTCGGAATACTTCACAAACGGATTTGGAGGCCGCTGTCAAAATTGATCGTTCAACTATACGATTTGCATAAGTGAAATTCGAAAATAGGTGCTATTCGAAAATGAATGCGGCAGATTATTCATACATAAGTTAGATTTTGATGCATTCAATTCTTTGAATGCATGAAACTCATGAAAGTAAGTACACGGTACTCCCAAAATGAACCACTTGAACCATCGAGTCCAAAAAATCGTAAATGTTAGTAATGTGGTTAAACTTCGATAACATATTCAACTCCCATACAAATTAGCTAAACAGAAAGGAAATTCATTAGATATCTTTTTAGTTATCTATGCGCAGGGGTCTTTTCAAACAATTTTCAAATGTTATTTCTTGGATAAAACTGTGTGTTGGGAAATGTTGTCCAATCCAGTTACGTTCACAAACGAAAGTATTTAAGCAGTGCCTCGGAACTAGATGGCGTTATAAGCTAAATCTCCCATAAAAAGACGCCGCCAAAATTAAAAATTCCCAAAAATAATCGATCATTTAGAATTCAAGAAGTCCTTCGAATGAAACCGAATGAAAATGAATGTGAGGATTTGCACATATAGCACCAAATAAGATAATTATATGACTTAGTCATTGAAGTTTAACATCATCATTCTCAATAAACTTTATAATTACAAATGAGATAATAGAATACAAATTTTCGTTTTGAAGAAAAGAATTCGGTAGGTTTTCTAAAGCTAGATCAATACTTTTTTCTCATACACACTTAAACATAGGATGACGTTGAGATATATTGATGTGAGTATTGTAGTATTCTATGCTAAGTTCCAGAAAAAGTTTCCAGTTTTCTCCACTGAGAAAATTCGAAAATGGGGGGGGGGGGTAATTCCAAAAAAGAAGAACCTTATATAAAAAATTGTCAAGAGAATATTTCAATACGTATTTTAAATATTTGAGAACCTCTGAATATTTGTGCAATTTTACAGTAATGTAACAGTTCACCGACATTCCTAATAAATCATCCTTATTTTCTGATGATTATTGCAATATTCTGTGGAATTTCAGCATTTTTCTCGCCGAGGTTTCGTAGAGCAAACGGCAGTTGCTCGAAGAGCGGTAACCTTGGTTCTGGCCCAGATTCTCTTTTCTTCTAAGAAAGCCATTTCTACTTCATCACGTTCTTTGGGACTGCGGGTAGTGTAAAAGGCAATATCCATGAAATGAATTTTCATTGTAACGAAATATCGGGCGACCAAGAAGCAATCAGCATAACCATAGTCTGACTGACTGAGCGGTAGCTGGTCGAAAATTGCTCTGTTAAATGATTTTATAATAAGTCTTTGCTTGGGAACACACTCCGGTCGAATTAAGATATTACACAGAAGGCTTTTTGTTTCACATTTGGGTGTCGTGGCCGTCTTCAATCGATTGCTTCGAAATATTTCAGAATTTCAAATTCGAAATTCTGAAAATTATATAAATTACCTAATAATACAATAATAAATTCATTATATTACAATAATATTAAAGGTTTATTCATATAATTAAAATCAATTTCATTATAATAATTACACAATTAACAACAATATATATACACACATATATAACAGGAGAACGTATATAATTTTTATTCCAAAAATCAATATTTTAATATAGTCGATGAATTACACAGCGACACATTACGCCAAAAGACTCGTTGAGGCGATTTTTTCTTCATGCACACACAAGAAATGAGTCACAGGAATACCAACAGTACAGGTACCAACAATAGGATAATTACAATTTTAAAAGAATTGATTGAATTAACTATGTCTAAATTACGTAGGAAATTTTTAAATTTTAAAATTCTAAACTTGATAATTTTTAAGCAGACTGATTCAACTGTGTTAAACGTCAGGCGTTATTACGCGCATGTGCATTTTAATCAAAATATATGGAGAGCTGCCCCCCAAATAGTGTCAACCTCCCTGGAACGGTACCGTTTTATTCTAGCAGCTTTGCAAAAATCTTGAACCCAATTTTAAGAAAGTCTCATAACAAAATCAAACACATTTCTCTCATTAGTTTAAAAATTCAAGGAAGTAAAATAAATATTGGTGGAACATTTCATATAATCAAAAACACTTTGAATTTTAAAAAAATTTTTAATATACTCGAAACTTTTTTCGGGCTACTAACTCATTATCAAGAGTTCAATACAACTAATTTAAAAAGCAATTCCGGTATTGGTTTTGAATGTATTTTACTATTGAGTAAAAATCTGAAAAGCAAACTGAGTTTCTTATAGTCGTAATAAAATACATAAATTTTTAGCTTTCATGGATCAAGAATAATTAACCACAGATATGAATATGCATTTGAACTATACAATATTTATCAGTAATTGATTGACCTTATACTTGATGAGCATCCAAGGGGCCGTTCAAGTATTACGTAAGCCCCCTATAGGGGGCGGGGGTCTCCGCTTATTTTTGATGTTATCTTGTCATAATTCCTAAGACTATTTTATTATTATATATATTATGTTATAGAATTATGACATATATAATACTACTTATGAGTCAATAAAAAAAAACTGTAAACAATAAAACAATGAACTGAAAGAAAAAGAAATATACCATAACTTTACATAAGTATGGGGGGGTAGGTTAAGAGCTTTGCTTACTTTTGCAGACATCGGCGAGGGGGTTGATTAATTTTAATAAATCTTCTTGTGTAATACTTGAACAACCCCCCAGTTACGTCATTAGAATAAAATAATTCTAAATATGTTGTTACTATCACTATATTTTATCGAACATACCAATATTATTTCACCAACTGGAGTGGTTTCCCAAAATGTAAATAATACACTTACTATCATTGTATCATCTGATGAAGCCACTACGTTGGTGAAATGATATGTTCATTAAGGTATAGTGAAAAACACAAAATACTTATTTGTGTTATATCATGTTGTTATTTGTTTTTGTTTTATTATATCATTATAGAAGATTTATGTTCAATGGTAGAAATGGTTATGACAGCATTTAGTCATTTTAGCATCTATTTCCTTGTTCGATCTACATTTAATATTATAAATAGTTTATTTTTTAACGTTATTAGCTTTTATTAATTTTACTTTGTTGTATTGAATTTTCGTTAATGGGTTAGTAGAAACATTTGTAACAAAGAACTTTCTGGAATTGAGTGTTTTTTAAATTGTACAATACCTTCTTTTGAGCATTGTTAACTTCGGTTAATTTTGCGGAAATATTAGATGAGCGGTGTTGATAACCGCGGATAATTTCTGAATCGATTCACAAAAAATCAAACTGTCGAGATTGACCTTGAAGTTATGTTATCTATACTTATTGCTCTTATTGTTCCATTATTGTTTATGAACAATCATGTAATAGTAAAGTGAATTCATTAGTGAATAAAAGTTCATTCATTAAATTCTTTATATTTCCAAGAATATGAACAACTTTCGAATCAAACTATGAATGGATGGTGTTACGGTATGCATATCAAAATATATATTTTAAGTTTTCTGGTTTGTCACGTATTTTAACCGAAAATCATTCTTATCTTCTTCATCATCTTATCATTCTTCTGAAACATCAAAAGAATACTGATACATACCCCTGTAAAGTTAGCGCCTATTAGCGGATTCCGTATGAACTCTTCGGATTGGGGGATCTGATCTTCGCCTCAGGGAAAAACTTTATCCTTTATTGAATCAATTTATCCTTTATTGAATCTCGAAGCGAGAATTTAAAAAGAACTGGATGGTTAATTTGGGAAGAAATAATAAAATCAAATGAAGAATTGTACAGTGCAGTTCACATAAGGAAGCATCTGTTGACACATATTTTTTTAAGCATATTTTTATCAGTTGATCAGTTGCACATTCATGAATTTTATGAAAAATGCAATCGTTTAAATGGTTATTCAGTATAGACTGCAGTAGATAATAATAATCAACAAAATACTTTAAATATCAAATGTTGTCAAAAGCTCCATCTTACGATTTATTTGTACTTTTAAATGTTTTATGTATGAAACTCGAGAAAAAATTGCTGTTATTTGAAAAAAACCTCTTTGAAATTCTTTGTAACAGTTATTTAACCTAATTCAAATTGGTAGTTTAGCAATAACGGTAATGGTACTTTAGATTTAGAAAAATTTAGATTTTTCAAGTTTTGGTGGTAGTATACTCTTGATACCTAAATTCAGAATTATATCGTTATGCCTTTTCATATTTAAAATATTATTTTCACTCAATTCTATGACAGCGTGAAACGTATTCCATCACCAGCTTTTCATATGTTTTCAGTTACCTGTTAATCCAACGAAATCCGTACTGGTTAATTAATTTCAATTGCGTGAGTTCACTATGTGTGAAATAAGAGTAATTAAGATGGTATGACATAGAATTGTATAACCGCAATAATACAAATGTCCCAGTTGATTTGAGAAGCTAAGTCTGGATATACTTCACTGAAACGACGTAGGAAATACTCGCGCGACGTTGCCATTCTCTTCGTACCATTGAAAGCATGTTGCAGTGGATTGTTCATCCCTCTTATCATTCGTACACCATCTGAATGGAAGAATATTTCACCTATTGAATGTTAATGTAAAACAGGTTCCATAACATTCAGCATTTTAATATCCGAAATGAATAAATAAATGAATACAATGCACTTAGCCTACTTAAAAGTCAGTATCAATCATCGCTCAAATAAATTGTTAAATAGAAATTATCACAACACCAAAAATGCAATTTTAGCGGATGTCATGGTCGAATTGATGATGTCTATCATCATCGATTTACTTCTCCGATCTATTATGGTTTCTTATTTATGTTCATATGGTGCTGCTATTAGAAGAAAATATCTTCATAAAGTTGTTTCTTTCTCCATCCCCCAAAAAAAAAAGTATTTTTTCAATTTGGAAAATTATTCTAAAATGTATTCTATTTCATTGCTAAGACGCTACTCTTGACCACGTCTCGTAGAGGTGTTTTATGACATAATTAACGTCAATATAATAATGTTCTTTTTCTAAGAATTTTCTTCAATATATCTACATAAGTCACGGAAAATAATGGAGTTATTGTATTCTTCTACTTCTTATACTTTCTAAAGTCTGTATTTGTTTAATTTGATATAAAAAAGTTCCTTTGTTGATAAAACTAGAGTTCATTGAATTGAGTATTGTTTTTTCAGTCTCTGTCGATATGGCTTAGTAAGTAGCTTAAGAAAATGTGGTCTCCAGAGTTTATCTTCAAAGTATTCATCGGTTACTCACTTGTTTCTTGGCAAACAAACCTCCTAAAATCCTCATGGCAAACTTCTAGACACTGACTTACGGGATTTACTAACAGATGATGGAATTTCAGAATATTCAAACACTAACACATGTCCAGAGTATTTATTTTATTGGCCAGTTTCGAAGATTGCATGAAAACGTGATTGTAACAACACAATAGATAACACAACAAAAATAGTTCGGTTCGTCACATCAATACCTGAATGTCTAAAAGAAAATTTCTCGCAAAATATTCGAATTAAATGAGGAAAGTACTTCTAAGTAGTTTTTTTTTTGTTATTCATATCAATTAAGAAAGTTTAAAAGTCTGCATAATAATGTTTAGCCATGCAAGACTGCTTTTATGCAGCAAGTGCAGATATATAAGTGTATATAAATTTGACGCTGTCCGATAAAATATAATATATATTTCAGAGTTTGAATATGTTCATTTTCAATTATGTTCAATTGTTCATGTTCAATTTATGTTCATTAATGCCTTTTCCATTCTTGAATATGTAAATAGTTCTTATGTTATGTTCTTATAGTTTTATGAAATCCTGTTGTTTTAGTGTAAAATGGTCAAGTATTTTAGCATCGTTCATTTTTAATTGAAATCACAAATTCATATATATTTTGTGAACATTCACTGCAAAAAAGTATTACATATTGGTTAAAATAACGTATCCGTTGGAACCTTTCTAATAAACTCAACTTTTTCGTGAATGGTTTAGAATAACTTAATGCGAATAGATGATTATGAACTATGCCGATATATATATCGTTTCATTCCAGTCAGTTTAACAATCAGGTATAGTTGACTTGGCGCAAAATTGATTACATAGGCAACACTGCGAGCCACTAGAGGTACACTGGGAACGGCTCTCTTCGATTGACGGCGCTTGGTCCTTCCTAGAAGGACTTCAGAGAGAGGAGCTCGACGATCTGTACGCGTCGATCTGGGTGGTCCCTGTGACGTCACTCGCACCATCTTGGGTGGTCTGCAGGGCCGTAGTCAGCTTTTGACAGGAATGTATTTAGGAAACGTCCGATCAATGTCAGTCGTAACATAAATTATCTTTACGAAAATTGTTCCATCGACTTCTAGACAACATTATGATGTTACTTCTAGACTTAATTGCCGGAACTTCATTCAATTAAATTTATTGACGGTTATATTAAAAAAGATTATCACTTTATATATTTTTTCAAATTTTCAATTGTTATTGCGAAATATGAATGATGGTAGGACACAATTTGAATCACGTACATTAAATAATCAAGCTTAATCCATCTTATGGACTTCCAAATGATATACTTATATATTATCTTTTTATAATGATAAACTTATAAATATATTAATGTTGTAAGTAAACACCAATCCGCAGAAAAAGATTCTTTCATTATCAAATAAAAATTTTTAATTGGTTGCTTAATTACTTGGTGAATATTTATTAAAATATCATTAGGTACTTATCGTCCGAATAACTTATTTCTTCAATATTAAACAACGATAAATGTAAACGGAAAAAGATTGAAAATCAAATTATTGAAAACGGTCTTGTAGTTGTCAAAATGAATGGATATAAAATGGGATAAAATATTGAAACATGAAGAATATACACCTTCAATGAATGTGTAAACTGTTATAATCAATTTTGTGGTTTTCTAATGGATTCATTTGAAAATGTTGCAGTAGAGGCGGGGGTAGAAACATATAGAGGTGGGGAATGTTTTGTTGCTTTAGATTTTTACAGTTGTTCATTCCGAGAGCATACAGAATATTATGGATTCTACGTATACAGCGCACTGGTAGTTAAGGGTGGAATGTGCCCATTTGTGAGTTTTGTTTCGTCAATTAGATTTAATTCAAAATATTCCGACGAATTTTTTGTCAATTAGCTGATTAATAATTAATTAATAACTCATTTTGACATAGTTCGATCATTGAGTAAAGGAACACTCTATATGTTTATAGGGTTTCAACTTAGTATTTCTCCTTTTTTTATGTGCCTTCCTCATTACTGAAGGTTGTCGACAATTTTCTCCAATTCGTCTTTATTTTCAACAGAGTGTGTGTCTCTTGACACACTATTGATTTATCTAGGACAGTATTTTACGGTGGTTATTATTTTCTAAATATAAAATGACCATATTAAGTTTTTACAACTTTATCTTTACCTAATTTTTATCATTCCACAATCAAAATTACTAAGACCTCTCATAGAAACATCAAATTTTTATTGTATCTTTTAGATTTTAATTTCAATATTCTATCGTTCTCATACTTTTAAATACTGAAACAATCATACTACATATTTGAAATGAAAAAAATTGTATTATTGAATATTAAATCGATGACATCAAGTTTCTTGCTTTTTTCCAGTTTAGATATAAGAAAAAAAGATGCACAGAGTGCTGATCTTATTCTATTTTTGAAAAGTTCAAACTGTACCAACTGCTAGTATTGATGAACAATTCTTATTGATCGTAGAATTAAGTCATATCGTCACGCAATTGTGGTACTAATTGACACTGTTTTTGTTTCAGGGCAAAGCTCGCGGAGACCGAGGCGTCCTGTGGCTAAGAGGAAAGACTCAACGGCAGCTTCATTCGCTAGGAACAATCTTAGACAACCATGCTGGAAAGATTCTGTTCGTTGGGCTATTAGCGATCGCTACTTTCTCCGTTGGTCTGAAAAGTGTGAGTTTTCACACGGATATCGAGCTACTTTGGGCGGAACCGTACACCACGCAGGAGATGCTATCCACCCACCAGATGATCATCCAAACGTCCAATGATCCGGATATCAACCTGCTCCAGGAACACAGTTTGCTGGAGCATTTAGATCTAGTCCAGAAAGCTACACAGGTTACAGTCACGATGTACGAGATGACGTGGAGGTTGAAGGATTTTTGTCAGTTGCCAAGCATACCGAACATTGATTTTCAGTATATAGAACAGATATTCGAGAATATGATGCCATGTTCCATCGTCACACCTCTGGACTGCTTTTGGGAAGGATCGAAATTATTAGGACCGGATTATCCCGTAACTATACCGTAAGATCACATATTATTTCTATATAGTTAATGATATTTTGATATTGGCAATTCAGGTTGTTGCCAAGTATTTCTCTGCGCATTGTCGGATAAAATTTCAATGGACCGACATGTACGTTTCATTTTATATCAGTACCTGATGATAGAATATAAATGTTTTTCTGATCATTATCCAATGATATTATTACAGGATGTATTATTCACATTATCGATGTGGTAGCATTTTACCTTGCACGTTGGTTTGTATGTAATCAATTGCGTATTTTAGTTCTGTGCAGACGTTATTTAACTTTCCTCGAAAGGAAAAACGCACATTTGTGGCTTCCGCTTTCCAGTTTTGGAAGTTTATTCCTAATTTGGCGATTTACGCCATATATTTTGTACAAAATATTGAAAATTGCTGCGAAATTTTATTAATGAATTTGAACTGGTTTGTTCAAACTAATGACATTTCATTCGAAGTTGAAACTGAAACAGAATTTTTCTCAAAAACATTAAAGTACAACGCGAAGAAAAGTGTCAAGGCTATTGATAATGGAAATATTCATCAATAGCTCGTAAATTTTCACTGGCGGTATTATAATTTAAATATCCAAATTATCAGGTCCACAAATTCATGAAACATGAAAACAGTATGCGGTGTATCATGTAACATTAGTGTTGTCAGTCAAGAACTTTTGGCAAATATTACAAAGTGAGATTATGTTTGAATTAAATAAAAATTGCTCTTCACATTCTAAATAATTGCTTTATTAAAACAATTATTAGCTAATTAATTCAAATTGTATTCTAAACCAAAAAAAGTTGCTCCATAGTTTTCAAATTAAACGAAATTATATATTGCACTAATTGACTATTATAAATTTCTATTCTCACATGTGCGATAATTCGGTGGTTTTTCCACATCTTTGACTTAAATTATCCTGTGTGTATTGGATAGTTTACAGAAATTATTAGTTTGCAATCAATGTGTGAAACGAAAATGATAATTTTGGCATCTAAACTTACGGCAAATTATTATTTAGGAAATCAATCGGACATTAAACTTTCGTTAATTAATCGCAAATAACAATTTATCAATTATCCAAGTATAGTAATTTCATATTCTGAAAGATCAGTCGTGTTTAATCTTTCGAAATTTGGTTACTTTATACATATCGTAGTGAAGAAAACAATTTTCTTGTGCTCATTAACATTTATTATTTTTATTTATATTTATTATCAACATAAATTAATTTCATTGATTGATTGGGCCGATACTTGATGATAATCTAAATACATAATTTAAATAAAACTAAGTAGTTTTTGGATTTTCTCTATAATTCAGTTAAACATAACAATATTGTTTCGCCAACACAGAGGCTTCATCAGACGTAGATGATAAACTGAGCTAAAACATTTTGGACTGCCAGCATTTATCCCGAAGTGTGGGGAAATGACCATTCACTTTTCTTCTGAAGTAGGCGAATGAATGAGTAGGGTAATTCATTATTTTGCAGTTAATTGAAGTTAATTTCCGATAAATGTACGTACGAATAGAATATAATTATCGTTTTTGACGGAAAGGGAGCACTGTTAAGCAGTTAAAACTTCTGATTTAAATAATAATTAATCACGGGGATAACTGAAATCTTGATTATTCAAGTGAAGCAATTTCAGATTCTTATAGAATTAGCTTCTTTCGTGTACGTTTGTTGATAAATTCAAATAAATCATGAACATGTTAATAATCGACATTTACATTAATTTTTAATGAATCTACAGGCAGACAAAAGTTCATATTTGTGACAGGAAAAAGATAACAGTTTCATTATCGTAGATGTGAGTAATTCTTATTAGCGTAGATAGTAGTAAATTAAACAATTTATTTTAGAATTTTTTATATATAACTAATTCGATGTCCTTGTTTAAATGGAGTAATTTCAAATAGATAAGATCATTGTTTTTTGGACGTATGACTCCAGATTAAATCTCATTTATTGAAGTGAAAGTTACTACAGGTGGACCTCAGGGTATAAATACGGGAAAAAAGGAGATAAAATTGATCGCGATCGTCACGCCCAGTTAAGAAAAAAATTTATTAATTTTTTAATTCAGTGGACCTACAGTTTAACGCCGGTTCCAAACGGCCATTGGGCTTGTAATCGATGTACATTACCCAGCTTATTTCATTATTTAAACTACTTAAATGATAGAAAAACTCAAACACTCATGCCTTCAGCGGGGCTCGAACCCGAGTTCTACCGCACCATAGTCGGGAGTTCTACCGACTACGCTAACTCCGATGGAGATCGGCTGAAATTTTTTATTCTCTGTATTAGCGGCATAAACTCAGTTACTAACTGCGTTGAAAAAGATAACTTGACAGATTCGAGAAATATTTATTGAACGGTATCGTGTAGAATTATTAATTGTTTCTTCATATTTTTATAGCCTTACTTCTGATTATTGTTAAATAAATACTTACGAACTGATGATGAACGCGATGAATTTCTGTTCATTTTTGAGTGAATATTCCCATTCTGTTAGAACTCGAATTGAGCATTTTTATTTTCATGTGGATTTGTGAATCTAACAATATTTCATTGCTGATATTCAGTTCCACCTGATAGATTTCATTGTTTATTACTAGAGGCTGGATTATAAGCATTTGCATATTGCCATATGCATTGGCATATTTGAGCCATTCTCAGCGGTAATAGCATATTTTATCTAAGATCTTGTTATGAGGAATATTTATCGGTACATTCGCAATATTTTTCTGCACTCACACAGCGTTCCGAAATGCGATAAAAATGATAAATATCGTAAATTCGACCAATGATTATATCGTAAATTCGACCAATGATTATATCGTAAATTCGACCAAACTTTATATTAAAAAAATATAAGGCTATGAATAATAAGAATAGTGACTTTGGTCGAATTTTTTTGTGACTTTGGCTTGAAAACATAATGAACAATAACTCGGGTTTCGAACGTTTGTGTCAAATTGATAGTTTCATTAATCGGACAGCAGAACTTTCATCAGAAACTTACATAGCACCCAATTTCAAATTCTGCGCAGTTATTTTGATGGATACTTTTTCACTAACAAAAATGTTTTGAATGATCGAATACACAACTATACGACTGAACAATTGGAACAATACTTGGATTGTTTACGTCTACACAAATATTACATATTTTTAATGTCATGTAATGTGTAAAGTGACCTTTAATCGCCTATCTGGGGATAAGTTACTAACCGTATGGTGATTTTGAATTTAGAAAATGAAGACTTGGACCTTTTTTTGGATTTCTAAAATAAATTTTTTCATTTTTCATTCTCTGCTGATTTTCGTGCATTCTGATTTTATGTTTCAAGCATTTTTCATGCATATTTGCATTCATTTAAGAAACTTTTTATGTTGCATAAATCCTGTTTCTATTTAGCACAAATTAATGATATCAGTTAATCAAGTGAAGTGAGTCCTTGTAAAGAAAGACAGTTATTTAGACGTATGACGTATCTATCATTTTCGGCGCGAACTTGTTTTCGAGTGTAGTGGGTTCGATTTGGAATAGTGAACGTAGCGCGAACTGTATAGTATATACCTAATTGAATCGCGATGAAACTTATCGGTATTGAACTTGCAGCGAATTCCCGATCTTTCATGCCTAAAAAAGTCTGAGACGTAGTCCGCTGGTCCCCATTGTTCCTAGACGGAGGGGTCTAAAGAGAACTGAGGGACCGATTATCCCATAACTATTCCTTAACTTTGAACAATTCACCGCTGGGCCTACGGTTCAGCGTTGGGGTGGTCGTAGTAAACACCTGTCTTTATGGCAATAGTAAATGTGCCACCGGAGATTCATCGACGTTTATAACTCCATACATACGATTATACATTCGATAGAGACTCGTTCACCACTCCGCTCTCGAAACCTTGTGAAAAAGGTTGAAGGACATAATTAGATTGTATACGTAATACATATACATTATATATAATACTAATAATAATACTTATTGTGAAACATTCCTAACATTGTACTGTTACATTTATTCAATTAATAGAGTAAATAATTACGTACCTAATTAGAATGCTCACGAAAGGACTGAGTTCAGTTGTGAGTCTGATCCTCCTCGAACAAAAAATTGCTTCAATTTTAAGTGGAATTCACAATAGTATACAACGACATTCGCGAAAGAAAAATGACTTCAAAAACATTGATCTTTTATGACAAATTCACATTGTGTAGAATAGTCGCAGTAAGAAAAATAAACAAACATATGACAAAAAAAAATGATAATATATTACTGTCTACATTCGAATCGTCAAAATAATATAGTATGCCTTCGTTAACAGCAATGACCGAACTCTCTCCTTAAATAAATGACCATTCAGTAATTGACCAAATCCGACAGTATATGGTTGAAGGTTTTAATAATCTGATAAAAGAGTGAGTACTCAAATTTAGCTGTTTATGCTTAGGAATACACATCACTGTTCCTTGTTGAATACTCATGATTATTATTCAGTTCAATAAATCTATCGTCAATTTCTTTAACATCTATAAATATATAAGTATCTAAACAAGATAGGATAAGTAAATAATTTTTAATGTAGATGGGCTTTTTCAAGATCTTCGTCGATGAATATCGAATATTAAACGAACTATTCGCTTCTGTGTAATAAACACCCTATTCATGTAGAGCATCCCCTCAGCAGAATAATATAGTTCGGATAGATATATACAAGAGTGTAATGCGCATTCACAACACAGTTTCTAGGTACAATGTTCTTAATTCTATATATCGCAAAAAATTTAAAAAAGTTACTCAATTCTTACATAAAACATCCATCTTGAATTTCCGTCGACATATGAAATTCTATATGCAACAATAAATGAAAAAAATAATAGTTTTCGTTTATTTCGGAATATTTGAGTCTGTTTGACTATTGAGTCAAAATTTGACTATGTTATAAGGAACATTTTCTTTTTATGTAATGTGCATTAATTGAATCATTAATTTAAATTTAAGATGTCGATTTGAAACATATTATTTATATTGAATTCAAATTTTAAAACAAATATTCCAGAGTTATTTTGTTGGTTAACGATTACTTTAAATATGTGAGATCGTATTTTGGGATTTTATTATTCGTTGTTATGTTTTTAAGTGAAACTTTTTGTAACCAAATTGGAGACATTCATTTTTGCAAAATTTTTTCATTTTGCTTTTCTCCACTATTTATTTTGCATATTTTCTTAGTTCTTCCTCGAATCAGAGTTGAAAATATATTTCATGTTCTTATTATTTGTACTATATTTATCTCTGTTATGAGTGAGTGGATACTGGTATGAACTTTCAAAAAAGCTGCTTCTATTTAATATAGAAGCAACACTTTTAATATATAAATTCCTTCACAATCATTTTTCTTGAAATACTTCGGAGAAAGACTTATAATTTCGAATTAGATATAAAATTAATGAATTCTTCGATGTGAAATAAAAATGAAAAACAATAGAAATACTTGAAAAATGACCGCCCTGAACACAATTAGTCGAGTTTCATTCAGATAGAAAAATGAATCGTTCCCAATATTTTTCTTAATTTTTTTTACGTTCAGTAAAATCATATATATATATATATATATATATATATATATATATATATATATATATATATATATACATATATATATATAATCATCATGAACCTCTGTCCGTCCACTGCAGAACGAAGGTATCCCCCCTGTCTTTGCCAAGATTTCCTATCGGCAGTCCCTCTCTTCTGAGGGACTGCCGATATATATATATATATATATATTCGGAAATGTATCTCATTTTGAAAGGAATGTTTCTTGAGTAATAAATAATTACTTAATCGAAGTATGTGTAAATTGTCGTTAGAGATAAAAAATATAAATGGTCAATACCGTTAATTAGCCTTCGACGCTGACATATAGAAATGAGATAAAGATGATGAATTTTGAATAAACAAGCCAGATAGTTCCTTTCACTCATTGTTAGTTTTCCCGTTGAATTTTTTTTTGTAACTGTAAGAGATCGGAAATCCGAAAACACATTGAACAATTTGATGCAAATATTTTTTTAGATTTGGATTTAATGTGAAAATTTTATTTTCAATTTCAAATGGTTTCGACATTTAAAATAAACAAAACATGGCAAACCGATCAACCAATATTCCATACTGATATTGAAACTAACCGCTGCTTGTTCATACGAAATATATCGACATTTCTTTTCAAATACCTGAAATTTGTAATGACTCTTTGAAATTGGATTCAAATTTTTCAAGAATTGAAAATATGATATCAATTCGAAGACTATATTTCGTAATTTTAAATGGTCTAGTTTCAATATGTACCTTCTATATTGTGGCACTTCTTTTAAGTTATGACAATTCCTATATTAGTAGGATATATACTTGTCAGTAAGATTTCAAATGTGATTTGAGTTTTTTAGCTTCAGTTACGACCAGGTGTTTCAACAAAAATTTTATTTTAGAAATCGGATTGAAATTAAAAAAATGAAGTTGTAATATTTGGAAGTTCTAGTAGGGTTATGCTATATTCAACATGTAATTTAGACTGAATTTGTCAATTATGTCCTTTCTCAGAAAGCTTGAAACATCAGCCTGAAAAGAAAGATGTCAGACTAAGAATCATTGCGTTCAGAAATATCTGTATTTTCATTGTAATTGACGATGAATGAGAACCTTAAATTAGCATTAAAACAAGTTTGATTATTTCCAGTTATGGGATTGGCGATAAGGTAACTTGGAAAAACCTGAATCCAGATGAGTTGGTAAAAAGAATGAAGAAGAATCATCAACCTCATTTCGATTACCATTCTTTGGAAGACTATTTTAAACGTGCCGGAATCACCTCAGGATACCAAGAAAAACCCTGCCTCAACCCAGTAGATGATGATTGTCCAAATACTGCTCCTAATGTAAATTCCACTCACCATTTAGACATAGGTGCTGTACTGACAAATGGATGCTATGGGTTTGCTACCAATTATATGCACTGGCCTACTGAATTAATTATTGGAGGCATTTCAAAGAATAAAACTGGTCATGTCAGAGAAGCCAAAGCTTTGCAAACGGTTGTGCAATTGATGGGAGAACAAGAGGTATATGAATACTGGCTAGGACATTATAAGGTTCACCATATCGGTTGGACCCAAGAGAAAGCATCGGTCGTTCTCAATGCTTGGCAGAAAAAATTTGCTGATGTAAGTTTTTCAATGTAAAATTAGTCAAATAACTGGTATGGTATTTTATACCATATTACCACTGATATAATATATAAATTAAATACAGAATTTGAAGAAGAACAAGTTGAAACCTTACTATTCTTTCACTTCACAAACATAGTTGAGGTTACTGATGGTTATTTGGGAAAAGTACAGATTTTTCAAAAGAAAAAACTAATTACCTTGTTCATTGATCAATTTAAAGGTGCTCTAGGGAGAGATACATTGAATTATATGGATAAACTCATTTTATTTATAATAAGCTTCTCACCTTTGTAACAAGTGTCTTTTCTTTTCAGGAAGTGGAAAAAATTCAGAGAGCCAAAAGTTCCACTGTGCCATATTCATTCACAACGTTTTCCACTGCCAACCTGAACAAAATACTCAAAGAACATTCGAAAACTGATATTGTAAAAATGTGCATTGTTTTAGCGGTTGGGGTTGTGTATGGTTGGGTAGTGCATTCAGGCATAGCAGCGTTAGGTGTAGTGATGCTCGCAGCTTCATCTGCTGCAGCTTTGGGAGTATGTAGTCTGCTTGGACTTCCGATGAACCTTTTGAGTACGCATGTCTTGCCCTTCATAACCGTAGGGTTAGCGCTACGAGAAATGTTCCTACTTTTATCAACACAAGCAAGGAATCTGTCCCCACCAGAAGTACTGCAGAGGGTTGGCCCTACAATTATCAGTTCCACAATAATCAGTTGTGTCACTTTTTTGGCAGCTGCCATTCTGCCCATACCGGCATTACGAGTGTTCTGTTTGCAGTGTGCTGTGATGATAATGTTTCAAAATATTGCTTTGATGTTGATTTTCCCCTCACTTTTGGCATTGGAGCAGAGGTGTCGAAGAGCCGCAGTACCATGCTTTCAATCCGAGGTCAAAAATGTACCACCAAATATTAACAACAATGACCCTGTAAGTTCAGCTTATTCTAAGAAAGTGCTCGATGAAATGTTGATATATATTTCATAAGATTGAAAGTATTGAGAATAGTTCATTTTGAAATTGATTTGGCTAAGAATGTTTTATGCTATTTAAAATTAAAGAAATGGAATATTGACATGTTGAAATTTCATATTGAGGTATTCAACTAGCATGCATAATTTATCAATTGACGATGTACTAAGAGTTACAATCTACTTAGAGAAAGTGGCGTTAGGAAGATACCATACTATTTTATATTGATGAAACTGAATATTATAGGCAATGACAATTTTCATTTTCCTATTCAGTTTGAAGTCATTCAATTAATATTGACATTATTGATTCAAATGCTGAACATGATTGAAATTGACCACCTTGTTCAATTACCTGAATTTCAGGTAATTTATTTCAGTCATTTTGTATTGTAGTGAGGGAGTATTATCAAAATGAAAACTATATCTTTAGTTCTCTTAAATTGCAATAGAGTATTCAATAATCTGTACTGAAATGCTTGGAATTTATATGTACTATGGTATTGTTTTGAATTAGATATTAGCTTTTTCAAATTCTCTAAATACATATAAATGAATTTTCAAAATAAATTTCGTTTGTAATAATTTTTTTTCTGGTTCATTGCAGGAACATGGCGCAAATCTTCTAACAGCTGAAATGGTGTGTCAGGAAAAGAGAAGTCTTCTGTGCTGGTTAGTGAATCGGTACTTGACGTCGGTTCTCCTGCAACCTTTTATGAAAGTGATGTTATGTTTCACATACGCCGTTCTCATTATATTTTGCGTCTTCAATGGTTTGAAGGTGAAGTTTGATGTTCGGCTATCAACTTTCCTGCCCAAAAATACACAAGAGTACAAATATTTAGAAGCTCAGAATAGGTTTTTTGGATTTTATAATTTCTATTTAGTTACAACTGAATTGGAATATCCTTTGAACCAGCCACTATTGTATGAATACCATAATTCATTAACTCAAGTTCCACATGTATTAAAAGACTCCAATGGTGGTTTAGACATGAAGAATTTTTGGCTGGCTAATTTTAGAGATTACTTGATCGATTTGCAAGACGAGTTTGATGCAAACAAGATTAGGAACAGCTTTTATAACGAGAAATGGTTCCCAAATGCAACAGAGAAAGCAGTATTAGCGTATAAATTATTGGCTCAGACTGGTGTAGTCGAATATCCAGTTGATAAGAGTCAAGTATTCAAAAAAAGACTGGTTAAAAATGGTATTATAGATCCTAAAGCTTTTTATAACTATTTATCGGCATGGAACTGTAACGATCAGATGTCTTATTCAAGTTCACAAGCCAATTTTTCACCAAAACCATTTCAATATTATAGCTCAAAAGTTGAGATGGACCTGCAAGTTCCTAAATCTCAACCCTTAGTTTATACGCAAATGCCATTCTACCTCAAGAATTTGAAAACATCAGAAAGCATTGTAAATACATTGAAACAAATTAAACAGATATCTGAAGATTTCAACCAGAGGGGACTTAATAATTACCCTGTAGGACTCATCTTCGCTTACTTCAACCAGTTCCTAATGCTATACCAAGTGCTGGCTAGTCAGTTGGGTTTGACATTACTAGCAGCTGCATTCATAGCTTGCCTCCTTGTACAGTGGAATAAACTGTGGTGTCCGGCTCTAAGTACAATATCGTGTTTACTGTTATTGACTTTTGTGAATATTAACGCTCTTACAGGGACGATGGGAGGGTTACATTTTATAATAGTTTCAAGAAACATTTTGTTACTTTCAACTGGGTTTCTTAGTGCCCTTGGAAATCGAGAACGAAGACTAAGAATGTCCTTAGAAATAAGTTCTGAAGCGATTATAAAAGGAGACATAGGACTCATAATATGTGCCTCAGTATTAGCTACCTCTCAGTTTGAATTTATACAATATCATTTATTTAATGCCTTGTTAATTTCCGTTGGGGGTGCCTTGACGAATTCTTTAGTGTTTTTTCCATTGTTACTTTCATTATTTGGTCCAAAATCAGAGTTACAACCAGTAGAACATACTGAAAGAATATCAACACCTCCTCCTCCTGTTCCTCCCCCTACACCCATTAGAACTACTACTTACTCCAAACCTCCACGGAGAACTACTACTACTAAAGCCACTCGTGAACCTAGTTTAACAACAATTACTGAAGAAAGTTGTAATCAGAGTATTGTTGTTGAACCTCAAGTTACTGTTGAGTATAGTAGTCCAGAGTCTAGTTCTAGTGGTCCTTTCACTACCAAAGTAACGGCCACTGCCAATATCAAAGTAGAATTAGTTGCCAATGTACATAGATCCAAATGCGGTAAATGCCACCGTTCAAGGTGTAACCGTAGAAGACAACAATGTAGATGTTGTAAAAATGATTCTGATAGCAGCGATAGCAGTGCTGACCCAGAACATTGTTCCAGCAGCTAACACTTCGTTACCATAAGATGTCTGTGTAAAATATGTTTATATTGCAAATATGTATACCATTCATTTATTTATTTAAAAATATGTAAGATAGAAAATAAGTTAATTACATAACACCAATGGTATTATTTATATTAACATAAGTAAAGAATGTCTTGATAAAAAAATTTCCATTATTTTCCCTAATTTGTTATTGATCTCATTAGCCTTTTACGTGTACATAGAATCAATCAAGTCCTTGTATTTTTCTAAGATTGTCCTCCTCTTCAGTTTCAAGGTTGGACCTGAAATTTTAAGATTTAAATTTTAAAACTGGAGACAAAATAAACATTTTTGATATAGTTTTTTGAAATTTAAAGTCGTAAGCAAATTTGAATATTTTTGGATACATATTATATGGAATCAAGTATGGAATAGAATATTAGAACTAATATTTCTCAACTTGCATGAAAAACTTTTCAAATATTCATGCCTAAACTGCTTTACACCATTATTAATCAATATTTATAATATAATGTATATATATATATATATATATATATATATATATATATATATATATATTCTTTTTTTTTGTTTGTGTGTGTATTATAACCCTTCAGTTAGTATGGAGAGTTCAAATGGAAGTTTTCTGCTTTTTTTATTTCTTGGCCACTGTCAACATTTCGAAAATTAAAATAAACCAATCTCCTAGTTTGGTTTAAACTAAGTAAATGGTTATCCGGAACGTATCAAATGTTTTACATACCTAACTCTCCAGTGGGGATGGAGAAGTCCAATGGAAGAATTTTAAATTTTTGTATTCTTTGAGCATTAGAAGTGGCCTTGGCGTTTACTTTGTCAATTCCCTGTTGTATTGCGTTTAATAACTTTGGATCTGGCCCTGCTTCGAGAACTTCTTTTGTGGTCTTAGCAGGGCATCCCAATTTACTCAACCAATCCTGTACACTTGCAGTCAAAGTGTCTAATGGTTCGTTATTGACTGGATCCACTTCCGATTTGAGTGTGATTAAAAGTGATAGGAATTTTCTTTTGTCACCTATTAGAACCGCATAACTCACTTCTGGCAATTCAGTCTGAATCATTTGTTCAATAGGAACTGGTGGAACATTTTCTCCTCCCGCCGTTATTAGAAGTTCTTTCAATCTACCGGTGATAAAGACGAAGCCTCTTTCATCTTGTCTTACTAGATCGCCAGTATGTAACCACCCTTCGGAATCTAAACTTTCTCTAGTCTTTTCTGGATCATCCAAATATCCCATAAAGACGTGTCTTCCATATATACACAATTCCCCATGACCATCTTCTGGATTGGCTACCTTATTTTTAACACCAGGTATAGGCATGCCGATGGTATCTAAGTCATAAGCCTTAGGTATACATAAGCAATGCGCCCCGCTGGTTTCAGACATACCAAAGGCGTCCATTATGGGTATATCCAAGCTATAAAAGTATTTTTTAACATCTGGAGAAATGGGAGCAGCCGCTGATACGAATAAATCGCATCTATCCAATCCTAGAGCTTGTTTTATCTTTTTTAAAATTAAAGATGATGCTATATTATACCCAAAGCCACAAGAAGTGTGCCTGAAATATTAGAAAACATTTCATGTTAATTTCAACAATTGCTGTATTGAACAAACCCTTTTATTTTTCGAAGATGATAATCCAAAGCGTGCCCTTTTGCCCAATTTGCAATAGATTTCTTTAAATAGCCACTCTGTGCACCAATGGACAATAATTTCTCTTGCATTTTCTCCCATACTCTGGGGACACCAATAAATTTTGTTGGTCTAGCTTCTTGTAGAGTTTTGACTAAAGATCCCTTCAATGCATCCTTATCTGCGAAATATAGCGCAGCACCGGCAGTCGTCACCAAGTACATATCGACAATTTGAGCTGCTACATGACTGAATGGTAGGTAACTGACCATAACTTCTTGACCAGGAGTCAGGTCAATTCTCTCGTAAACAGATCTTCCATCGAAAGTAAGATTATCATGACTCAACATTACAGCTTTAGGATTTCCTACTGTACCAGACTGAAGAAATATTCGTTACAATAAACTTCACTTTTATATTATGTGATACTTACTGTAAATACCAACGTACAACACTGGTTGATTGCAATCTTCTTGAGAGCTGCCTCTAGTTTTTCGTCGTTTTGTTCACCTCCAATTTCCATCAGCTTTTTCCACTAAAGATGTATTTGAGCATGAATGAAAAAATCTTATGTGCACAAAAGTATAATTTAAATGATTGAATTTAGGATGCGAAACTATTGTTAAGAATTTTGCAACTTCTTAGAAACAGGTAGCAATGTATCAATTTATATTGCTACCTTAATATATGAGAGATGTCCTGAATTTTATTACTCAAATAGTTAGAGAATTCATTTTAGACTTCCATGATATCAAACGCCTCTGGTAAGTTCATTCTTTTTCTTTTGATGCAAACTATTTGGGTTTCTTCGGCATACGAAGTTTTTGTATGAATCTTTTCACTTTTGATGCAGTGAAAAATACAGTGAAATCATCCATCCAAAACAATATCCAGCTTACAATATTGTTTTCTAGAATGATTTTTTTAATGTTTGTTACCATGTTTCTTTTACTTTGTTGCATATAAATTCAATAATTTATCAAACATTTCTATAAATTCGAAATTTTTTGCAAATCTTGGCACTTCACCTATGAATAACATTTTTTATTAATATGTGTTATTCCTAATATAGAGACATTGTTTATTTTTGAGGAGTAACTTCTGTTTATGAATTTTCCGGTAAAATTTGAAAAAATAATAATTAGCAGCCCGAAAAATTATGACATGTAAAAATCATAATATTTTTGGTGAATTTAGCCAAGTGTTTAAATACTTTTTTATGATTTTGCATCAGTTGTTGTGCAAGACAATTTACATAATTAATCTATTATAATTTCGAACAATGTTCCACTTTATGCACAGTGTGAAGTCAATTGTCATCTTATTCATAGTCTACTCACACTTAAAACATCAGTATCACTAGGCTCTCCAGAGTATTGAACTACTGCTTTTAAGTGGGGTAATCTGTGACGAATTTCCCGAATTTTGGCACATTGCTTTTCATCTTCTACGACAATTATGTTAGCCCTACTCACATTAGCGCAGTGGTAACAGGCTTCAGGTGAGTTTGTGGTGTAGATGCCTGTAGCGATTCCTCTGAAATATAGAAAAGTCTTAACTGATATTTTCTCATCTCTATAATTGCTTCAAAAAAACTTAATTGGATTTCCACAAAAAATATTTTGAGTGTGCTTCTCACGGTAAATAGCTTAAATTTTTTAAATCCTATCATAGATGAGTACAAAATTATATTTTTTCGCGTTTATCTAGGTATACCTACTTACCCTGCGAAAATTGCAGCCATGTTGGATATTATCCATTCCGGGCTATTGAAACCTAAAATACAAACTGCGTTGTGTTGTTCTAAACCTAATTGTAGGAAACCTTTGGCACAAGTTCGAATTTGGTGTAAATATTGCCTAAAATAAATACAAATGTAAGTTCTAGTTCGATACTTCGAAAATGCTGAAACTTTCGTTGATGTTATTTAAGCCTCCATGAAAATTTGTTTGATATTTCTCAATTCTTCTATTAAACTAAACATGAGTCGTATTCAGTCAATCATTCAATTTTAACTAAGTACAAAAATATTTCAGGAAAGTCGATATTTAAAAATATATGTAATTAACAAACTAATATAGCCACAAAGACAAATTGTTTTAGTGAGATATTTTATAATATCTTCTGATTTAAATTTTTAATTTTACTTAGTGGAAAAAGTCGAGAAGTGTTGGAAAACAGAAAAAAACCATGGGTGAGAATACAAAGATGTTATTCTATCAATTAGGTAGTGTTATAACCTAGAATAAGGTTAGAATTTTTCAAATATCTGGGGAAGTTTTAAATATGACTGAGTTATATAATTTCATTAGTTTTCAGTTCTCGAACAGGAATCTTCAGGTATTGAAATTTCGAAATGTCTTGAATTCATTTTTGGCTAAATTTAAGCGTCGGTTAAATTTTCATGAAAACATGAAAATCCTGAAGACAGGTTTTCTTCTTCTATTCAAATGTAAGATTGAAATTACTGAAAATATCTTCCCGCCTCGTCAAATACTTGAAGAAAAAAGTCATTCATTCTTCTATAACTATTTTTTATTTTATAATACAGTTTTACTTACTTGTAAGTTACTTTAACTTGTTTACCGTTATCATCCTTATAAACATATGCTACATTATCTGCAAAATTTGCCACAGTATTATTTATCAAGCCTGGTATTGATATTGGCTTTACAGTTTCTATAGCAGTTCCAGATTTTGGAATTCTGAGCTTAACACACCCTGCTCTGTCTGTTGTTGTTTCTTCTGTGGCTGGCAAAATCTGACAAGGGCCTTCAAACATAAAGGTTTTGTAAGGGTTTATGCTTGGACAATAACTAACTAGTATATTGTAAAATATACTGTTACGGTTTAAAATACATGCATGATATTAACAGTCGGTTACATTATTTTCGAATCTTTTATATAAAAATAAATGTTGGCTTTTGTTTCTTTTTGGCTGAAAGCAGTATTATTTCGCAATTTATCATGAAAATTTGTGAGATATTCAATCGATATACCTATGTGTGCCTTTGCAAGAAGGCCCTAAAAAATGTAGACATGCGAAAACTACACGACGAAAAGATTCTGACTGCTAAATTTCACTTAAAGTGAAAAAATTTAAGATTCCAGATAATAAGGGAAAAATGAGCTTAACTGTTGAAAGTATGTAGCACATAAAATGATGAAAGCATTGTGAAGGACTTCTTGAAATAGGTATAGTTTAATAAGTATCAAATCATGCAAATCGTATCATGCAAATTAGTTTAGGTAATTTGGGAATATTCTTGAAATGCATATTATATTAAGATAAAATTATTTTGAAATTTGAAGATAAAATATTATTGATATATATCTTTACGTCAAGGTTAACATTAGCAAATGCTGATTAAACCGCTTACTTTTGTGTCCAATGAATGGATTTATATATGGATTTTCCACAACGTAAAAGATTTTCTCGTGCTACATAATATAATTGACAGATATTTCATGTCTTTTATTTCAAAGTGACTAATTTCTTTGTTTAGATACAATTTTTATGGTAGTGAACATATTCTAGAGAAACAATTTCTGCAATTAGAAAACCTGCAATCTGTTCTTTTTTGTGAAATTATTGCTCACCTAAAAATCACTTAGCGGATAGTAAACAAGTATATAAACATATAAGAATTATTAATTCAAAAAAAATTCAATTTATTGACATTTAAGCTGCATAAAAGAATATATTTCAGACCATAGAAGGCGATTTCTAACTATTTGCAAGGGTTGTTATGTTTCATGGAATAATGAAAAAACAGAATAATAATAAGCTGTGAAATGTATGAAAAAAATATCAACCATGATTTCATAAAATCTAGTCTATGTTTTAAGTACAGACATTTAGGGAGACATTCGATTATCAAACTAAAGACCAGGCCCGTCTTACACAAACACTAGGGCTCGTGTATGTTAGGGACTCCTAGACATTGAGAAGTGATCACAAAAAATATTGATATTGAAATCGATCAACAATAATTCGAAATAGTTTATATATCCCGATCCTCTTCATTCATAAACAATGAGTTGCTAACAATTGTTAAATTAAAAGCTTCAAAACTTTTACAGTAATGATAAAATAAGAAGTAAGGTTTGGATAGATGTGTTTATGGATAACTCGTTTGTTCTACCCATAAGAGGGCCCCGTTCAATGCTTGGGCAGGATCTCATAAGTTGTAAATATTATCCTGTTAATATCAACATACCTTCCTGGAATATCAATAAAAAAAATTAAGTTAAATCAGTAGATTGTATGGATCAGTTTTGAATAAATATGTCTAAACTATGATAGATTATCGCTTGAAGAGTGTTAGGACTTTGAACTTCCACCATCACAGTAAACTATGACATCTACTAGCTCTGACTTAAATATTTAGTATATTTGACTCTAAATGTAACTAAATCATGAGTGACATTTGGAAAAAAAGAGCGAAGGGGATTCCCGAGAGTATGGAAAAATAGAAAAAAATTGAGAGTGGTTCGAACATTCTGGAACCCACATTTAAGCAAGGTCATGGAAAATGACATCCTGAAGTATTTTTATATCAAGTTCAAAATAACCTGATCCATATAAAAATATTGACGAATTCTACAAATAAATATCCGTCGGAGAGTAATAATCTAGTTTCCTAAAAACTCTTTTCTATTCAGTGATATCTCTCCCTTATCACCCCAACAAATTTTTCTAATGAAGGTATTATACCTATCAATATTTCATGACGGATTTAAACTCTGGTACGACCCTGAATAAATTGTTGGCATTCTTCTGAATTTCATAGAAATGAATTGAGAGTTGTCTAAATAAGTGAGATTCCTATAGAGATGAACGAGTTGGTTATATGAACCTAATATTTTATAGAGATGGGGCAGAACTTTTACATTAAATATTGACTTACCATTTAAATAGGAGAGCTCTTCCATTTTATATCCTCAAAATAGTGAAACAGGTATCCTACAAACACATTTAATGAATAGACGATATGAACTATATTTTCTTAACAACTAACATCGGAATTAGAAATTATTTTAAGTTAACAATTGGATATTCGATTCCAATAATGAAACTATGCTGATTAGACGATGGTTGAACCCAATTATTCAAAGTATTCACTATCACGCGATTCTTATTGCTGTATGAAGTAACAATGTGAGTAAGAAACCGCTATTGAAAGATAATCCGTACGATACGACAGCCGAAACATCGACGATCGTATAAGTGCTAAATGAATAAACTCAAGCTTCGAAATGACCTAAAAATCTGGTTTCAAACGAATAATTTTCTCATAGCGTTAATTGTAAACGAATAATTTTTTCAAGTCTACAAATAATGGTGTTAAAGTACAATTTGAACAAAACCAGTTAATTGCTGCCGAATAAAACAACATGGGAATTGTTTAAACAACTAGTTTTTTTTGAATTCAACATACCTATACACATCTTTTAAAGCGGCAAACTATCCGTTGATTCATAATTCTTAACACGTGGACATTTGCAGCTTATTCTTTCGTTTCAACTACACCGTAAAATAACAATCGTCCAGAAGTAGCCGTTTCTATAAATACATGCGCGATATATATCGAGTGTTTACAAAGTTTCGAGATTGTCGACTACTGATTCAATTCGTATTTGATTGAAAAGAGCGAAACCTATCGACCACACCAAGGCTGAATAATAGTGTATTGCGTTAAATGAGGTGATTTTAAATCTGAAATGCAAATGGTCGTTATTAATGCGCCATTCATAAATCTGCATAGCGGTTTGTCCAGGAAGATTTCATTACTTACGAAGTGGAATTTAACACGTACCTGATGATGATCTTAGCGCTCGTTCTCGATACATCGCGTAGATGGAGTAGGTATAACTCGATGTGTTCACTAGGGGCTACAATTTGAATAATAAATATAATGATTTATATTAGGGAAGCTCAGCTACCGAACTAGACGGACCAACATGCTAATAGAAATTGCTAAGTCATATTTCAACCTCTCATGATGAAACGTAATGTTTACGTATCACGTCTGGAAACATCCGCACACTATTGTTTTTTTTTTGATAAAGATAATATTTATTTAGCTGAAGCTATACAAAAAATCTACATATTTTCAAGTGTCAATTTTGAATATATAAAGGATGTTTTTTTAGAGGTATAGAACTTTAAATTGCAATAAAACAACAATGGATCATTCGATTGACAAGAATTTTTTTTATTCCAAAGATAATCTTGTGGCATTACATTTTAAATATGATTTCTGGCATATGATCGCCACGGCTGGCTCGGATGTAATCCAATCTGGACGTCCAATTTTCGATGACTTCCCCACAGAAAGTAGTCTAGCGGTGTTAAATCACAAGATCTTGGAGGCCAATTCACAGGCCCAAAACGTGAAATTAGGCGGTCACCAAACGTGTCTTTCAATAAATCGATTGTGGCACGAGCTGTGTGACATGTTGCGCCGTCTTGTTGAAACCACAACTCATGGACATTATGGTTGTTCAATTCAGGAATGAAAAAGTTAGTATTCATGGCTCTATAGCGATCACCATTGACTGTAACGTTCTGGCCATCATCGTTTTTGAAGAAGTACGGACCAATGATTCCACCAGCCCATAAAGCGCACCAAACAGTTAGTTTTTCTGGATGTAACGGTGTTTTGACATACACTTGAGGATTATCTTCACTCCAAATGCGGCAGTTTTGTTTGTTGGCGTAGCCATTCAACCAGAAGTGCGCTTCATCGCTAAACAAAATTCGCTTATCAAAATCGGGAACAACGGCAATCTCGTTTTGGGCCCATTCGACGAATCTACGCCTTGCTTGATGATCGTTTGGCTTCAATTCTTGCACGAGTTGGATTTTGTAAGCACGCAAACCAAGATCCTTCCGCAAAATCTTCCATAAAGTGGATGGACACAGATCCAATTCCTGTGCTCGATGGCGGATAGACTAATTCGGGTCCTCCTCAATGCTGCGCTCTACAGTAGCGATAGCTTCTTCTGTACGTACCGTACGGCGTCTCTGGGGATGCGAGTTATCAATAAGAGTAAACGTGCTGTGAAAACGTTCCAGGGTTGATCGAATTAACTGCTCTGATGGACGTTTTTGTCGACGATAAAATGGATGTAGTGCGCGATACGTATTCCGCACAGAACCATTATTTTCGAAATAAAATTACACTATTTGCAAGCGTTGTTCAGGCGTGAGTCTATTCAAGATGAATTGCCAAACCAAACTGAGAATAAATCACTTCTCAGCTGTTAAATCGGTCGCCATCTTCAACAGCAATGCCAACTCAAAGTTCTATACCTCTAAAAAAACAGCCGTTACCTATCTCATTATTTAAAATATACTTGCTTAGATCACGCTTAAAAATCTATATGCTATATATACTATTATGTGGATAAAGTTTATCCACAGAGAGGAGTCAATCATAACGAATTATTGAGTCGATTTAGTTTAATCTCATTGCACAGCAGGGAAGAAACTTTATCACTCAAATTTCTTCATGGTATTGATTGTCCCCCTCTCTTGTCCGCTTTGAAATTTCGTGTTCCTAGGCAAAATCCTCGTAATACAGAATTATTCCACCTAGATCCTAGAGACTCTGAGGACCAACTCCCTAATACAATCCCCCATTTGGTTTATGGGGTCTACATTCAATAGAGTTGCCAATAATTGTGACATTCACTTTGACTCCATAGAAGTTATTATTAGGAATATTATATATATATATATAATATATATATATGTAGTAGCCTAAAATGTGTCGACTTCTTTCAGTGGAGTCTCTGTTTCTTTCTTGTTTTTCCATCTCCAGGTTCGTACAACTTGAACATGGCTACGTCGTTCTGAGGAGAGCCAATAAGCTCGAAACACGTGTTAACGGCTGCTACTTATTGCGGGATATGCCGGCAGTGTCTAATTTGGATATATATATGTATATATATATATATATATATATATATATATATATATATATATATATATATATATATATATATATATATATATATATATATAAGAAAATGAACACTAGAACATTCATTTGAAAAATTGAAATTAATCAAGAGAATGTTATAGCAGAGCTAGATATGTGAACGTGTACGATGTGATGTCTCCATTATCCTTCAAGGGATAAATGTTAGAGGAATATTGAAATCGATGCCACACCTGATGGAAGTGCGAGACATATATGTTTCGTTCTGCAAGGAACTCGTCAGTCGCACCACGTCCATCGAAGTGAGGCAACGATTTCAACCTCCAAGCATCTTCTTGTGACTTCAAGTGGAAGATCGTAGAGTAATGAATACTCTACAATTCCATCTATAGAAATCAGTAGAAAACACCTCTCTCAGATTACAGAGTCACCAAGCATCGAAATTTCACATATCTTCTATACCCGTAGGTATCTACTAAATTGCAATGTCTATTTGACAAATATCATCGAACGATGTTTTTAAATGTCTATAGATTGCGTTAGTAGTACGCTCGCGTTTATTCCCGTATTTCAGGGGCTCATTCGGCGATATTTTTAAGGAAATGAAATTTTTTGTGCTTATGGCACTGAATGAAATATTTAAGAAAATGAACACTAGAACATTCATTTGAAAAATTGAAATTAATCAAGAGAATGTTATAGCAGAGCTAGATATGTGAACGTGTACGATGTGATGTCTCCATTATCCTTCAAGGGATAAATGTTAGAGGAATATTGAAATCGATGCCACACCTGATGGAAGTGCGAGACATATATGTTTCGTTCTGCAGGGAACTCGTCAGTCGCACCACGTCCATCGAAGTGAGGCAACGATTTCAACCTCCAAGCATCTTCTTGTGACTTCAAGTGGAAGATCGTAGAGTAATGAATACTCTACAATTCCATCTATAGAATTTTTTACTGATTTCTATAGATGGAATTGTAGAGTATTCATTACTCTACGATCTTCCACTTGAAGTCACAAGAAGATGCTTGGAGGTTGAAATCGTTGCCTCACTTCGATGGACGTGGTGCGACTGACGAGTTCCTTGCAGAACGAAACATATATGTCTCGCACTTCCATCAGGTGTGGCATCGATTTCAATATTCCTCTAACATTTATCCCTTGAAGGATAATGGAGACATCACATCGTACACGTTCTATATATCTAAATGTTCACATATCTAGCTCTGCTATAACATTCTCTTGATTAATTTCAATTTTTCAAATGAATGTTCTAGTGTTCATTTTCTTAAATATTTCATTCAGTGCCATAAGCACAAAATTTCATTTCATTTATATATATATATATATATATATATATATATATATATATATATATATATATATATATATATCATATATATATATATATATATATATATATATATATATATATATATATATATATATATATATATATATTTATATATATATATATATATATATATATATATATATATATATATATATATATATATATATATATATATATATATCCATATATTTCTTAATATATGGATAATTTTTAATATTTCATTAAATGCTATTATTTAGTTATTAGTAACTATTTTAGTTTTTTTAGATTAGATTGAACTCTTTGTTATATCTCTTTCATTTTAATTAATTAGTTAGTATTCTGTAAATGGCTATTATACCTGTTGAGAATAAAGAACTTATTAAAGAATAAAGAACTTTATTAAATACATACTAGTACTAGTTTTCAATATACTTGTTAAATTATTGAAAGCATTAAATCCGTCATAGCATATGCTGTTTAGATTTAGAAAGCTTACAACTTTGGATATAAAAACTATGAGTATTTCTAGTATTATACCTATGCACATCACTGACATATGTTACATTTTTTATTACATTACCTACATGGAAGCACCTGATTTTTTATTTTAAATATGAATATATATGAAGTGAAGATTATTCTTTGTTTAACAGATATTAGTTCCAAAGAGTTCAGCATAATTTTAACAGGAGTATACCTATTACACTTTAAAATTGTTCGCATGGTTCTATTCTGTAACTTTTGTAATTGTTGAATCCCTTCTTTAGTCAAACCAAATAACAAAGTGAAGCAATATTCAAAATGTGATTATTATTATTGATTTGAACAACAATAATTTCACATATGTCGACAGATTTTTTCTATTCTTCTCAAAAAATTGATTTTTTTAGAGATTTTAGATGATATGAAATCAACAGGATCATTGAGTCTCAATTTTTCGTCTAACATAATGCCTAAATTTTTTTCTGTTTCTACTCTTCTAATTTTTTGTTCATTAATCTTTATAGTTATATCATCATTTTTATTTTTATTAATTTTATGGGTTTTACTTGTACCCAAAACTATGAAGTTGAATTTTTGCCTATTGCCTATTTTGAAATAGGTCTCTATTTATCCCCTCTGTCATATTGTTAATATCTTTGCCACATACATAGATTGTTATTATATAAAAATTGAGGAATTTTATACCTAGAGCATTATTTAGGTATAAAAATTATATTAATTTCAAACGATATGAAAGCTTACTTTGAGATGAAACTCATGGACGGGAATTTCTTGAAGTGATTCATGGGAAGGTTTCTTCCTCAAAAACTGCGTATTAACTGCTTATTGTTAATATCACGTGAAAATCGACGTGAGTTATTTTGGGTTTGATTGAATTAGAAAGCTCAAATTTTTGTGGTAAATTGAAGAGAACAATTTATTATATTTCAGACCACCATGACTTGAAATTTTTTTGAAGACCTTGTGTTTATGAATATATTTAGTGCTCAGAAAGTATCAAAGTATCAAAACCGTTGACAATCTAATAATTGCAAATTTTTAAATATTTTGGAATACATTAAAGGAGAAAATATTTGAACTGAATGTAAAAATTTTTATATTCTTAAATACGATGAAAAAAGTCATTGAAGAAGAAGACATAGGAAATTCATGTAATAATTTCTCTTTTTGAATAAGATGTAATAATATAATTCTAATGTTATATAATAATATTAGAATAATATAAAGAAACTCTTGCTCAAAGATTTCAGTGCTTTGATCAGACCAGAGCACTTTCGTCCTGTGTTATAGATATCATCGAAAGGTTTACCAGGAAAAAAATTATTTTGAAAAAACTACTTCTATTGGATTTCAACTTTTCAGATAAAATTGTTGATAATATAGTTTCATTGATAATTATAGAAGCAATAGATTTTATTTTAACTATCACTACTAACCACAAAAATCATGTTAGGGATTTTCGTTTTAATTTAGAACACCGATTTCTCAAAATCAAGACATTGAATGTGATGTATTCTAACTTCCTTTATCATGTACTATGATATAAGAACTCTGGAATGTAAAATGTAGTGAATCGTTTTAGAAGTTTAGAAGTTTAAAAAAAAAAAAAAACTCACGAAATATTAGCAAATGAAAAAAAAATGACTTGAAGTACTAATGGCTTTATATATCTCTTTCGCCAAACTCTTATCTCAATCATAGAAAGAATATCGTGGTTGAGAATGATGAAAATGAAAAAATTGCCATTTGGAGCACTGTGAAATCACTATAAACAGAGTACCGAAAATTTCGAAGTGTTTACATTTGAAATAGAAACATGCTCAAATTTCAAGACACTTAATTAAAATTTTTCTTGTTTTATTCGTAACGTAGAATATTTCGGGGACTCCCCTCGTACAAACAGAAAATAAAATGGGGAGAAATTGCAGAAACCTAAGGTAGACGTGATCTTAATGATATTCTCGAATCTTTACTCAAAAAAAGTAGCTTAAAAAGACTAAAAAATCAAGGAAGTGGTGAATGATTAAATTTTTCATAAGATTTTTTTAGAAAATATGAAAAGTTGTATTGTACTTAGGTAGCATACAGCATTAGGTGTTATCTAGACACCATAGTTTCTCGAAAATAAATTATATTTTTATTGTGTGGCGCTGTAAATTATCTGTTTCATATCTTTTTATCATCAAAAAATCAGTGTACGTATATGATTAAAATTGGGGGATGGATTGGAATATTGGTTATTTATCTATGTTTATGATTACATGGCCTACATCATAATATAAGTAAATGAGCTCATTCGTGTTTGAAATTGTCTATCTGAATGATTTCTCGAAAACTCATTCAACTAATGCAAATATTGACAACATAATACTAACATTATTAGATACAAAATAAATAAACTTCAGCATTTAGCAAGATATAAGTTAAAACCTGTGCGCGACCGTAAGCAGAAGCATTGCGTATCCCAATGAAATGTGCAAATTTTGGGCTCTTTGATTTGCTCAAGTTTTAATAAAATAGTGAGGCTAATCAATTACGATTGAAGAATTTTCAATGTAGTTTGAAAGATTCATCAGCATCCACTGTCAGAGGGGATGCTGATGAATCATTCTGTTCAACTCCACGCAGAAGAGCCAGTCTTCAAAAAATTAGAAATATAGCAGAAACCCCTTCAGTTTCAAAGCAATACTCATTTTTTCTCCAATATTGTAGGGGAAGTCCGGGAAAGACCTTAACGTTTGATTTCGTATTTCGACTTCAGAGTGTGAAGGTTGTGTTTTTGTTGCTCCTCAAGAATAGTTAGTTTAAGCGGGTAAACACGAGAATTAATAGTGCATATTAATATAGTTAGAAAGATTAAAAGGCGGAGATTGAAAAAGTGTTAGATATCTTTTGAAATTCTAATCAGGATTCTTGGAAATCATCAAATTAGAATCAATAATTTGGGGCGATTCTTGAAATCCAAGCATCGGGCGTCTCCAAATATTATAAAAGATATAACATCTGGACAACATCTTGAAATATCAGCTGAAATTTACTACCCTCAAACAAAATGAACTGTGTAGTCTGCAAGAAAACCTCCACTAAGGACATGGCAAAATGTGACCGATGTGGGAATACTACCTGCAAGCCATGCAGTAATTTAACAACAAGTGAAATAACCGTCCTAAAATTGAAGGTCAGAAAGCTGGTTTACAACTGTACGGACTGCACCGACAATGGGACTATCGAATTACTAAGAAAAATAATCGATAAAAATGAAGATTTAATAGCGAGCAAAAATAGAATTATCGAACTCTTGGACAAAGACAAAGCCAACTTAGAGGAAGGTATAAAATGCTTGAAAAAGAAACATCCCCAAAACTTCGAAATAACCTAGAAGAAACATCTTATGCTACAGTCACGAAAAAACCGGTGACTCAGGCTAAAGATAAAATAATAGTACGACCAACTTTAGATCAAAGTAGTTTGCAAACTAAGAAAGATTTGCAAACTAAAATTGATCCAGTTAATCTAGGAGTCGGGATAACAGGAATATCCAACATCAAAAATGGAGGTATCATAGTAAATTGCTATGATAAAAAATCCAAGGAAAAAATTATGAGCAAAGTGGAGGAAGAATTTGGAGATAAATATAAAATTACAAATGTGAAAATGAAACTACCTAGATTATCAATAATCAATGTAGAATCTGACTATATAATGAAAAATGATGAGGACATAATAAGAAGCATAATTGAACAAAACGAAATAAGTAAAGATTATACAAGTAAATTGAAAGTTTTCAAAAAATATATAAAAACCAACAGAAGAAATTGTGGAAATATCATATTAGAATCAGATCCCACTCTATTGAATACAATATTGGAAAATGGGATCATAAAAATTGGATGGAGACAATGTACTGTGTACGAATACATTGGTATTACACAGTGCTATAAATGTGCGCGTTTCAATCATCTAGCCCGTGATTGCAAAAACGAAATAACGTGTGTAAAGTGCAGTGGTAAACACAACAGTAAGGAGTGTGAAGAAAACCGAAACAAATGTGTAAATTGTGTATATGCAAATCAAAAAACAAAGCTGAATTTACCAACCGACCATACAGCTCATGATAAACAATGTCCTTGTTATCTGAGAATGGTCACTAAAGAACAAGGTAAAATAGAACGTAGTCAGTAGCAATTAAGTTTAAATAAAATAATATATCTAAATTGTCAAGGACTTACAAATAATATAGACCTGTTGAGAGTGTATATAAATAATGTGAAACCTATGGTTGTTTGTGTATCTGAAACTCATCTTACAGAAGACATATGTAAGAATGAAATCGATATAAACGGTTATAATTCTGTGAATTGCTTTAGTGAAAACAGAAGAACAGGTGGAGTCACCTTTTATATTATAAATGGAATAGATTTCAATGTAATAAATAATAAGACTATTGATAGTACTTTATGGTTCTTGTCAATTTGTTTAAAAATTCAACAACATAAACTATTATTAACCGGAATATATCGATCACCATCAGGACCAAATAATATTTTTATAGATAACTTTGAAAATTTAATTGAAGATATACTTGAGTTCACAGGGACACAAATTATCATGGGCGATTTCAACTATGATTATAAGGCACAAAGCTATTATACAAATAAATGTAAATTGTTATTATCAAATAGTGGATTGTATCAGATTGTTAAAGACTACACACGTATAACCAATAACAGTAAAACTCTCATTGACTATGTAATAACAAACGAAAAATCAATCATTTGTGAGGTACTTCTCACGCCTAAGATAAGTGATCATAATATCATATCGTTAACAATGAAGAAACAAAATTCTACAATTGTAGAAAATACGATAATTAAATATATAGACTACAATAGAGACAAATTGGTCGAAAATTTGCTAAAAACAGAATGGAATAATTCTGTTGTTGATATCGACTGTTTAGCAAGCAATCTGATAAATCCATTAAATAAAATATTGAGCGAAATGTCAAAAGTGAAAACAGTTAAGCATTTTTACAACAATCAAGTCAATAAGTGGATAACAAGTAAAATCATAATGAAGATGAAAGATAGAGACAGAAAATATAAAAGTGCTATTGTTAATTATTCACCCAAGCATGGCAGGAATATAAAACGATAAGAAATAAAGTTGTAGAAATGATAAGGCAGTCGAAAAAAGATATTTCATTGATATTTTAGACAACAATAGGAACAATTCTCAACAACTATGGAAACATTTAAAACAATTATTACCAAGTAAAACAAACAATACGTTATATGTTGAAATCGATAATGAAATAATCCGGGATGATCACCATATTGCCCGCTGTTTCAATCTATACTTTGTTGATAGTATAAAACAAATAATTGATTCAATAGTTCCAAAACATAACCATGACTATGTGATGAAATTTATACCGAAATTGTTGAAAATGGATACCTTCGAAAAAATAGATATGGCAGGTTTGAAAACTATTGTGAGAAATCTGAAAAACACTGGTAGTTGTGAAGATGATATAACTGTTAAGATTTTAAAAGATGCTTTTGACGTTTCTGGAAATAGATTTTTAGATTTGATAAACACATCACTGACTCATGGAATCTTTCCAAATGAATGGAAATGTTCAGTGATAATACCAGTGCCTAAAATTTGTAACACTGTCAAATTGGAGGAATTTCGACCTATAAACATTCTTCCACCATACGAAAAAATTCTAGAACTAGTTGTTAAAAATCAGGTTCTAGAATTATGCGAAAAACATTCAGTTATTTCTGACTTACAATCAGGTTTCAAGAGAAATTCCTCCTGTGAGACAGCACTGTTGAGCATATGCGAGGAATGGTATAGAGCTATCGATAAAGGAGAGGTAGTGATTGTAGTATTATTGGACTTCAAAAGAGCGTTCGAAACTTTATGTAGATCATTGCTGTTGAAAAAACTAGAAAAAATTGGTTTTGAAGGTTTAGTGAACAAATGGTTCAATTCTTATTTACAATCGCGATCTCAAAAAGTTAAATTCAATGGTGTTATTTCGGACAGCATTGGAGTTGATTTTGGCGTACCTCAGGGTACGGTCTTAGGTCCACTACTATTCTCCTTATACATCAATGATATTGTTTTGCATGTGAGAAAATGCTCTATACGATTGTTCGCAGATGATACTATGATTTTTATTAGTGGTAAAAATATCCAGACCATGACAGAATGGATCGATAGAGACTTGGCAGCAATAAATGAATGGCTAAGCGATAACAGTTTATCGCTGAATGTTAAAAAGTCCAAATTTATAGTTTTTGGTACAAGTAGAATTCTTAAGGTAGTTAGTAATGAAAATATAAGTATTAAAATTGAAAACCACAACATTGAGAGGGTAAAACTTGTTAAATACTTAGGCGTTATGTTAGATGAGAAATTGAGTTTCAATGATCATGTCGACTTGATATCGTCTGAAATCTCCAAGAAAATCAATTTTCTCAAAAGAATTGGGAAAAATATGACCACATATATGAAGTTATTGCTCTTCAAGTCCATAATTATGCCACACTTTGAATATTGTTCCACTCTGTTATTGGGATTGAGTAAAGAAAAAACTCAACAGTTACAAAAGTTACAAAATAGAGCTATGCGAACAATTTTGAAATGTAATAGATATACCCCAATCCAAAGCATGCTAAATTGTTTAGAATTGATGTCAGTCAAACAAAGAATACTTTTTGCTACATATATATTTATATTTAAATTTAAAAACAAATTGTTCCCATATAAAGTAATGAAAAATGTAACATGTGTCAGTGATGTGCACAGTCATAATACAAGAAATGCTGACAATTTCTACATGCAAGTTTCTAAGCATTCTAAACATAGGAATAGTATATTTTATGAAGGATTTAACGCATTTAATAAATTGCCTAGCTCCATAAAAACAATTAGGGACCTTAAGGTATTCAAGCGTAAATTAGCTAAGTTCGTTTTAAACATAAAATTGTAAATAATATAGTTTGAATCTGAATGTATGTATGATTTTGTAATAGCTAATGCTAAAATAAATAAATATTATTATTATTATTATTATTATTATTTGATGAGCTTTAGGAAGATAACTATTAGGCTCAGGAATGAAACAAATATTTAAGGAGAATCAACATTTATTAAAGTTTTTAATATAATCAACATAAATTTCTTAATAGCCAGTCTTTAATGTTAATTAACAAAGATATTGCTGCGTGTGTTTGTATCCACTTTGTCCCATAGGTCGGGTAAAGTGGATAGGACGAAAGGGCAAAGTGAACACAAGTACTTAGCTTAGTTTTATACTAATCAGTGCAGATATCACAAAAAAATAAGTCTATTCCTTCATAACCCGTGCATTTTTCGTGACTAAATTGCTTACATTTATCACATTGGATCCAATCGTCAACCGGTTTTTATTTATTTCTATATAGTTCTCGCCGCAAAAATAGCAAAAATACTGTTCTTCCCCATTTTCCTTACCACTATCCTTACGTTTATCTTTATCTATCATATTTTTGGCCGTTTTAGTATTTTTCTTTGTCGCAGTCTTTGGTTTAGCATTTAAATTTTTCATATTTTCAATTGCTTTGGCACTAACTTTCACAAATTTCTTTCTTTTATGAAATCTTTCTTTTACGAGTACCCACAGGAGCGTGTGGCATCGGAAGCGGTCTTATGTCTTTAGGACTGAAATATGGTGAATATCATTTTATATCATTTTTGTCCCAACTAGGTGGATAAGTGACATTATTGCGTTTCGCGTATTCAAAAACTAATGTTTCGAAATCTTCTCGAGTTAACCCATTAAAAATACTATCCATTTCAAACAAATATGTTCTAAGATCTCCCTCTTGTTCATCGTCGAAAACTTTACGAAAACGACCAAGCTGAGCAGTCGGACTACCTTTTTTTCAATGCCTTTAAAGAGTGGCGTAAAGTAGACCATACTTTTTGCTGTCGTTTTCACTGGAATTCCAGAATTGCAATCTGATATTGCAAGCATCATATTGTCCTCACTCCATTGGGCTTGTTTTGTCTTCCTTTTATATTTACATACCATCCAAAACAAGTTAAAAGAATCTGAATGACAACCAGGGCAAAGTGAATACCCTGTATTCACTTTGCCCGTAATTACTTTGCCTTACACCTATTCATTTCATTCAACCTAACCTAAAACTAAATGAAGTGACGACAAAGTAACAAAACTCTGAGAATATATATTTGAAAATATTCACTTAAAGGATATAATCGTACAAAACAATATGGTTAACTTTTATATGAGTTTTTAAAGTATTACAATAAACTCAATGGACGATGAATCTACTCGACTGTGATAGTTCATATTTAAATGAGACGTAATAATAAAAACTTGTCTAAAAATCACTGACTGAACATTCTTTATTCGACTAGTTTCGCCTTTTACAGCATTATCAAGAATTTTACAGCATTCTTTATAATGCTGTAAAAGGCGAAACTAGTCGAATAAAGAATTGTTCAGTCAGTGATTTTTAGATAAGTTTTTATTATTACCTCTCATTTAAAGTATTACATACCCCGAAAAGTGATAAGAAAAGTTCGAAATTTGATTGTTTCGATTTTTCTCTCGAACGCGACGTGATTTACCGCTAGCACTGTTTACCCGAGTTTGATGAAAGGCGGGGTGGTGTCATTGCGCGAGGGGTGCGTGATCCGACGCGTTCTTGACGAGAAATAAAACGTATTCACTTTGCCCGACCTATCCGCTATGCACGGACTTATGCCCCTCAGTGGCGGACAATTTTACAAATTGTCCGCCACAATTTTTTTTTTTACAAATTTTTTTTTATAATTATACGTGTACACAATCTATACTATAATAAAATCGTAAACCTAAAATAGTCTGTACATTAAAGATATTCGAAAAAAAATTAGCTAGGATGGCTTAAGATGAGTAACTGAGTAGAATTAGATTTTTTTTAAATTTCTTGTTTGTCTGTCTGTCTGTGGCATCATAGCACCCGAACGAATGAACCGATTTCAATTCAGTTTTTTGTATTACAGGTGTTTTACCGGCGAGTGTTCTTAGACATGTTTGATGAAAATCGATTGAGCCGTTTAAAAGTTACAGAGGTTTTACGCTTTAAAGTCGGGGGTTTTTTGTTTTGCCTGTTAAATAAACTTGTTAGGTCAACATTAAACTCTTCAGTACATAGCGGGTTGCAAAAATAATCTAGTAACTGACAGAAATATCATTAAGTTCACAATCATACTAATAACGGGATTAAACTAACGTATTGAATTTCAAAAGTCAGTAGGGGCGGCAAAAATTGAATGGCCTACTAGCGGCAAATTTGTAAATCCGCCACTGCTTCCCCTAGTTATTTTGGGAATATCTGCCAAGATTGTCTTGAAAGGAAATAGTGATTACGAGATAAATATCTAATTTAGTGAATGTATGTCTATTCATCTCTACACAATATAAAAGTCGGCAAATTAGGAGTATTTTTTGAATTTGCTTAAAATTTAGCAACATATAAAAAGTGTCCAAGGGACCAGTGTCCTTGGGCACTTGAATTGTGCCTTCATTCAAAATTTGAACTTTAATTTTTCCAAAGTTTAGCGAAATGGGACATTTCCATTTGACTTTCAGTTGTGTGCTTTCACAACTCCATTTGTGTTACACATACATAATAAATACACAACTGTATTTCCACTGTTCACATAATCGATGGAAGGTAATTAGAAATACGTTTAGGACAATAACATGAACTCAAAACCTGTTCGTTCCACCAAACTACGATTGACTGAATATGTTGAATTATATGTCATAAAATTTGTTTCAGAATATAGATAAATGAGGTTGTGAACTTGTAACAGTTTTCTTGATATTGATTGAAATTCTAAACTAGTTTTGGCAAAGTAGATGAATGAAGTCTTTCTCTATAATTCATGAAAAAATATATATGTATATATATATATATATATATATATATATATATATATATATATATATATATATATATATATATATAGATATAAGAAAACGAACACTAGAACATTCAATCGAAAAATTCAAATTAACCAAAAGAATGTTATAGTAGAGCAAAAATGTGAACGTGTACGACGTGATGTCTCCATTATCCTTCAAGGGATAAATGTTAGAGAATAATTGAAGTCGATGCCACACCTGATGGAAGTGCGAGACATATGTTTCGTTCTACAAGGAACTCGTCAGTCGCACCACGTCCATCGAAGTGAGGCAACGATTTCAATCTCCAATCATCTTCTTGTGATTCCAAGTGAATAATCGTAGAGTAATGAATACTCCACAATTCCATCTATAAGAATCCAGGGGCCAATTCGGCGATATTTTAAAGAAATTAAGTTTTTGTGCTTATGGCACTGAATGAGCTATTTAAGAAAACGAACACTAGAACATTCATTCGAAAAATTCAAATTAACCAAAAGAATGTTATAGTAGAGCTAGATATGTGAACGTGTACGATGTGATGTCTTCATTATCTTTCATGGGATAAATGTTGGAGAAATATTGAAGTCGATGCCACACCTTTTTTTTGTGTGGCATCTATTTGTGTGGCATTTTGTTGTATCGATTGTTCTAGTGTTCGTTTTCTTAAATCTTTCATTCAGTGCCATAAGCACAAAAAAACTTCATCCTTATATATATGTATATTCAGTGTTCAATTGGGATTGCAGTCCAGGAGAGGAAAATAAGTTACCTCTATTTTCCAAGCTTTCGAAAATGTTTATTTTCTTCTTCAGGGCTCAGGTCTAAAATTGTACAATATTAATAATTTATACAGTCTATTACAATCAGAAGGCAGTAGTACGAGTAGACAATAGAGAAATAGATGAAATAAACATAAAACGGGGAGCAGGACAGGGCTGCATACTGTCACCATCTTTATTTAACATGTACTCGGATGAGATATTCAAGAGATCGATGGAAAATGAAACAGCTGGAATTAAAATCAATGGAGTGCGAATCAACAACGTCCGATACGCCGAAGATACCTTACTAATTGCAGAAAAAAAGCAAGACTTACAGAGATTACTAGATAAAGTAGTACAAACAAGTAGAGAGTTTGGCTTAACATTGGACTTAAAGAAAACTAAATTTATGGTTATAACGAAGGAGAACATTGGGAACATTAGCATCTACGTCAACAACGAAAGAATAGAGAAAGTACAAGAGTATAATTATTTAGGGACAAACATTAACGATACACAAGACTACACCAAGGAAATAAGTTTAAAAATAGAAAAAGCTCGAAGTGTATTCATTAGAATGAAAAAACTTTTCTGTAGTCGAAGTCCTAGTCTGAATCTTAAGATCAGGATGATTAGATGCTATGTTTTATCGGTATTGCTGTACGGTATGGAAACGTTGACGATGAAGAAACAATATATGAAAAAATTGGAAGCGTTTGAAGTGTTGATGTATCGAAGAATATTAAGAATATCCTGGGTAGATAGAGTTACTAATGAAGTACTTCGCAGAATGGGGACCACAAACCAATTAATACTAACGATTAAGTCCAGAAAATTGCAATACTTGGGACATGTTATTCGAGGCGAAAAATATCAGCTACTGCAGCTCATAATGCAGTGAAAGATCCAGGGAACACGAAGTGTTGGAAGGAGAAGAATGTCGTGGCTAAGAAATCTTAGGGAATGTTTTGGCTGCATATCAAACCAACTCTATCGAGCAGCGGCTTCAAAAATTAGAATTGCAATGATGATAGCCAACCTTTGTAGCGAAGATGGCACGTGAAGAAGAAGAAGAACAGTTTATATAACAAGTCACTATTGACTTTTGTTCTTAGAATTACTGTGAAGTTAGTCCGAAGGTAAATTTGTTTCTTGAATTTTAAAAATAAGTACACATTCCCAAATGCATTGGGTTCGAATATAATTGCATTTTACGTGTATAGTGGTTGAAGGAAGCAACGACACTCTGTATTTCTCAATTCTCCTTTTCAAGTGGATTGTTTGTAGTTTCAGATGTGTTTTTCAAGCGCCCCGCGCGTTTCTTAAATTGCGTACGTTGTTTCATCATTAACGAAAAAAAAATGAATTTATTTTGTGTATTTGGAGTGGATTTTATGGTAAATAGGATATGAGAATATGAGCCATTAATCAGAAGAACCAATCAGATTTATATTTATTCTACAAATTATTATACAAATGGTCGCTGTCTTCTAGTGAATTTACGTTTGTGTTTTCAACATGCTTGTTTACAAACTGCCTAATTTCTTCCATCCTTGTTGTTTTATCAGTACTATTTACTGTTTGTACGAGCAACGAGTGAAAAAACAGTGCACAAATTGTTTAAAGGAAAGTGTAATTCTCTAACATCCGCTGATAAATTGAGGTTATTATTAAAAATAATAGGGGAAGTTCGCGTGACAAACTAGACAGGGAATTTAATTTAAGTCAACTCTCTATATAATAATTAAAAATGAAAATATAATAAGTAATAAATATTGACATATCATATTGGCAATCATATTGACCGGCTCATATGGGAAACTGGATAAATGAAACTCTATAAGCTAAGAAAAAATTCTAGGTCCTAGTTAAACAGGTTGCACTGTATTATATTATTTTCATATACCTACTTACACCATATATTCCCAAGAAATATGAAGTTGAAGAAACATTTTTTCTGAATATGTAATTGAACAATTATAATTATCTATTTATAATTATATATAATTATAAATAAATAAATGTATAAGTGTTAAAAATTTTATACCAATAATTTTTTGGAAATTAAACGTTTATAATTTTCAAATACATCAATTTGAAAATATATAAATACACACACACACACACACACACATATATATATATATATATATATATATATATATATATATATATATATATATATATATATATATATATTTATTCATTTATTTATTCAAATATTTTCAACAATAACAGGCTATTTTCAATGTTAAAAAAAAATTTCGATTTTTTTTATATCAACAGTCAATTAATTAATTTTGAAAAAAAAAAATAGATATATATATATATATATATATATATATATATATATATATATATATATATATATATATAATGGGTGATTTTTTAAGCGTAGTTTTTTTTTAATCGAATAAAACACTCAATTTGCATTATATATTCAAAATTTTTATTGAAATTGATAACTTGGCCTTTGCCATTTACATTTTAAAGATAACTTCATGTAAATGTTTTCCGCGGCTCCGTATCAAATGGTCCATTCGGAAGGTCAAATTTTGCGTCACTTTTTCGAGCATTTCGGCCTGTATCCCACGAATTACGCGTGTTATGTTATCCTGTAAGGCTTCAATCGTGTTCGGCTTGTCCACATACACTAACGACTTTACATAACTCCACAAGAAATAATCCAGAGGCGTCAAATCGTATGATCTTGATCTTTCACGAGCTGTGTGGCATGTGGCACCGTCTTCATGAAACCACATGTCAACCAAGTTCAACTCGGTCAACTGGGGCAAAAAAAAGTTGCGTATCATGGCTCGATATCGTTCGCCGTTGAAGGTAACGTTTCTTCCACGGTCGTCTTTGAAGAAAAATGAACCAATGATGCCACCAGCCTATAAACCACACCACACTGTTGTTGTTTCGGGATGCATCGGTGATCCTTGTATGGCATGTGGCTGTCCATCACCCCAGATGCGACAGTTTTGTTTATTTACATATCCGTTAAGCCAGAAATGAGCCTCATCGCTGAACACAATTTTTCGATGAAACAGCGGATTTTCATTAAGCTGTTCTAAGGCCCATTCACCAAAAATTAGACGTTGTGGTACGTCATTCGGCTTCAATTCTTGCAGAAGTTGAATTTTATAGGCTTTCCAACCCAAATCAACACGTACAATTTTCCATGTGGTTGAGTAACACATGCCCAATTGCTGAGAACGGCGACGAATTGACAATTCACGATCCTCGTAATACTGTACGCTACGGCTGCAATATTCTCTTCAGTACGCACTGTACGCATGCGAGATAATGGTTTAATGCCCAACAAAGTAAACTTGCTAGGAAATTTGGTGATAACAGCACGAATTGTTGATTCACTAGGTCGATTATGACAACCATAATATGGTCGTAACAAACGATTCACATTTTTCACAGAGCACGAATTTTGATAGTGAATTTCAACAATTTGCAATTGTTGCTCGTTTGTAAGTCTCTACATGATAAAATGGCAGAGTACACTGAAAATTTTCATTTTGACAGATGACGTTTGGACGCCATTACCAACTAGTGCCGCCAGTCTGGAAAACTTAACTCTTAAAAAATCACCCGTTATATCTGAGATTAACTATTGCACTTTCTAGATAAGATTTAGAACAATTCAGAACAATTAGATAAGATAAGAACAAGAAATTTGAAAAATTCACTTTTTTCGATTTCTCATGAATTTATTAATATTTTATACAGTTCATATATTGATTGATGAGAATATTCATTTGTAGTTCAGCTGGCGGCTGGGATTATTTTACTGGATATACTACTTTAATATATAAAAATAACTTCACCATAATTTACATAGTCTTTATTTTTGCGAAAAAGTTCAAATTACATTTGATGTCAAAAACTGAAGATGTTACTGAAAACATTTTATGTATTTAAAATTATTTTCTGAATAGAATAAAACTACTCTTTTGTTTCCTAAATTTTTGAATTATATACGTTTTTTCGGATCTTCACGGCTACATAATCTGAAATTATTAGCGTAGTACAATAAATACCATTAAAATACCTAAACGTATATCCACTGTAAATTCATATACCTACCTATATTTTAAATGGAATTAAAAAGCATGGAATGTATTGAAGTCGGTGTTATTCAAACTTTGATAACATTTCTTATCAAGAACTATTGTAAGATAATGTCAGCAATAGAAATTCACGATTCCAGAGTCGTAGTTGAAGAGACAGGTATAAATGTAATAAATTTAAAGTACATTTTGAGATGTTGCAGATTATCTACACAAAATTTGACACTATCTACACGAAATGAGAAGTAATCCATTATTTTATCATTATTTTTTAAATATTTGTATAAACTTTCATAGTTTCGATTGGTAAATTCACGCAATTAATGTATTTGGAATACATCTACTCGTATATACCGTCTTAAAAATCCTGAAGTTTTGGAATGAACCTTTATAAAAATTGCACTTTGCGCTTCAAAGACCAAATGGAAAAAGTGTCTACTTTATCTTGACACCATCTCGGGTTAGGTATGGACCTTTGTGCATGTCTATGAGTTTAGCAATTAAATGATAGTGATTAATTTGTTTGGTAATCTACTCAGATAACAAATTCAATGGCCATTTGGAACCGGCGTTAAAATATAAATCTCTAGCTAATGACCAAATAAATGAATAATAAATGGGAAAACAGGCAGAAACTTTGTTGAAAGAATCATAGAACATCAACAGTACATCGGGTTAAACAAGGAGAACTCGAATTCTGCCAAGCACTCTCTAGACTCAGGGCATACTTTTCCAGATGCAGATAATTTTAAAATATTACATTACTGCTTCGAAAGGGAGAAAACCAAATATTTTAGAATCCATAGAAATTTCTCAGTACTCCACAAATAATTCAACGGAATATATAGCATAAGTTTACCTCACAGGTTAACTCGATCAATATGTTGTTACCTTTTGAAATGTAGACATACCGCATAATGTTCTATTCAGAATCATCAAGAGAAGAAATATTGTTGATCTTGGAAATTTTATGCGGAAACCCAAATACCAATTTCTATAACTAATTATCAACGGCAAAATTGGGTGTTTTAGATTGCGCCACAAAACGCAATGGTTAAGACTAGACCACGGATAGGCATAAACATAAAATACATATTCTGATAAAAACAGCGACAGACAGGGAATCTATGGAAAATGTGGTGGCAAACATCCATTGAACTCGAGGAAAAGAAGGTTACCACTTAACTTAGACGCTCCTGTCTCATTGACGTTGTTGAGACGTAACCAATCAGTAACTCTTTGTGGGTGTTTGAACCACAACTGGACTAAAACTGATATCAGTTTGTATTGATTTGAAGTTCGTAACACAGTTTGTCCAAATTTTCGTAGTTCTTCAAAATGTCAGAACAGCATTTAGCGAACAAATGACGTTGTGCCTTGGGTACCTAGTTTCGAGTTTCTAGCTGAGTTGGATATTATACAGCTGTGGTCCAAAAACCGATCCAAAATGCGCCCAATGGAACTCCGAGTTCTTGTACACGACGAAATTTTAGGTTCTTTGTGTTCTTTTGCACACTTGTCTGCCGAGATGATCGTTTCAAATTCGGTCAATAAACTTTTGGGTTGTGGGCTTTAAGTGCCACCATTATGTTGTGATTATATGTTACCAACGTTGAATTCTTTCAATAAATAAATCAATCAGAGCACAAAAATAATTAAGAATTATGTACATTTATTGTACATAATTGTTCATTATTGTACATAATAATATTAAATAATGTTGGCGTTTACTTGATGTAAATCCATTATAATTGAATATAAACTTAAATTCAAACACTTGAACTTATGATTTACACTTTATTGACTACACAGGCATGACGCATTTCGTCGTTACAAACGACTTCTTCAGATGCTTACAGAATAATTACAGAAATTTTCTGTAAGCATCTGAAGAAGTCGTTTGTAACGACGAAACGCGTCATGCCTATGTAGTCAATAAAGTGTAAATCATAGGTTCAAGTGTTTGAATTTAAGTTTATATTCAATCATAATAATATTGTAATATAAACTAAAATTCAAATACTTGAACTTTTGATTTACACTTTATTGACAACATAGCATGACTCGTGATGTCGTTACAAACGACTTCTTCAGATGCTAACAGAAGTACATTTATTGGATTTTCACCTGTTAAATTGTCAAATCCAAGTCATTTCAGACAGTGCGAATCCAAGAAATCGAAATTTTTTGAAAGACCCGAGAGCATTTTTGAGATTATTGATTAATAAAACGTATAATAAAATTCTGTGTTATTCCAATGAATTATACGCAGATAATGGGAAAAAATAATCGACCAATGTCTAGTCGGTCATGGAAAATATGTTATTTGGTAGCCCAGGGTCATTACAGAGGGTGTAATAATCCAAAAGGTTGTGCTATTTATCGCAAATTGTGATAAAACAATAATTCTAATAGTAATGATTCATATTCAACGTGTACATTTTTAAAAACATGAACAAAGTATATAAACAGTGATTTAATGATCATAACAGTGAATTGTTGAACTATCGGCAAATATTAGCGCTGTACCTAAATTTAAAAAACAATAGTTATTGTTTCAAGTTTTTATGTTACAAGTGGAGGTAGATAATAAAACAGGAGCGTACTGAGAATTTAGTATATAAATATTAACTTTAACGATGAAGAGTAGATATTATTTCAGCGGAAGGTAATTAAAGGTATGTGTTTTATGGTTTGTAACTAATTATAATTGGAGATTCTGTTCTTAATACGTTAGGTCCACTTTTCGAAGAAACCGACAATTGACAATGACTATTTGTCAATTTTTTGGAAAATCAACATATGCATTTTACATCGCTTTCAAAAAATTTTGAACAAGTTATGCTAGTTTTTTTTATTGAAATTCAAGAATATTCATTAGAAACAATTTAGCATTTTATAAGCTAGTACTTCAGGTATTATTTCGAAATTTAAGAAACATCCAGATAAATATGTGAAAGTATATTATAGTACAGTTTATATATATATATATATATATATATATATATATATATATATATATATATATATATATATATATATATATATATATATATATATATATATATATATATATATATATATATATATATATATATATATAAATATATATATATATATATATATATATATATATATATATATATATATATATATATATATATATATATATATATATATATATATATATATATAGATATTATTCACCAGGGCTCTAGAAAATGCAGATACTAAATTTTTATTTGACATTTTTGTCATGAAAAATGTATTAAATCTTACGGCTAACTATGCGGAATCTAGCAGTGTATGCAGTTGGAATAATAATGCACAAAATCAAATTCTAACAATAAAATATAAAAAAGCAAAAATTCAGGTAATCTAACAATCGTAAAAGAACTAAGAACCGGACTGTCCGAACATAGACCATCGTAGTGATTGATAATATATTTGATAATTCGTAATTGATAATATATTTGACATTGCTTCCCAAAATTGGTTGCCTGATGATTTGCTGATCTCTTGGTGAAACATGGTTTGATATAAATTGAATAAAAACACATAGTTTAGCTTAGTTTCTGTGGAACTAAGCTGAGTGTTTTCCGACATAGCTTTGTCAAGACTATGATAACGTGACTTTTACTTTGACTAAACTTAAATAAAAAATTAATTTCTTCGTATGGTATTTTCATGAACTTATAAGGCCTTAAAGAAATTGTAGCAAAATATATCGCTTTTGCTAGCAAATCGCAACAACAGACTTATGTAACAAATTTATCTATTTATGTGGTATTTTTATGAATTTGAAAGGACTTAAAGAACTTGTAACAAAATAAATCCTTTGTTTGCTAGTTACAGTGACAACGGACTCAGATAACAAATTAATTTCTTTATATGGTATTTTTATGAAGTTAGTCTAGAATTAAGGACTTATAGAACTAGTAATAAAATGAAACTATTTGGTAACATTAAGAACAGGATTATTACTATAATATATAAGGGCCACTATAAAAACTTCCTTTCGAACATACTTTTTTACTGCGGGACTTGATTTTTTTTACTGCTAAGCTGGGGTCTCTAGTAAATGAATAAAGTGATTGAAACTAAATGCAGTACATTTTTTCAATATATTTAAAATGTATCATATTTTACAATAATAGTATGAATGTTTTCATCAACGTTCTGGAAAACGTTTCAAATTCATTAAATCGTAAGGCTTTGATAAATTTTGAACAAAGTTTACCACTTCACCTTTGAAACTTTGATAACGTTTGAAACTTATATTTGCAACATTATCGCCAACGAAATCATGTCAAAAATGATTTATGAAAGACAGCTTCTATTGTATTTAATAATTATTCAGAAACTTACAGTGAACAAAATTAAAGAATGATTTGACTTTCTAGGTATTATTGAAGACATTTGATTACATACCTTCTGTCGCGAAGCAGCACACTATCAATAAATTGAGTTATTGCACAGGCAGTAATCAAAGCTATAGTGCCCGGAACACTGAAAACACAACAAAATTTAACATTGATAACTTGAAGGTTACCACGGATATTTTCGAAGTGCAATCTCAGATGTATTAAGATATGTTAAATTTTAATGACAATCACGAAAAGTATACGATGTCGTTAATAGCGTTACCTTCGACCAACTAATGGTTTTAAGGAAAACCATTTACCAATCATTAAAATATCCGAATGTATAGTATAATTAATTGAATAGTGTGAAAGACCGTGAGATCTTTTACGTTTTTCCAACCTCTGCGAATTAATATTTGTTATAGATAGTATTACGGAATTTCACGACCATCTTTGGTAAACCATAGGCGTAGATAACATTTCGACTGAGTAAGCTGCTTTTGTAAGAGCCAGCGATAGTGAACATTTCAGCAAGAAATAGATTGTTTCGTTTGAAATACACCTCATAATAAATATTGCACGATTTTTTAATATTTTTTGCACATTTTAGTTTGCCACTATTTATTCAGTTATATGGACAAGGGAGATTCCTGAGAAAGTAATGAAAATGACGCAAAAAATATTTAGGTTTGTTAAAATAATGATTCATTGCATGATATGGGTACTTGTGCAAATACTTGATTTGAACAATCTATATTTTAATCTTCTAATTGTGCTCTCGGTTCTAGTATGTGGTACTTATGAATGATATATGATTATATGTATGATGGATTTTCATGTCTGTAACTTTATATGAATAGATAGATCTATATGAAGATTTGGTGCGAATATATTTGTAGTTATCAAACTGTATACTTTGCTCGGCTATATAATTTTTCTTTCAAATAAATATTTGCCAAATGAGTACTGAGAAAAATGTTTTTGCAGTGGATATTTTTTGTAACGATATAATTGTTTTTTATGTTTCAGGAAGTGAAATATTGTAAATATTGAATAGTATTGGCGTTTACTTGATGTAAATCCATTATAACTGAATATAAGGTAAAATGCAAAGACTTAGACTTTTGATTTACACTTTTATTGAAAACATTATGGAACGTCGTTATAAACGACTTCTCCAGATGCTAATAAAATACTTTAACAACATGTCTGAACAAAGAAGAATTGCCTAAAATCATAAAACTTTGAACAGTTAACACCAGTAGTTCGAAGAAGACTGCAAAATACAGTAAAATCAGAAAGATGTTTCTAATGTATATCTTATAAAGAGTATTCTATTAGCATCTGAAGAAGTCGTTTATAACGACGAAACAAAAGTGTAAATCAAAAGTTCAAGTGTTCGAATTTCATCTTATATTCAAATATTGTAAGGTATCTCCTGGTTTTGATACAAAAGCCACAGCAACAGAACAAGCAGTATGCGATATAGTTTGAGTACTTATGCGACAGCAGATCGTCTTTACTTTTTAAAATATCACTGAAGAAAGTCTTCAGAGGGTAATATTTTTTTTCACAGCTCGAAAAGTGTGAGTTTTAAATAACTCATACATTCGTTGATGTATGTTCAAGCAAAATTTGATATATCTCGACTATTAGCCAAGAAGAAGATGAGATGGTAATACACACGTTTAAGCTGAAGAATCTTTGAAATTATTTGCAAAAGAGAGAGATATATAGAGAAAAGCTGCCAGAGGGAAATTATATGTACCTGAAATTTACGTGATTTATTATTGGTATGCAAAATATTAGGGTCTCTACCTGAAGCATATTTCTATTCGATAAATCTATTTAGATCAAAATCTGATATGATTCACCGTCTCTTGATGAAACATCGTTTAATATATCGTATAAAAATACTTGACTTAGTTTCACGAAATAATATTGTTTCTTCACAGTTTTTTTCGGGGTAGTATCCCCTTTTAAAACGTTAAACTGACAGTTAAAACATTTAAAATAGAAATGTAACATTTGAAAATGGGTTAAAATCCCGAAACAATTGTTAAGCAACAATATAATTCTGTGCCATTTGTTTCTCATTTATTATACTATAAAGCATTATTAAGAACAAGTAATGTGTGTGCCTCTTGTCAAGAGACCTTATACTAAAATTAGTTAACTCAAAACGTAAAAAGAAACTGATCTTCAATTACTGCAAATAGAGATATAAAGATAAAAAAAAGCATCACGGACATTTTTCTTTAATTTTGATGAAAAGGGTGAGAGCTGATGATAGTATTGTTATTACTCTTGATAATGGGCTAACCACCCGAAATATATGTAGAATTCATTGAAATTTGAGCCAAGTGTTTCAATTCAATTTATTATTCAATATAATGTTTGACCAAGTGATAAGCGAAACTCCCTGTTTAAAATTTTGTCTATTTTCTGATATAATTTATATATTTCGATTTCTGAAATTTCTAGAATGATATATTTATTTTTTGAAAGAAAGTAAATCAGTTATTTTTCTAAGAGTTATTTCTGTTAATATGTGAGAAGTTAGTTTCGAAACTTTATTATATATTATTATTATATACTTACTAATAATAAACTGTTTTATATGACAAATGATGATTGTTGTAAAATTTTGTGTGCTTTATGAAAAAAGTTTGCCTGTGCCATTTATTTATAATTTGACGAAGTAGCAACTTGAAAATATTTATTTTAGTTGATTGAATATTGATTATGACTTATAATGATTTATATTTTATTGATTGAATTTTCATTAATCGTTCGGGCCGATACTAGATGAGAATATAAATACACAATTTAAATAAAACTAAGTAGTTTTTCGATTTTCACTATAATTAACTCAAAACATAACAATATCGTTTCGCCAACACAGTAGCTTGATGTAGTTTATCATCTACATCTGATGAAGCCACTGTGTTGGCGAAACGATATTGTCATGTTTTGAATTAATTATAGTGAAAATCGAAAAACTACTTAGTTTTATTTAAATTATGATTGAATTTTCTTCAGAAATTGTTTAATCACGAATAATTCTAAATGATGGATGTACCTATATACTACTGATTGATTGATATTGCATACCTCACTTTTGTTGTAGATTTCCGAATTTAACTCTAGATACTTATCACAAAAACTTTTCTGTCATATTGTGAGTGATGTTAAAATATATCTGATAGGTTTACTATTTAGGCCTTATAGAAAGGCGAGAATAATGAAACTTGAAAACTTGCAGCTGGACTATCTAGATAATATTGATAAAATCAATCAGAGACGAATGAATTCCAAATCTCATAATGCTCGTTTATATTATAGGCATTAAGTGTATTACATGGTACTTGTATAGTCCAAAATATGAGTTCGAATTGTAGTTCAATACGATATTATTATGTTCGATTTTTATCAATTTCAAATTTCATCAAGTTTCTTATCATTATCTTCAAGATTGTATAACGATGACAAAATCATATTATTCCTTCTAGTTAGATGAACGGAACCATTTCTTATCTTATCATGAATTTATGATAGTAGTATATGGTTGAAGCTTATTTTTACTGAAGAGATGTCACACCTTTATGAAAATAAAATAGATTTTCCTACAAAATGAGGGAAATTATTCAAATTCAAGCAGGTCAATGTGGCAACCAAATAGGATGTAAGGTAGGAACATAAAAATATATTCAATGGATAAAATAAAACATTCGAAGGTTATTTTCATTTTGCATAAATTTGAGATTAAAAAAGGAATCTTTACGAAGCAGAGAAACATTTCAGTAAATTTTATTTTTCTTTACACATATATATTAGTTTTTCGTTCTTGGAAAATACGTTACCTTTCCTTTGAATAATTAATGAAACAAAAACTAGATTGCTCCGAATGTGAACGTTTATTACTAAGGTTATGTAATTATTAGTTAGTTGTATGTGTTAACTGAAAAATAAAATAGTATTATGAGTAAAAACAATATACATTGGATTGAATGATGACTTACTCAAATTTATTTCCTTAAGTAATTACTTAATAGTTAATTATCCCAATCCTTTTTCTTAGTTCTTATTCGTTTTGTTCATATTCGTTATTGATGAATTTGAAGTGTTTATTATTATTTATGCTCTAAGTAAAACTCTATTCTAATGAAAACAATAAATTAAAATTAACACTCTCGGCTTAAGTTTCACTGAGTATATTAAAAACTCTACATATGTTTCGGGTGGTTAACCCATTATCAAGAGTATACAATGTAACTCAACATAACCAAGTCATTTATTAATTCTGATGATGTAAACATTCGTTTAATAATGGTTTACAATAGGTTCGTTATTTTATCATTCAGTGGACGTGCTGTTTAGCGGCCCTTCCGAAAATGTGCTTGTAATCAATGTACATTGCGCAACAATTATCATCATTTAACTAATTAAATCAACACATATACCAATGCCTTCACCGGGGCTTGAACCCTAATCCTACCTAACTATAGCCGGGAGTTTTCCCGGCTAAGCCACAAATGCCGGTCATAGGAACAGGGATATAACATGAATGTTCGAAGAAACTGAAATTTTTAATGGAAAAAATCGCAGCACTATCAGTGACAATAGAAATAAACGTGCATAATGAAATAAATATGTACAAACAAAGTATTTGTGTGAATCAGTTATTTATCTTTTATGTTGGAGTATACTCTTATGGTGAGGTTATTCACAAGTGTCAATAAAAGATTTATTAATGTAGAAGTTTACTAATTGGATAACCATCATGAGATAAAACCTCAGACAAGCATTGCATTTTAGGTTTTTATTTATCAGCAATTTGTGAGCGCAATTTTTTTTACAGTTCTGGGAAACAATATCAAATGAACATGGAATAGATCCAGATGGACTTTACGTTGGAAATAACCGCTTACAGCTTGAAAGATTGAATGTTTATTTCAACGAGAGTTCCTATAACAATTACGTACCCAGAGGAGTTCTTGTAGATTTGGAGCCTGGAACAATGGCAGCTGCAAGGAGTGGGCCTTACGGTCGTCTTTTCAAGCCAGACAATTTTGTTTCTTCGTTCAATGGAGCTGGTAACAACTGGGCCAAGGGGCATTACACTGAAGGTGCCGAGATCTCGGATACTGTTCTGGATGTTATCCGAAGAGAGGCTGAACTTTGCGATTGTTTGCAAGGCTTTCAACTAACTCATTCATTAGGGGGTGGTACGGGTTCAGGATTTGGAACTCTCTTGTGCAATAAGTTACGAGAAGAATATCCCGATAGGCTTCTTTCCAGTTTTAGTATACTGCCATCACCTAAAGTATCTGAAGTGGTACTAGAACCATACAACGCAATTCTGTCTATTAATCAGCTTGTAGAAAACACCGATCTAACACAATGTGTAGACAACGAGGCCTTGTACGACATTTGTTTTAGAACCTTGAAGAAATTAAACCCGACCTATGAAGATCTCAATCATCTAATTTCATTAACTATGTCTGGTATAACAACTTGTTTCAGATTTCCAGGACAGTTGAATGCTGATCTGAGAAAGTTGGCTGTAAATATGGTACCATTTCCATCTCTTCACTTTTTTGTGCCAGGTTTCGCTCCATTATGTGCGAAGGGACATATGATTTATAGAAAACAAACTGTCCAAGAAGTGAGTGAGCAAATGTTCAATCCAAATAATATGATGGCAGCTTGTAACCCGTCAAATGGAAGATATTTAACTGTGGCAACTATTTTCAGAGGCCCTGTATCTATGAATGAGGTTGAGACTACAACTCTTAAAACACAAGTAAAAAATCCATCATATTTCGTAGAATGGATACCACACAACGTCAAAGTGGCTGTTTGTGATATTTCATCTCCACATGCGAAGATTTCAGGAACCCTTATTGCTAATACCACAGCAGTACAAGAACTATTTCAAAGAATTCATGAACAATTTGTAGCTATGTTTAAACGGAAAGCGTTTTTACACTGGTATTTGGGTGAAGGAATGGATGAAAACGAATTTACGGAAGCAGAAAGTCGCGTAATTGATCTCATATCAGAATATCAGCAGTATCAGGTAAATTCAATTTCTGTTTGAATTGTTAACGCAAATATTACGCATATATAAATTTCTTTCTACTCAGTAATCTCCCTATTGTTACGAGACATTCTTCTACTGTGAGATAGATGGTGCCGCTTGTTATACTATTGAATTAATCAAATTATTTGAATAAGAAAGACTTCAATAACCTGAGTGCTTTCATAACATACTACATAATTCCATGAAAAAATATTTTAATTAGTGCAAACACTAATTATAGGAATTACCAACGTTACGACAGGATTCTAACAAATGATACCGTTTGCATTCTTATGATAATCTTAATCTCCCTTACTCATTTAGACAGAATATAAGTATCTAGGATTAATAAACGTGAAACAAAAGTTACGTGTTTACGCCTACACCATACAAACACCAATAAAAATATTGTTATTGAAACTTCAACGGTAATTACCAGTATGATGAAACGAACTTGTAATTAAATCAGTATGTAAAATAATTTTTTGAGTACTAAACGATGTTTTTATTTTACTAATTGTATTACTTTCACAGGAAGTGGAGCTAGAAGAATATACAGATGAAGAATATGATGCTGTAGACGAACAATAGTTTGATACTCAAATATTAAAAGATCAAGCAATAATTTGTATAAAATTTTTGCAAATGTTTTCTGTTATTTACTGACTTTCTATGTGATTTTGTAAAACAGATATATTCCAATAAACTTGTTCGAAATGTTGAAAGCAAAAAATTTAACATATCGATGTCTTACTGTGAAAACCTCGTACTTCTATTCTTATTAAAAAATAACATTTTTGTGATTTTAGTTGGAAAACTACGTATATTAAACAGCTGTAGAAAAAATTATAAGAGCATTGCTGCTATCTAGAGGCAAAAACAGAAACCACGTATATAAGCTGTGTCCCATAAATTACCAACAAGACAAAACTGTCTTATGATTGTAATTAGTTCAAATCAAAAATGTACAAAAAATTGAAAATCCTTCAAGAGAAAATAACACAGAATATCACTTTTTTGTGTCTCCTGCAAAATTTATATTTTGTTCCATGCAAAGCTACCAATATACAGTACTATGTATAATACTTCCAAAGTTCAATATGTTTTTTATACAAATGTTTCGAAATTGCAGTAGTATTGACTGTTGAAATAAAATTACACATCAAAGCAATTTTTACTTATTTATATCCTCTTCTTTATACAAAAATTACACTTCCTGAAATATGTATAATAAACACAAATTACATTTAAAGTATAATTTTCGTCCTTGAACTGATCAGTAAAAAGAGATATCAATAAAAAATATTTATTAAATATTTCCAACTTTAGAAAACACAAACAAATCATTCTTTCTTTTCAGACTTATTAATTGAGAAGTCTAATCTCACATAAATAATAACTATAATGAATAAGATAAACAGAGCCACGGCAAGTAGAAGTGGTTCATGTAGGAGAGTTATCGTGTCCCAATCATACGTCAATTCTAAATCTTGTATATGATGCTCTACTAAATTGGATTTTCGCAATTTCAGTACAATACGCCCTAAATTGTCAAGATACTTGTGAGTTTCCCCATTTTCCAAGTGTTCAACTTTATAAGGAGTATTCAATTTGACATTTTTTACACCAACTGGTAGAACAATATTTGTTTCTAGTTCTTCTACATGCATATCATCATATACGTGATCCAATAATCGCATAGCTAGCACATATGTATTGGCACCTTTTCTATATAAGAACTGATAACTTGGAACATTATATCCTATTGTATACGAGCTTCTCCAACCACCAAATAAAGGAAACCTTGGTCTAAGCTCCAGCTCAATCCAATCTTTTCTTGGGCGTACAGTAGAAGTAGAAATATTACCATTGCTATCTCTATAGTAAATATTGTAGGCAGCAGCAGGCAGAATAGTTTTATAAGCTTTGATACTATGATGATTACTGCTTGTATCTCTTTGGAAATCATATCTAGAAAAAGGACCCTTCAGTTTTGCACCACTATGAACAATCTCAATATTTTCTTCCACTGCTATATTGCCCCAATGTGAAATCTCAATTAATCTATGCAAACGTGTAACAGTTAAGAAAGGCGAGTTGTTTTCATAGTGAACATTCAAAACATCTATAGTAAATGGTGCTATATTGGTATAAGGTCCATAACTTATTGAAGAGTCTGACTGTGATACAGGCTTGAGTTTTGTATAGCTTTCTATGTTTCTTGAAGCCAAAGTTACAGTTGTAGTTTGTTTGATTGTTGTATATGGAGTATAAAAGTAATGGTTACCAAAATACCTTACAAGTTGTTTATCCTTTTGGGTAATTTCTGTAGGGTAAGGTACCAAAGCTCTAGTTAATACATATTCAAGGTTGAGTAATACAGTTCTAGAGGCTCCAAGAGGCTGTTTTAATTGAACATCATAAAAAACTTCATCTTCATGCCCTGAAACTTTGGTTGGCTTCACCTTCAAATCTTCTTTCAATGCATCTTTGACGGATATGAATGAGAGATTTCCTATGGTTCCAGGTTCTAAAGAAATGAGATAATTGGAAACTGGTGAAGTTCCTGTATTTTCTAGGGTTAAGGTGGTCGATAATTTTACTAAATGTGATGTTAGGTCTATCGATCTTTCGACGTTTTTATTAACTAACTTTTGATCTATTTTCAGAGGTGAGCTTGAAACTAAGGCCGACAATGAAAGAAATAACAGTATATTCAACATTTTCGTAATCGTCATCACTACTCGCCGACACTTCCAACCATTCAACTACATCCACATACACATAACAAGCGTCTTATGTTGGTACTGTCATACCGGCAAACAGTTGACATTTGCCTAATGTAATAAATATCTTATTCTATAGATATTTCTCTACTAATTTCACTTTTTCAACCAGCAGCAATATAACTTTCAATAAATAGTCATATTGTTACGATTATGGGTTTCGACGGATGAATTCCAATAACTAACTTTTAACAATAAATAAATATATTTTATTTACAAACTGAAAATAAATATCACTAGATAACTGTAATGTACCTCTGACCTGCCATCTTCCGTCCTGGTTTATTATATACCCTAGAGTTTTTTTAGAAGATTCCATTTCGAGAAGGTTCGATTGCCAGAACGTAGGAGTTGTTGTTATATCACATTTGCCGGAATATTCCAGATAACACAGAGATGGCTTCAGGTATTTTCGTAACAATATAAAATGACTTAGGAGAAATTTGAACTATTTTAACTATTTATATTTCTAACGGGTTTGATTATGTGCCCCATTCAATGTGTTGAAATTTTTCTGATTCGGGAGCTCCAAGAAATTCAGAAAATTTCATCCTATTATAACAGCAGGCTGTAAAGTTGAAAGAGATATAAATTTATATTTTTAAGTGTATTTCGACCAATTTATTCATTCCACTCTAAATGCGTCATTCTGTTGTATTAAAAGGGGCAATTAGAACTCTAGAACATATCAATTTGAAAATGAAAGCACGACTGCTTTCTTTTATTTTGAACAATCTACAGCCTAACTTTACTTACCCCAGGTCTTAGAATACGCATGAGGAGAACATTAATTTGAACTATTCAGGTGAGCTCCATGTATCGACGAAAAGACGTATAAACTCTCCCCAGCATTCTAGATTCCTACTCATATCATGACAACATCACGTTCACGAAATTAATGTTCTCCTCATTTGGATATAGGACCTGGGAGCGTTTTAAAACTCATCGATTCTTGATTGATTGATTAAATAGGGACTGATGATTCATAATAATGATGAAACAATTGTATCCTATTATTATTCAACCAGTTCGATGATTTTTCGAAGCGCACTTAATATTCTTTCGATATCAAGCGCACTTAATATCGAAAGTGATAGGTTCGTTCTCGTTGACAACATTTATGTAAACAGATCCCTGAGAGTTTTTTTTTGAAATATTTCGATTAACAGTCTCAGTATTTACTAGTATTGATTTGAATTTATGAATCTTGAAACTATATATATATATATATATATATATATATATATATATATATATATATATATATATATATATATATATAACGCAATCATTAGGAATTTTGCTTCATCTTTTTTGCCTCCCAAAAACGCTTCATCCTCTCTGAATGCTCTTTCTTCCGTTCATCTGTCCACTTTACTATAGGTTGACGATTTGATTTTTGCTCAAACTTCACATGTGCGATTTTATAGCGACATTCAGTGCGATCTTCGAGATTTTTTATATTGATCTGTTGTAGATCCTTTTGGACCTCTTTTAGCCACTCTGTTCCGCATTTACTATTCATAATTATATCGAGTAGTTTCTTCGGTATTCTGGACTGTTTCATTCTGTAGACATGTGCATAGAACTTTGCTCGTGGTTTTCTGATTTCTTCCGTTATCGTATTTGTCTTTTGATACAGTTCATTCTGAGGTCTTTTCATCCAAATACCGTTCCTATTGATTGGACCCTAAATCTTTCTGAGAGTTTTTTGTTCTTGTTTTTCTATTTCTCTATTTCTTGAATGGCCGCCAATAACCATTGTTTCAGCTGCGTAGATATATATATATATATATATTTTTTTTCAGTGTTTAATTGGGATTGCAGTCTAGGACAGGAAAATCAGTTACCTCTTTAGTATTTTCCAAGCTTTCGAAAATGTTTATTTTCTTCTTCAGGGCTAAAATAGTACAAAAATTAACAGTTTATATAGCAAGGCACTATATCCCAATTAAACACTGAAAATACATATCTACAGTCGTTAAACATTCAATATATATATATATATATATATATATATATATATATATATATATATATATATATATATATATATATATATATATATATATATATATATATATATATATATATATATATATATATATATATATATTGTGTGTGTAAGATGTTAGGTCTTGAGTGTATTATTGGTACATGCATTATATTTTATAAATTGCGATAAAATGTGATAACATGCGATTGTTTTTAAGTAGATATTCAATTTCACTTTGAAATCGTATATGGCGGTTCCCAGAATTTCGTTAACGCAAATTTAGAACCCTAACACTGTTTCAATTGTAAATCGGAAAGTCTATGATATGGAAAAACACAAACTTTTTTAAACCTTCGTTTAAAATAATATGAGTACCTAAACATTATTCATACTCATTTTATTGAATTGTAATCAAGTTATTTTGGATTTAATATTTTTAAAGTCAAATACATAAAACACCATGAAGTTATATATCTTTATTCAAAAAACAAACGAAATAATACAATGAATTGAACAATATATTGATATAAATAATAAAATTATATAATTATATAATGCACCCAATGTAATTGGAATTGATATCAAGAGAAGGAATTCATATTTTTAGGGACGGCGTTGATGTTCTTAAAACGTAACATTTATGGAATGGATGAGAAAATCTGCATCTGCAACATTTTTGGTGCAAGTAATTATATTTTCCAAACTGCTTCTTCATCAATAATAAAAGATAACATGCTTAGTAACATTATCTCAACAATATCTTCCATTTTTAACAACATAATGAAAACATGGAAGTAAAATATAAACAAAATAATGATTTCATGTGATTATGAATAAAATGCAAATTTTAAAGCCAAATATTTTCAATATCAAACGAGAACCTCCAACATATAACTACATAATAAAAAACAATATAAAATATGCCTAATAAAATAAGAATATTTTTCAAATTTGTTGAAAACTGGATGTTGGATAACGAATGAAGATTTCAATTGCTGATTCCATTGTTCAATGAATATAATTCAAAATGTAGTTTTTTTCTAGGTAGTGCTTTTTCCTATGTATAAAATATAGTTTTCAATATTATTTGCCTTTTACTTATCACTAGTCTCTATAGACTGAAAGTTCTCTTTTTTATCGTTATTGTCGATTTCTATAATCTGAACTTTTTTCATTTCAGGTTTCAAGGAACAATTTTTAACATGCTCAGAAAAGAATACAGTTTTCAGATAAAGATTGTAACAATACGGACAGGCTTCGTACTGAGTGACATCATTCATATCAGTTGAAGAGGCTGGCTCGTTAAAAATTGGCATAGGAGTTACAATTTTTGGCGAGGAATTGTGCACAACAAGGTGGTTATCTAGCTCAGACCTGAAGAAGAATTTCATTTGGCAATAGTTACATTCGTAGGGTCTGCTTTGTAATCCGTGCTCCAGCATGTGGTTTCTTAACCCGCTGGCCCCTGTAAAAACTGAAGAACATAAGTAACAGCTATATTGATTCATTCCGAAGAAGTTGTGCTCAATTAAATGAATTTGGAGTTTCACAGCACTGGTGAACATAAGTTTGCACAGCCTACACTCCAAATTATTCTTCTCGTTAGCTAAATAAATTTGCCTACTCTCCGCCGATTTATTATTGAGGGTACTCTCTGAATCTGTATCATCTGATTTGCGTTTGCAAGGTAATCTAGCGTCACTTTCCGTAGCACATTTTTGACAAACACCAAGAAAAAGATTGAAAACTATGTTTTCGTTTTCGCCATTCTGACCATTATTATCGAAAGTATCATTACATATACTGCATAAATATCTCTTCATCAAATGTTTTAGATGAAATGTTGCGTGAAGATTCAGCTCAATACTATTTTGTAATGTTTGGCAACAAATTACACAATTAGCAGGCAAAGTTATCTGAGGATTTGACTTCACGTGATTAGTCGAATGCAACAGCGTATGATTATAGTAAGATTGCTCATCAATTAAAATTGATTTACATTGAACGCAATTATTTCCTTCGACTATTTTGCAATGAGATAATTTGTGTTCTGCAAGCAAAATGGCAGAGGGGTAAATTGCATCACAGATATTACACTTGCACTTCCTTTTCCCACACATCATCTCATGGCCTCTCATATGAGTTTCTAGATCGTTCCTAGATTTGCAAATTTCTTGGCAATAAGCACAATTCAAGCTCACGATTCTGATCTTCGTTTTCATATGTTGCAGTCTTTTGTGATTTAACAAGTCTATTTCTGTTGGAATATCTGTGAGATGACATAGATCACAGGAAAAAGATTTTGGGGGTGTTCTTTCATATCTTTTCATGTTCTCTGTAGGATCAGACGAAAATAGAATATTTGGCGACATGGACGGAGGAAGCTGTTGGTACGTTGAATTTTCAGATAAAAATTTTTTTTCCTGAAAAAGGCAATGATGAGTTTTATAAACCAGAGGCTTTTACAACTGCAATTTTAGAGAATTTTCGAAATAATTTTGAATAGGCATGTGTATAATATCAGAAAACTTCAGTTGAAAATTGACTGAATTCAAATGAAAAATTGAATTCATATATATATATATATATATATATATATATATATATATATATATATATATATATATATATATATATATATATATATATAATATATATGCATTCAATTTTTCATTTGAATTCAGTCAATTTTCAACTGAAGTTTTCTGATATTATATATATATATATATATATATATATATATATATATATATATATATATATATATATATATATATATATACACATTTCGTTTCCCCTCGACTCCCAGATATTTCAGTTACCCTTAGTCAGTTCTTTAAAACTGCAGTGTTAAAATGAAGGAATGAAAATCGCAGTTTAATTTTAATTGAAAACTTTAAAGATATAATATTAAAAGATATGAAATCCAATTGAATTAACAAATATGGTGTTATCTAGTTTTTTGGTTTTATACCTTTTCATTTTCAGACAGATGATAGATAAACCCAGAGTGATAGTTCACACACTGCGTGCGGATGGTAAATAGAACAGGGCGTAAACCCACCTTTTGAACCTCTTCTGGGTGTTCATCTACTAAATGAGACATATGACCAGGACTTTCATCTAGCTCAGTAGAAAATAAGCTGCATTTCAATTTATAGTTACGTTCTGAATATCTTTCACTAGTTTCTCTTGGCTGATTTGTAACAGAGTATTGGTCGTCAGAATTGGAATTCTGGAAATACTGGTTGAAATGGTTGATAGAAACGTGCACTTCAGCAGATGTTTTGTCGTGAAACACCAAGTCAGGGCATAGTGTGCATTTGGAATGATGACATTCCTCACAGTGCTTTGAGGAAAAGTGCATCTGGAAAAAATTGATAATTCAGATCAGATCATAGCATGAGAAGAAGTAATCTTCAGATGGGTTATGTCCTTAAACTAATTGTGACCCTGGGCAAATTAGGATAATGGGGCCCCTATTGCCTTGAAGAATATTTTGTTAGAATAGACATACAAGGTTATACATCGATTTTTATTTATTTACTGACTATAAAATGATAGAAAATATAATATATAACCCACAAAAGTAAAATATTTTAGCATCGAATTTATTGAGTTGATTAGAGAGCTACCCTTCCAGGTTTAAGGTGGACCAAATTGTTGAATACTTCTTCAAAATATATGATATTAAATTCTAAAAATTTCCCTCTGATATAGATTGAAACCAGAAAACCAAGTTTTGATGGTTATATGATAATCATCAGAAAATATATGTTAGTGTTTCATTGTCAAGCTGTGAAATATTTATATATTTATTATATTATTATATTCATTATAGTTATATATATTTTAATTTAACAAACTACCACTTGATTTGAATCAAATCACTAACTCACCTGTAGACTCATTCTATTTTCCAGAATCTCGTTGCAAAGCATACATCTAAATACTGTTGAGACATGAGATTCATGGTGATGCTTCTGAAGCTCTTCGGCATTTTCAAAATTAAGTTTGCAACTGCCGCAGCAGATTCCTTGCGCTTGAACGATGCAATGTCCGAAAACATGATTGGTGAAACTTTCGAAATCCTTTGTTGTTTCTCCGCAAGTGGGACAAACACTCATTGTGCTGTTATTACTTTGAGCAATGTGTGTTTCCATGTGACGCATGAAAATCTGGAAATTCGGCAACGTTGCACTGCAGCATGGGCAAATACAAGTTTGGACTTGCGAGTAGAGACCATATGGACTTGAAGAAGGCGAGATGTTCGGTTGGTCCATTTTCATTTTTTTGCACACATTCTGAAATACGGTGATATCATCTTTTTTAGATAGGTCAGCTGGAACCATTTGTAATGGAAGTCCTTCTTTGGGATTCAGTTCTTTCATTGTTGGCGTAAGATATTCAATCTGTCTAGAACGAAATGTACAAAAATTGTGTCCTCCAATGAAAGGCTGATCATATATCATTCGCATTTCATTGCTATAGGCTTGAAATGAATTTCCTTGTTCTTGAGATGAACTTTGCGACGATGTTCCTGCACTTGCTAGATTTGTGCTCATGCCATTCTGAAACTGGCGAACATCAGCGTGAAAATGATTCACGTTATTCTGAAAATGTGGACCTTCATTTTGAAAATTCATTCCTTCATTGTGAAAGTGAAGTTGGCCATTCTGTGAATGACGACTTTCATTTTGGAAATGACGGTTACCATTTGTGACCGGACGGTTGTCATTTGGTACATGACGACTCTCATTTGGAACAGGACGACTCTCATTTGGAACATGACGACCATCATTTGAGACATGTTGACCACCATTTTGCACATGACGACTGCCATTTGTAATTTGACGACTGTCATTCGAGGGGACAATTTGGGTCTCATTTTGGGAACGACGGCCGTGTGTAGTCATTATATGCAACTGCATTATGTCCATAGATGGAAATACTTTTGGACAAATTGAACATTTCACACTGTCTCTAATGATCGTCACCCTGTTAGCAATTTTATGAAGATTACTGTAGTTGATCCTACCATTCTGCTCCTAAAACAAAACATTAACTTCAGTTTATCGAAAAAAATAACACCGATTATGTTATATATATATATATATATATATATATATATATATATATATATATATATATATATATATATATATATATATATATATATATAGTTTCAAGATTCACAAATCATTCAATACTAGTGAATACTGAGACTCTCAATCGAAATATCGAAATATTTCAAATAAAACTCTCAGGGCGCTGTCTACGCAAGTGTTGTCAACGAGAACGAACCCATCACTTTCGAGAGTGAATATTGAGAGCGTTCCGAAAAATTCATCGATATTGTGGAATGATAATAGTATACAATCATTTCATCATTATTATGAATCATCAGTCCATATTTAATCTATCAATCAAGAATCGATGACTTTCAAAACGTCCATAGGTCTTAAAATTGAGGGGAATTTTTCTCAGTGAAATATTCAGGTGAGCTCCTTCTATTGGAGAAAAGACGTATAAACTCCCCCTAGCGTTCAAGATTCCTACTCATGACAACAGTAGCGCGAGTATAAAGCTTTGTAGACATTTCATTCGAACATTACAGAAAACTTTCCGCAATATGTGTGTCCGATTGTGTGTCTATTCTAACACATTGCGGACAGTTTTCTGTAGTGTTCGAATGAAATGTCTACAAAGCCTTATACTCGCGCTACTGTTGTCATGAGTAGGAATCTTCCTTGCTAGGGAGAGTTTATACGTCTCCGATAGAGGGAGCTCATGTGAATACTTCACTGAGAAAAATTCCCCTCAATTTGGTACAAGAACTATAGGCGTTTTGAAAGTCATCGATTCCTGATTGATAGATTAAATATGGACTGATGATTCAAAATAATGATGAAACAATTGTATCCTATTATCATTCAACAAGATCGATGAATTTTTCGAAACGCTTTTAATATTCACTCTGGAAAGTGATGGGTTCGTTCTCGTTGACAACATTTGCGTAGACAGCTCCTTGAGAGTTTTATTTGAAATATTTCGATTAAGAGTTTCAGTATTTAATATATATATATATATATATATATATATATATATATATATATATATATATATATATATCTTCGGTGATGTTTGTCTGTGTTCAGACAGTCCGGTTCTCAATTCTTTTACGATTATTAGGATACCTCAATTTTTACATTTTTATATTTTATTGTTAAAATATGATTTTGTGCATTATTATATGTTTATTCCAACTACATATACTGCTTTGTACAGTTTGTTCGTACATTCAGCCTAGTTAGCCGTAAGATATTATACATTTTTCATGACATTTTATTCGCCATCTGTATTTTCTAGAGTCCTGATCAAGAATATAAACATATTCCAAATATAGACCAGTATAACAAATTGATTGAGTATCAACTATAGTGACCCAATTTTTGACGGGAACTCATACTAAAAATGAAATTTATACTAAATGTATACTATAACTTTCTTTCTATAATTTTGACATATTATTCAAAAGAGCATTAAAGCAAAGCTGGCTATGTGAAACATCAACAATGTGATGTCTCCTTTATTCTTCTAGATATAAATGTTAGAGAATATAGAAATCGGGTCCTACATTTATTGGAAGAGCACCCTCCTATCTATCGTAAGATAGAAATATACTGTAAAGTCGTAAACATATATAATGCATAGATCACTGTACATCTCAAGTCTTAGGAATCAATGAAAAGCACATGAATACATATAACTTTGAAAGTTTCCATCTCCTTATCAATTAAGACACTACATTTTATAACTACTATATATATATATATATATATATATATATATATATATATATATATATATATATATATATATATATATATATATATATATATATATATATATATAGTAAAATTTAGGTAACGGGAATAATCGGTCTTGTGAAGTGTTTGAAAACTCATTTATTCAATAAAATTCTCTATATTTCGACACTTATTTGTGTCTTCTTCAGGAGAAAAAACAAGCTGGAAAGTAATGACTACAGTGATAAATTTCAATATGTATAAAATAAAATTACTTACAATTAGAGTTGTAATGCAATGCAGTGAAGATAAACTAACTAACATTTTTTTATAATAAAAGTTTCTTATGCCACTTCGCTACATGTTGCTAAACTGAATAGTCAAAAGTTTCAACAACCTAGAAGGCTGAAGGCCAGGCTATTGTGTATATTGAGTTGATCGTAAGTTTTTTGAACCATTGTCGTAGAAAAATGTTTTTATTCGTTCTATTTTAAAATATTATTATAAATGATGCTTAATTTTTCAATATCTGATCTTGAGTTGATCGTATTGTCTGTGTTATGTATATGTGCCATTTCCAAAAATAATCTCTTTTTGTGATTGCTTTTCCTATCCAAAATTCGAATATTTTCGTAATCAAAATTGTGATCCGAGTCTTGGAAGTGACATGCTGATGCACAAGATCGTTTTCCAATACGACTGTCACTTTTGTGTTGTGTGACTCTTTGTTTCAAATTTTGTTTGGTTTGGCCTATATAGCATTTATCACATTAGAGACATGGTATTTTGTAAATGACATTGCGTCTGATGATGTTTGGTTTTAGTGAAAATTGTTTTTGAAGTTATTGTATTATATTTGGCTATTTTGATATTCTCTATATGTATGAGGTTTTTTATTATTTTATCAGATAACTTTCAATATACAGTAATTTTTTGACTTTGATGTTGACTGGACTAGAAATGATATTAGTTGGATCGTTGGTTTTATTACAATATAGTAATTTTTTTATTTACTTAATGGGGTAGCCGTTGTTAGAAAACAATTGTACTAATTTTCTTAAATTTTGTTTCAGTAAGCTTTTATCTGAAATATATGAGTCACTCTATTTTTTAGGTCCAATATAATGGAGCTAAAATATAGAGTGACTCATATATAGCTTCTATTTAGCTAGAAATTACCTCTTATCTATATATATATATATATATATATATATATATATATATATATATATATATATATATATATATATATATATATATATATATATATATATATATATATATATATATATATATATATATATAATAGTGCTATCCAATTCTTGTGAAATCAAGCTTTTCTTCAAATAAATTAGATACATATTTTCACTTATCCGCCCGCATTATTAGTAGCGATTAGAGAAAAAGGCAGAATATTTTCACATCCTGAAATCAATTCAACTGTCGCTGAAGAAGGCCAAAATGAGAGAACAGTAAAATACACTAATAAAAGTAGTTATTTAATATTTAATAGTGTTGGCGTTTACTTGATGTAAATCCATTATAATTGAATATAAACTTAAATTCAAACACTTGAACTTATGGTTTTTTTTCAGACTTCTACTATTCTGTTTGCATCTGAAGAAGTCGTTTGTAATGACGAAACGCGTCATGCTATGTAGTCAATAAAGTGTAAATCATAAGTTTAAGTATTTGAATTTAAGTTTATATTCAAAAGTAGTTATATTCGAGACAATTGTTCAATTATTATAATCATTAGATTAAGCCGAAAAGTATTCCTAAGTATGGTCTGGCGTTTCCTCAGTGACGAATTCATTTCAGAAACTTCGTATACACGATATGTTGATATAAAATATATTGAAATAAATAATAACTATTAGGAGAATACAATAAGAATATCTTTCCATTTCTTGCTATAAAAGACTTGAGTAATACAATCGGTATTCCGATAAGGATTTTAATAGCAACAAAAAATAACGTAGAAACGTTAGGTGAGAAATTATCGATGAAGACATTCCAAAGCAATGATTAATTATTGGAATGAATAGCTAATTTTTTGCATGATGGTAACACTGAAATTATTTATGCCTACAGATTACATGACGGTGAAGACAATAAACAAACCTACTTATTGATGATTGATGAGGCCGATACTTGGAGAAAATTAATATCCATAATGAAACAATATTTAGAATGTTCTCATAATTTTAATACAAATACGCATGAAGACGTTTCGAAGTACTACTTCTTTATCAAATGCTGGATTATTACTACGTGTAATTTTCCAAACTCAATATTTATAGCTATTTTCACAGAACACACCAGGTATGTTCTATGACCAACTTGGAATAAGGACCATAGAATTGTATTATCTGATATATAACAAAAAGGATCGTATACCTGGAAATGAACACAAGAAATCAATTTCTCAAGTCAGGTATACCAACTAAATGTAGGAAACCATCTACCTAAGCGCCTAAGTGCATAAGTGCCTAAATATGTAGGAAAACCTACATATTTAGGCACTTGCATTATGCAAAATTATGTAAAATTCAAGACTTCAATTGTAGATAATGAATTTCTATTATGAGATTTTCTATTCCTTGGTTTTTCAGACCAAATTGTGTCAAAATACAAAGAGAATATAACTTGCGATATTAACCGCATACGAGGTATATTGTTAATCTACTGCTAGAGTTTTTAATTTACTATAAATGTTCAAAAGATTTATAGTAAATTATAGGGAATAGCCTCTCAAATTTTTCTATATAATTTACTAGCGACCCGCCCCGGCTTCGCACGCCGCAAACGCTACGCCCCGCAATTTTTAAATCTGTAATATCTTCGAAAATATTCACTTAAATCATACGGTGTAAAGGGCCATATATATCTATATTAAATGAACAATGTATTCAAGGTATTTAATTGGTTAAGGATTAATGCTGTATGGGTTAAAATCGCTTCGAAAATTAGCCATTATTTGTCGCAAAAAGTAAATGACAAAAAAAAGTTATTGTGGGTTATCCATAAGAGATAGACATATACCATCACGGACTTTTCTGTAGACCTTTTCAATGTGTACAATACTTAGTACATTTTTTTGATAAAACTCGTAGGGTTCAGCCTGCGTTTGCAATGTAAGCGGAAAAAATGTAATTATTTACGACATACATCACATTAGAAACCTCAAAAATAACAGTACTTCTCCACTATTTAGTGGATGTTATTGTACATATAAACCTTCCTCTTGAATTACTCTATCTATTAAAAAAAACCGCATCAAAATCCGTTGCGTAGTTTCAAAGATTAAAGCGTACAAAGGGACAAAGGGACAGAAAAAGCGACTTTGCTTTATACTATGTAGTGATGAACACATGTGAAATTGAGAAATGTTTATATCAGGAACAAAAGATTATCAGACCTGAAAACTGAAGGGAAATAATTAAATATTAGAACAGTTAGCTGGAGGCTTCCTTTAAAGGCCAATCACAATTTGAACATTATTCGGACAATTGCAGAATCGAGTTCATTCAGAACTCTCACAGGAAACTAAGACAATAAGAAGCAAATTGAAAGGAGTAAGAGATATAAAGTACTAACAAATGCCATGAAGTTGTAGAAATTGATATTATCATTATACCTGAACAAATTATATAAGCTTCGTCTTATATCAGCGGTTTCCAACCTGGGAGGCGCGCCTCCCTGGGGAGGCGCCAGCAATTGCCAGGGGAGTCGCCAAAAATTTTAAATAAAAACATATACCATAATATGTACAAATAAATGTAACTTAATATCGTAACGTATATAAATAGGCGGGAGTCGTAGTAATACGATTGCCCAATCATGCTCAATCCATGCGCCACTTTACATTTTTATTCAGTACGTTTCAAGATCCCCCGCTTTTTATGTCTTAACTGTCATTAAGTATGTCTTAATGAAATCGAAATTGCATTTTTTTTATCAGTAATTTATATCAATTAATTTTTTTCAGACCAATGCATAAATTTTTAATTAGTAAGAAGAGAAAAGCCAACAGTAGTGAGGATACTGATGTTGAAACAAGTGCAAAAAAAAACAAAAAAGATCAAAGAGATAGAGCTTCCAAGAAAAGACCATATAATTCTTCGTATTTATCATTAGGTTATTAGAGGTGACGTAGAAAAACCAATGTGTTTGTTGCGTTCCAAAGTTTTAGCTTCAGATAGTAAGAGACCAGTCAAATTAAAACGGCACCAGGAAACTCTACATTTTGAATAAGTAGATAGCCCATAGAATTTTTTCAAAAAAAATTGGACGAGTTTAATAATCAGAGGCAAACGCTCAAAAAAATACTTTCTGTTCCAACAAATATATTACTGGCTTCGTACCAAGTTTCTTACCGCATTGCAATATGTAAGAAACCACATACAAAAGGAGAAAATTTAATTTTATCAGCCGCTATTGATACAGTTCGAATAATGTTTGGCAAATCATATGCAAAGCAGTTGGAAAAAATTCCACTTGCTGATAACACAGAAGAAGAATTAACGACATATCTGAAGATCTTTGATTTCACCTCTCTTTAACTTTTGATGTTGTAGATGTTTAACATTCGCATAAAAAATCAAAATCTTGTTTACTCGTATTTACATACGTACCTATTGTAAGTGAATTAAAGTTTTCTAGTTTTGTTGTAATAAAGTTTTTACTATTTGAAACGTGTTTACTATTCTATCATATATACATATATAAAGTATATGTATGTATATGTATATGTACATGTATATTAAAATAATAATAAAATGGGGAGGCGTACAAAAAAATGTTTTCTTTCGGGGAGGCGTAGTAGCGTAAAGGTTGGAAACCACTGTCTTATATAATGGTTTTTTTTTAAATTCAGTGTACCTGTTTTAATTTAACAGTTTAACGCCGGTTCCGAACGGCAATTGGGCTTGTAATTAATGTACATTACCCAGCATATATCATCATTAACTACTCAAATCATAGCCAAACACATAAAAACAAGCCTTCACCGTGGCTCGAACCCGACTTCTACCGCACCATAGTCGCGTGTTCTTCCGACCATGTCACGGAGATCGGCTATATAATTGTTTCTAGTTTGGGAAAAATATCCGAGAAGTACTCGAGCTTATGATGCACGAGTCAATCGAATACGCATTTCACAATACTATAAATAAATCATTTCAAATGCTCAGTTGAATAATATGAAAACTGAAACACAGGCTCCAGACATAAATAAAGCATTTGATAGCATGTGGCACAAGGTACTACTATATAAATTGAATGAAATAAATACACCCTAATACCTTATACGGATAATAAAAATGTTTTTAGAAAACAGACAGCTGACATAATACACGATACAACATATAGATATTTCTCCACAGAACAGGGATCTGAAGGATCACCTGTGTCTCCGCTGCTTTACAATATATACTGCTCCGATATTTGCCCTTAAGTCAGCGAAAGTCTACAATGTGCAGATGACACTTTGTTGGTAGCACATGGAAAAACAATAGAAAAACGCACTAACAAAATACAGGAACGGATGTACAATACAAATGAATGGTGTTCAAATTGGCGACTGAAACCAATCCCTAATAAATTTCAACATATTATTTACAGTCATAAGATCACACAAAATTCACCAACATAAACAATAAACGGAATTAATATAGCACCATGATAATTCATGAAATATCTGGGACTACTTATCGACAATAAATTAAATTTCAACCTTCACAAATGAATAATAATAATATTTATTTAGCTGAAGCTATACAAAAAATCTACATATTTCGAACTGTCAATTTTTAATTATATACCTATCTCATTATTTAAAAAATACTTTCTAAGATCACGCTTAAATATCTTAATACTAGTACTAGTTTTCAATATACTTGGTAAATTATTGAAAGCCTTGAATCCGTCATAGTATATACTATTTTTAAATTTGGAGAGCTTACAACTTTGGATATAGAAACTATCAGTATTTCTAGTATTATACCCATGCACATCACTGACATATGTAACATTTTTTATTACATTACATGGAAGCATCATATATATTTAAATATATATTTAAATATGAATATATATGAAGCAAAGAGTATTGTTGTTTTACAGACATTAGTTCCAAAGAGTTCAACATAATTTTGACAGGGGTATACCTACTTATTGCACTTTAAAATGGTTCGCATGGCTCTATTCTGTAAGTTTTGTTATTTTAAAATTTTTTCTTTAGTCAAACCAAATAACAATGTGGAGCAGTTTTCAAAATGTGGCATTATTATTGATTTGAACAACAATAATTTCACATATGTCGACAGATTTCTTCCTATTCTTTTCAAAAAATTGATTTTTTTAGAAATTTTAGATGATATGAAATTAACATGATCATTGGAACTCAATTTTTCGTCTAACATAATGATATACGGTTTCCACTCTTCTAATTTTGTGTTCATTAATCTTTGATTAATGAAGAATCAATGAATGATAATTAATAAAGAAGAAAATAATAACAAGAGCAAAACATTTCAGATGCCTAACGTATGGAAACAGAGGAATAAGTATTGAGGCTGCAGTTAGAATATAAAAAATCATATATAGACCTATACTAGAATATGCTCACACAATCAATGTAAACTGCAAAATGTCGTCGCTTAAGAATATAGAGGTAGCGGAGAGATCCGCTCTGCGTATCATTACGAGAATACTCTTAAGACACCCACTGAACTGACTACACAACCCCTCTAATGAGCTGCTGTTTTAAAGAAAAAACATAGAACCAATAAAAATCGGCTTCAAAAACTTAACATGAAGTTCCATACAAAACTGAACGAACTGGAGGATATTTCGCCAATGTTCCATAATACCTACAACAGGAAGTATGTACGAAAAAAATTCCGAACACCACTTGAAGCACTAAGCATGTTATGAACTAATTAATTAAAATTAAAATAACACTATATATTAAATAGGCTGAAGGACGTAAGGTCAATAGCCTTTTGTATGAATTTTTTATATAGTAAAGAACTATTATCATTCGCGAATTCAGGGTTCAGTACTAAAATGAAAAAAAAAAAAATAAAAAAAATAATTACGAATAAATAGCCTCGGACATTTATCCTTGTACGGCGTGTGGAAGTGCTTCCAGGAATATTACTCATGATTATGAATGGGCACTGCTTCACCGTTACAACTTCAAATCTTATATTTGCTCTTGCACAGTTTTCAGCTTACGCAGAGATGTGTTTTCACTGCTATTTCTATCAGGAAAATAACCTAGGTAACACACAAGGAACCTTTGCGAAGTTAAATTCCCACTCAAAAGTTGTTTATTCTTCAAGAACAATGGTTCTTATCAAATGTTTTGAGGAACCGACGTTGCAAGAATATACAGCTGCACCAAAGAAATGAATTCATTCATGAAACCGTCATATATAACTAACGTGACCAGTTATTTTTTCTACCAAAGCAGGACATCTGCGGAATTATATAATAAAAATTTTTTTTAGTGTTTCACAAGTTTGTCATCATATAAGACAATAATAATCATCAAATAATACAAAATGACAAATACAAAAGCTCCACTAGTGGCGTGACTTCTAAGTTCTATGTTTATAATTATCGGCTGAACAAATTAGTTTCAAAATATCAGGATGTTTTTGAGTAGTTTAAGAGTGGACCTCAGTATATGATTGATTTACATTCATCTTCGTACTCAAATTACTACACTCAAATCGGTGTTACCACAGGTCCATATTTTGTTCATTTGAGAAAAAACTGACACATTTTGTCCTTCGATTTCACTGCGCAACAAAAAAAAAACGTAGAACGTTTCCTTTACTTCTTGAGTCAATTCGTTTTAATGTTGGTTTAAGAAAAACGAATATGACAAAGAAAACAATTTATTAGCCCTACTTTTTGTTATATGTAAATGATGAAAATTATTGCTAATAAATTGGTGGATATGAATTACATATGTGTGACTTGTACAATCATTAATAATATTTAAATTCAGAATTCTACAAAAATTACTTGCCAGGTGTTCAGATCTACGAATAATCAACTTTGAACTTCCTTTGAACGGGATCTTTTAGCTTTTCTCTTGTGTGTGACCTGTGGAGTATCCTTACATTTGAATCAGCAGTAATCTGCAAGCATTGCGTCATTCCAGCGGTCTTGATATATTCGTCCATCACAGAAATATCTTGATGGGACCTTTCTCCATGGCCATCACTGACATCTTCGCAATTAGGCGGGGAAAAATCAAGATGGAAGTGGAGAGAATATATTTTTATGGACATATTGCAGGCGAGTTGATGGTATTTTTGTAGAAGTTCAATAACAAATTGAGGGTAGTTATCATCTCTTTTGTTTCCTAAAAATTAATGTATAACCGTTTAGGTATAGCTCCTTGAGAGCTTACTAAGCTTCCTTTTTTTCCTTCCAAAACTAAATCGAATGCAATGACCTTTAAAGTTTACGTATTTGTGCCCCAACAAATATGCCTTCCTTGATCTTTGCATAGTTAAAACCTGCCTTCTCGGTTCATGGCTTGATATGTAAGGCTGGAAGAAGAAAATTTTTTGGATCTATGAGTGGCTCGGCAATTACGTTTTCCTCACTATGGTTAAAATTTCTTGCAGGCCAAAAAATAGCAATCGTGCATGTAGTTAGTGGGCTCCCACCAAATCATAGGCACAGCAAAAGCCATGGATCGTTTTTTATTTTTCAGCCATTCTCGTATTATAACTGAACCTGAATTAATGTTCATGAGCAGTCTCCACAAGAGGCGCCAAATTTACTTTTTTGTAAGGCGAACGTTATTTTGCCACAAATTCAACAAAAGTTGTTAACTAAATTCACATATTTCCGGGACATGTGGATTTATCTCTTCAAAACACTCCAAAACAAGATGATAATGATGAAATACTATAAATTTGACCGTTACCGCAATAGTATCGCACTTAGTAATCTTCTGCAGTCAAATTATAATTTAACAAATAAAATTTATGTATCATTTGATATAATTAACAATGTTGCCAATTTCGAAAAACAAATTTTCCGCAAATCGAAAAGAAGAATTTATAAAATTTTAAAAGTAGCTTCTATCTCTAAAACTAGAGCAATCGATTATTCTAATGGTCGTTAGTAAACGAGAAGACATAGGATAGGACTAATTTGGAGACCGAAACAATTTCATTGTTGCGCAGTGTTTTCAATCCAGCACAATTTTGATCTGGGCTTTTCGAAAAACGTCTTCAAAATATTACTCAGAAAATAGTTTTACAATGGCTGAAACTTTTTTATGGCTCTCTCAAGCATGGGCATTAACGCAAGTCAACTTTTTTCACTGTAACCGAACAGTTTGTGATACTCTCTCCCTCGGTAGAATCACAACACTGGTCCAAAGCTTCTACTCGAACACTATATATGTAGAAAAATGAGTGAATTTTCACTATCAAGCATTCGGAGTCAACACGAAGACAATCAGCGTCTATTTTGAGCCAGTTATGAACTGTGTGGTCTCTACATACAATTTCATTGAGCTGTTTCCGAGTAATTTGTTCAATTTCGATTAAAACTGTTTGGGGACACCGGAACAGCCTGACTGAAAGCGGGACGTATGATCACTAACTACAAAAATACTATATAAGTACATAAAATATACCTTTTCTGTTGGTCAATTTTTCTGTAATACTGAAGCACAATTATCTTCTTCTCTGTGCATTAACTCTCAGATATATGAAATTCATGAGAATTCTAGCTTTGCCGAACATAAAAAAGTACTCAATATAGGATTACGTATTTTGAGAAATTCAAAATACGTGCATTCATAGATTCCATACATTCATAGTCTGAATCTACTCTAAATACGCTGAAGTTCGTCGCAAGGTAACTCTGAAAAGTGTCGACTGTTATAGAGCTTAACATATCGGCCTGGTTAATTAAAATATTCATATTTATATTAAAATAGACGCTTTGTGAAATGTGAGTGATTCCGAATAATTAGATGATTCATTTATTCAAAGTCTACTCATTCAAAAGATTAATATTGCAAATAAAACTAGAATAAAATCGAATATATAATTTGAACTAGTGTAGTGTTATGATATTTGGACCTAGCTTTTCACATAACCTAGTCAAGCTATACAATAGTATTTCAGCTGGTGTCCAGCCTAGATCCATAAAGATCTATAAAAAACCAAAAAAGCTAAACCAAATTTGCTGACATTTCATTTGCGCGTCAAAATTCCTAAATAAGTTGTAAATTTGCCTTCAATTTGTTAGCTGATATACTATGCCTTATGACTGCATGTTTCATTCGATGGTAGTAAATTCGTCAGTAATGAAAAAACCGACTTCTTGTTTTGTCGTTTGCATAGTGAAAGAGGTTAGATGAAAGACCATTTCCCCTGACCAAGACTTAGTCTTTTGTTTTGTTTGTTACGTGAAGGTATTTTAGACAAATAAAAATGGAGATCCTCTATATTTCATTGATAGTATGGTGTATAATATAGCAAATGCGGAGGTTTATCTTAAAATATCGCATATTATTGAAAGTTTCAAAGTATTGACTTATTAAGGTCAGCCATTACCAAAGTGCGCTCAAAGAGGAAGGGTTTTGAAAAGCCTAGGTGGGAGCTCAATGAGAATCCTGTTGAAAATAGAAAAATACTAAGCCTTTTAATTCTTACCGACATTATTTTTAATGAAAAATTCAAATAAGCTATTTTATGTTCATTTCAGGTCTTCATCAAACGTTTTCCTTCTCAAAGGGAACTATTGCCAAAACAATTTGAGAACTGCTGATTTAGGCGATTTAGTACTGAACATTTCATAGTTTTCTTCAACCCGAAATCTGAATATTTAATAGTGTTGGCGTTTACTTGATGTAAATCCATTATAATTGAATATAAACTTAAATTCAAACACTTGAACTTATGATTTACACTTTATTGACTACATAGCATGACGCGTTTCGTCGTTACAAACGACTTCTTCAGATGCTTACAGAATAATGTTCTGTAAGCATTTTACATTATTCTGTAAGCATCTGAAGAAGTCGTTTGTAACGACGAAACGCGTCATGCTATGTAGTCAATAAAGTGTAAATCATAAGTTCAAGTGTTTGAATTTAAGTTTATATTCAACCGAAATCTGAAGCTATCATTTCACACAAAAAACTGTCGGCAAGTATATTCCGAATGTGAAATATAAAACAGCAGAAATAAGTCAGACTTTGATGAATCAACTTGTAATTCTTAACTATAAAATTGTTAAAAGAGATAAGCGAAATATCCGTGTCATTTATTGTAATTCTAAAGTTAGGTTAAACCGTCAGAAACTTCGGAGTTAGAATATCTGAATATAAAAGAAGCTCTAATAAGTTGACAATTGATTCTACGCATGCTAGGATTTCCTTATTATTTCTCTATAGGTATTGCTTTTTTCCGGATTCATTTGTTAAACGCATATGTCAATTAATCGGAGAATGTATCTTTTACCCTGAACTTCCCAAGATTATTCGATAAAATATTCTAAGTATCGCCATCGTATAATTCAAACACTTGGCTAATTCCAACAAATTGTTGAATGCTTTACGATTGTATATGATTGACATTATTTTAGTGGCCTAATTATATTCAATATTTTCCATAGGTATATTCTTTCGAAAAGGAAGAGAGTGTTTCTATTTTCTCGAATTTATAACTTTTCTAGCAAAAAACGAAAATAAAAAAAATTAAACTGATTACTCATAATATGGCAATTCGATAATAATTGAGAAATGAAGTGTAAAATAACACTTCACATGGATGAAAATATCTAAAGCATTTTCTCTGAATGGCTGTAAAAATGTTTTCGAAACATTCTATAAAACATTCAAATACGATAAATATTCGAACAAATAATAAATACGACCATTATATAAGGAGAATGTATACAATTCCTCAGTATAAAAGGCTTGAGTCATACAATTAGTATTCAGATTAGAATTTTTATATCAATTTGATATAACGCAAGAACATTAACTAATAAATTATCGATAACGAAATTCCAAATTGGTGATTAACAATGGATTGTTTCGGTAGTATGTTATCATTACAAATTACTATTACATTAATAACTACTACATAACTATTACATTACAAAACTTACTATTAAATTTTACTACTCATGGTCAAAACCATCACGCTGATTTTTCAAAAAATTCGGCTGCTCGAAATGAATTTGGCAAGGGAAGAAATCTATCATCAAAAATTATCCGGATGTAAGTTTACTAAAATGTATTGCATCCAAAAAATACGAGATAGATCTGAAGCGACTCGAATTTCTGATGCACGTGAAAATAATTTTATTATAATAAATATTAATAATAATATTATTTAATAATAAATAATGAACTGACATTTGACAAACTGTGAAAAAAAACACAGTTTCCCAAAACAGTGTTAATCGTATTGCCTTCAAGTACAAGTATGATTAAAATCAACTTTGAAAGTGCTGTGAAGTCTAGGCAATCAAATGAATTGAAATTACTTTATTGGTTACTGTTCAGGTTATTTAAATTTTCAACTGCACGTCTTCATTTGGCAGTTCCGAAGTATTAACTGGGTTAAGTGAAAACTATGACATAATTGAGAACAATTCAACTATTTTCTACTCAAAAATCGGATGTGAATTCAATCAGCACATTATAATAAATTTTTGGAATGGTCCACTTGAATTATAGTTTATTATATATATATATATATATATATATATATATATATATATACATATATTTATATATGTATATATATATATATATATATTTTTTTTTGAATTGATTTATTCCCTGTTTCAGATAGTTCATTTTCAATGTTTCAATAAGAGGCTTATTTTAATGTGAAAAACTTTATTCTCGTTGACGTTTCATTGTATATCACAAATTTGTCAAAAATGATTAATTAATTAGTTTTGACAAAGTTGTGATATGCAACGAAACGTCAACAAGAATAAAGTTATTCACATTTAAATAAGCCTGTTATGGCTAAAAACATTCAATATATATATATATATATATATATATATATATATATATATATATATATATATATATATATATATATATATATTAAATTAAATTAAACTCTTGGCTTAATGTTTCACGATTATTTAACAATATGATTTCATATTGTTAAATATAATAGTGAAACATTAGGCCAAGAGTTTGATTTAATTTAATATTTAATTATGTTTCATCAAGAGTTCAGTAGTTTATATATATATATATATATATATATATATATATATATATATATATATATATATATATATATATATATATATATATATACAAGGAGAATGAATTTTTTTGTGCTTATGGCACTGAATGAAATATTTAAGAAAATGAACACTAGAACATTCATTCGAATAATTCAAATGAACCAAAAGAATGTTATAGTAGAGCTAGATATGTGAACGTGTACGATGTGATATCTCCAATATCCTTCAAGGGATAAATGTTAGAGGAATATTGAAATCGATGCAACACCTGATGGAAGTGCGAGACATATGTTTCGTTCTGCAAGGAACTCGTCGCAACTTTTTTTTTGTCCTTCCATCAGGTGTGGCATCGATTTCAATATTTCTCTAACATTTATCCCTTGAAGGATAATGGAGACATCACATCGTACACATTCACATATCTAGCTCTACTATAACATTCTTTTGATTAATTTGAATTTTTCGAATGAATGTTCTAGTGTTCATTTTCTCATATTGTTTCTAATATTGTTTGTTTTCCGATATATATGAATAATCCTTAGAGTTTAGGAATAAAAAAAATAATAAAATTGATGTAGCAATAGCTATTACAAAATTCATATAAATTTTTCTTGAAACCTGATTGTAAGTAAACCTGTTCAGAAATAAATGAACATTTTTCACATAGTTCTAGAACCTGATTTTCAACAAATAGTTCTAGAATTTTTTCATGTGGTTGAAGAAGATTTATAGGTCGAAATTCAAAGGTGTTACAAATTTTAGGAACAGGTATGTATTATCAATGAACATTTCCATTCATTTGGAAATAGTTCATGAGTCAGTGATGTGTTTATAAAATCATTTTCACAACTACCTGTGTTTTTCAGATTTCTCACAATAGTTCTCAAACCTGCCATATCTCGTTAGAGTTAAAGGGCTGAATGGAAGATCAGATTCAAAACTGAATTCAGTCCTTTTGTGAGCATTCTTCTTAGTTGTAATTATTGTATCATTTGAATGAATGTAATTTTACAATGTAAGGAATGTTTCTCAATAAATTTTATTACTATTATTATAGATTCAAACAGTGAGCAATATTGTGGTCATCCCTGATTATTTCATTATCATTATTGAAATATGTATATATATATATATATATATATATATATATATATATATATATATATATATATATATATATATAATTGTTTGTTTTACTTGGAAATAATTGTTTTAAATTTTTCCAAAGTTTTCCAAAAAATATCTTTTTTTCGACTCTTTTATCATTTCTACAACTTCATCTCTTAGTGTAATCTTAGTATAATCCTGCAATTCTTGAGGTAAATAATCAAAAACAACACTTTTATATTTACGATCTCTATCTTTCATCTTCGTTATGATTTTACTTTTAATCCACCTATTAATTTTCAGTTACTTGTTTTAGTATTTAGTTTAGTTTAGTTTTAGTTTTATTTGAGTTACTTTGCAGTTCTTGTCACAGTTTTACTTATGATCCACCTATTATTTTAGCAGTTACGGTTTTATTGTTCATCATGAAGACAATACAATTTCGGACGTTTCGAAGGATAATCTTCCTTCCTCAGCCTTGAGAACCTTAAAGTAGTATCACTTTGTGAACCAAGTCTCGTCAAATGTTAAAAAACGTTGTTAACAACGTTTAAGCAAATGGAGAGTTATTTATTTGAAAGAGGTTATTATAGTTATTATCAGTATATGTATGTATTTATATATAATTGTTTTTACTATTTATTGATTTTTAATTTTGACGAGACTTGGTTCACAAAGTGATACTATTTTATATATTCTTAAGGCTAAGGAAGGAAGATTCTACAGAGAAGAGGAAGATGTGTTATCTTTATGATGAACAATAAATATGCAATTTCTTAACTCTAAGGATTACTCATATATATATATATATATATATATATATATATATATATATATATATATATATATATATATATATATATATATATATATATATATATATATATATAATTATATTACAGGGTATACAAGCGGGTAGTATCAATAAAGAAAATCGAATAAATGTCAAATGTCTCGCCTTTGCAGACGATATTGTTATCATCGCAGACAACAGAACTGAAGCCTTTCTCGCCGTAGCAAAATTAAATGAAATTGCACCGAGAACAGGGTTACAAATTTCTTACGATAAAAGCAAATACATCGAAAGAAAACCAAAAAATAATTCTTCTCTCATCACAAAACAAGGTGAAATCCGCTATTTCAAATACCTCCGAGAAGTTATACAGTGCTCAAGTTTAAACAGAATCGCTAATGAACAGAGAATTACCAAGCTCCAAAGGGCCTACAAGCTAACACGGGCGTACTATAACAAAAAGTGCTATAACGTACTATAACATTTCGAGAGCCGCCAAATTGAGGCGAACGATTCTACCAGAAGCAATCTACGCATATGAAGCAATGGTTATTGAAGCTCATTCAAGAATTAGAGAAATAGAAAAACAAGAACGGAAAATTTTTAGAAAGATTTACGGACCAAGAATCAAAAGAAACGGCAATTGGGTGAGAGGACGAAAAAGATCTACAACAGATCAATATAAGAAATCTCGAAAATCGCACTGAGTGCCGCTATAAAATCGCACCTGCGAAGTTTGAGGAAAAAAAACCAAATCGCAAACCTGTAATAAAATGAACAGACGAAAGGAAGGAAGAGCATTCAGAGAGGATGAAGTTTTTGGGAGGCAAAAAAGATGAAGCAAAAGTTCTAATTGCGAATTCAAGCTCAGTCGCTCTCCTCATGGGGAACAATCGTAATAATAATATTAATAATATATCTATATATTCATAATATTTTTCGCAATAACAGGCTATTTGTAATGCAAAAATGATTTTTTTGACGTTTCTTTGTATTTCACAACTTTGTTAGAACTAAGGAATAATTGAAATTTATAAATTACTATGGATATCAAAACGTCAAAAATATTTTTTTAAATGAACTTGGCTTTTGACTCATTAGTGTTCAGAGGAATATTTCTGGATCAGCATTCGCTTCGGAAGATTTTTAGTCTTCTTCACAACGAAGAAACCTCTAAAAACTCATGGTAAGCCAGGTGATTCGAATGAGTGTTACATATGTTTTGAAAATTGAATTTTACATAGTTGAAATTTTATATACTCATCCAGAAAATTTATATTCAAATATTTATTTTGGGTTTATGTGTGTGAAATTGATGACAGATCAGGAAATAATGAGTTTTGAGATATGTTGTTTGATGATGGAGCGGTATAACTACCCTATACGCACTCGATCTACTGGTGCTGGTGAGTTCGAATCCCCCGTAATCTTGGGCCTTTCGGAATTGGGGTTAACTGTAGGTCCAACGGAGCTATATAGGTCTATGACCTCCTATTAAGAGGATGTTAATAATTATGATGATATTGGTAATAATGATTATGACAATAATGATTGTTAAGTATAATGAGTGTAATTTTGAAGGTTTATCGAATCATTGTAGATATAATTGAGATGTTTTATATATGTTCTTTCATTTATTGTGTTTCAAAAATTTTGACGAATGTGTAACATTCCCAAAATTTCTCCACTTTTTTTGTCTTTCTCAGTTGCCAAAATCTTTGTGCTGTTGTAATTAAAATCGTGTTTTTCAGCTCTTTTATGCTTATTTATATAGGGCTGTGATTTGGGTTTTTGCATATTTGTGTGTTTTAATTCGTTCTTCAAGATTTTGCGATGTTTGACCCATATAGCCTTTACTATAAAACCATATTATTTTTTTGATATCCATAATAATTCATAAAATTCAATTATTCATAAGTTTTGCCAAAGTTGTGATATACAACGAAACGTCAACAAAAATGAAGATTTTTGCACTAAAAATAGCCCGTTAATGTTAAAAATATTATTGACACAATTATATCAAACAGGAAATAAAATCAATTCTGAAAAAAATATATACGAAAACGTTTGAAAAAGGTTTAATGCGTGAGAAAATATAAACAAAAGTGAATATTATCGGTAAACCCCTGAATTGGATGCAGCCGATTCAGCAGTGTTTCGAGCTTATTGGCTCTCTTCGGAACGTCGTAGCCAAGTTCTAGTTGTACGAACCTGGAGATGGAAAAAACTAGAAGAACAGAGAATCCTCCAAAGAAAGTCGATATATTTGAGGTTTCCGGATTTGAACTCTCCGGATTCGGAGATTTCATGAAACTACTTCGCCTTTGAGGCGACTATTTTACGAAAGCTCCAAACCAAGAATTCGAACAACTAATATTCAGTTTTGTTTAAGTTTTCTCCCATGTTAAACATTTTTCATATATTATTCAAATTCTTTTCAATTATCGAAATAGCCAATTTTTATGGTGATACATGACTAATAATGATTTTTGGATATGGAGCCATATTAAAGTCCGACTCGTGGGCTCTTCTGAAGGTCATATGTGCTTCAACACTCAACATATATGAAAAACTTAAATATTTGATCTATAAGGGAAGTTTATAAATATTTGAAATATTTGAACTATTCACGACTATAGTAGGTACGGTTCATTTAAGTAATGTGTAATTTCAATGAACTTTAATGGCGGCTGAAAGTAAACTTTCGAACACATATCCGATATTATTTAATTCAATAACTATTAGATAATTGGATTTGAAAAACTAGTGTAATTCAAATTACATTTCGCAAGCCAACAAAGACGATGCAAGTTTTTGTTTCGACTTGAATCAATTAAGGTGTGACTTATGACGTAATAAATTTATAATTGGTCATTTTACCATCAACAGAAGCATCAGTTAATATATTCACGAAAATTAATATTCGATCTGAATTTCAGCAAGTATCTAATTCTCGAGTTCATAACAAAAATAAAATAAAAATGAATATTTACGAAAATGGGTAAGTTGGATATTGCTCGACGAACAGAAGGATCTCTCGGATCATCACTCATGATTAAGAATGGACTCTGCTTCACTCTTACAACTTCCAGTAAAATTTGAATTATTATAGTTTTCAGTTTACGTAATTATATGTTTTCACTACAGTTTGCATCTGCAAAATAACTGAGTAACGTAGAAAGAAACTTTGCGAAGTCGCGAAGACTATGAACTCCCACTCAAATTTTGTTTATTCTTCAGGAACAATGGTTCTTATCAAATGTTTTGAGGAACTGCCATTGGAGAAATACACGGCTACACCAAAGTAAGGTATTCCATTATATATTCGCTAAAAACTCTTCTTTCGTTCAGAATTTTTTCAGTATTCATATAATAGAAAAAAAGTATTATAATATAAACAAAAATTTCGGATATTTAATAGTGTTGGCGTTTACTTGATGTAAATCCATTATAATTGAATATAAACTTAAATTCAAACACTTGAACTTATGATTTACACTTTATTGACTACATAGCATGACGCGTTTCGTCGTTACAAACGACTTTTTCAGATGCTTACATTATTCTCTAAGCATCTGAAGAAGTCGTTTGTAACTACGAAACGCGTCATGCTATGTAGTCAATAAAGTGCAAATCATAAGTTCAAGTGTTTGATTTTAAGTTTACATTCAAAAATTTCGGACACTAAACTGTCGGACAACTTCAATCAATTATTCTTATAAAGAAACCGAATCTACCTAAGTATACAGTATATTTCATATTGTTTCCACTCAATTAATAAGTTAAGTTGCTTATAAATATAGGGTGATTTTTCAAGAGCTAAGTAACGGCATCCAAACGTCATCTGTCAAAGTGAAAAGTTTTCAGTATACTCTGCCATTTCATCATGGAAAAACGTACAAACGAGCAACGATTGCAAATTGTTGAAATTTACTATCAAAATTCGTGCTCTGTGAAAAATGTGAATCGTTTGTTATGACCATATTATGGTCGTCATAATCGACCTAGTGAATCAACAATTCGTGCTGTTATCACCAAATTTCGCACCAAGTTTACTTTGTTGGGCATTAAACCATTATCTCGCATCGTACAGTGCGTACTGAAGAGAATATTGCAGCCGTAGCGTACAGTGTTGATGAGGATCGTGAAATGTCAATTCGTCGCCGTTCTCAGCAATTGGGCATGTGTCAAATTGGACCTTCCGAATGGACTATTTGATACGGAGCCGCGGACAACATTTACATGAAGTTATCTTAAAAATGTAAATGGCAAAGGCCAAGTTATCAATTTCAATGAAAATTTTGATCATATGATGTAAATTAAGTGCTTTATTGAATTTAAAAAAAACTACGCTTAAAAAATCAAAATATATTTGTCGAAATATGCAGGATCCAGAGCGACCAAATCTTTTTTACTGCATAATAATCTAGCAATATCTAATTAATTCTAGTCATACCAATTTCCTACGATGCCCATTTTCACAGTATCAGTTTCCAGTACTCTGTTTAAAAGAAAATGTGCATTTTGAATTTTCGCGGGCTGTTCACATTCGATTATCGAAATTTCTCGTTTTGTTGGTACACATACGTTTCTTATATGTTGAAATTATGAACTCTTTTGGATTATTAGTTTGTCTCCAACAACTGAAAGGTAAGTCATGTTTTTATGTGTTCTTCGATTTCTTACTTTTGAAAAAAAAAGAATTCGTATTAAATTTTTCGTTAAAAATGGAAAAAAATGTTCCAATGCACTTAAAATGTTGACAGTGGCATTCGAATAGACTACTTTTTCTCTTAAGAGTCTTTATACGTGGTACAAGCGCTTTACAGAAGGCCGAGAAAAGGTTGATGATGATGAGCTCCTTGGAGTTGTAACCACGTCAACAAGGGAAAAAACAACGAAGCACTGAAGAAAATGGTATTGGAAAATTGTCCAATCACTATTAGGGGACTTGCAGAGGATGTTGGCATATTAATCGGTTCATACCATGCAATTTTCTGGGATGTTTTGGGCGTGAAACGTGTGGCAGCCAAGTTTGTTCCGAAATTGCTTAAATTTTGATCATGAGCAACGTCGCATTAGTATCGCTCAGGAAGTTGTTGAATTACGTCAACGACGATCCAGATTTGCTCCAAAATGTCATAACTGCTGACGAAACGTGGGTATATGGTTATGACGTCGGAACCAAGGCCCAATCATCCCAATGGAAACGATCAAAAGAGCCAAAGCAGAAAAAGGCAAGCCAAGCTTGATAAAATGGAAATGTTTTGATCACTGTTTTCTTTAATTACAACGCTGTGGTGCAACATGAGTTCTTGCCAACAGGTACGTTGGCAAACATCTTGTGTACGGTTAATAAGAAACACTACAAGGAAGTTACGCAACGTTTGCGTGAAGCAAAACGCCTCAAACGATCGGAATTGTGGAAAAAAAATCATGTATTCGGCACCACTATAATGCACCAGATCCCACATCAAAGTTTGTTGGTGATTTTCTGGTCAAAAACAAATTCGCCAGATTTGGCTTCCTGCGACATTTTCCTATTCCCAAAATTGAAGAGACCAATGAAAGGAAAGAGTTTTGCCTCAATTGATGAGATGAAGTCGAATTTGAAGAACGAGCTAATGGCCACACCAACACACGCATTTCAGAAGTGCTTCGAGAATTGGAAGAATCGCTGGCATAAGTGCATTATATCTGAGGGGGATTACTCTGGTGGGGAGGAATTGGATATTGATGAATAAATGAATGCTTTTCGAAAAAATTCAAAATCCTCCTTTTCTTTTTATGAAACCTTGTATGTTACATCAGATCTTTCTTTTCATTTTACACACAATTTTTGGACGACATATACGAAAATCATTCAAAATCGTTTTCGATGCAAAAATAATAAAATTTACTGATACTTTGAAGTCTTAAATTCTACGTCTAAATTTATGAATGATAATCGAAGGAAAATGTTTGCACGTTAGTTCTATTCTTTCAGATCAAACATGAGCTCTATAGAGAAAACTGTATTTTTTATGAAAGTGAGTAAATAAGAAAACAGTGTTTTTTACCATTTTAATTTCGAAATAGATTCTCATCGAGTAACGGGAGTGAAGTCTTGAATGTAATTTTGATGTTCCTATTGAATACATCCAGTGTTCAATATTCAGTGTTGCCGATATCAAACAAACGAATAGTAACTTACGTACATATACATATATACCATAACTTGATTCAATTACCATTAATTTTCGTATTTGCGTATTCATTTTGTTCAAAGAATATTTGTGTAGTAAACATCATTCAATTTATTCCATATCGGCCATATCGGTGTGGATTCCATATCGGCCAAAGTTTTGAAGGGAAGTAGTGGAATTATTGGCGAGCACTTTGCATATCTCATCAATGTTTCCATCACTACTGCAAAGTTCCCCAATATCCTTAAGCAATCTATAGTAATTCCAGTATTTAAAAATGGAACCGTAAGTGAAATTACTAATTATCGCCCAATATCCATTTTGAGCGTCTTTTCCAAGGTAATAGAGAAAATTGTTTTCGCCAGAATGATGAGTTATCTCAATAGAATCAAAATAATTGACTCCGCGCAACATGGATTCAGAAGTGGCCACTCAACACAATCAGCTGCAGTTAAGTTCTTCGAATCCGTCTACGAGTGTTTGGATAAACACTTGATTGTGGTGGGGTTATTTTTTTATTTAATCGTAGGCATTAGATTCACTATCCTTTGAATTTATACTTGATAAATGCTAACAATGGTGGTGAAAATAGGCGAGAGTTATTCTCAGAGACATGACATTGCTCTTGAGGTGCCGCAAGGCTCTGATCTAGGATCTCTTCTATTCATATTGTTTATAAGCAATCTGCCTGCGAAGTTGTCCCGGTTTTTGGTGACACTATATGCCGATGATTCATCGGTGGTCGTTTCTGGCAGGACCCCTGAAGAACTTCTGGAAGCATGTGAATGCATTGTGAGGGAGTTTGAAAGTTGGTGTCGTATGAACAATCTGATGGTGAACGTTGACAAAACTGTATGTGTTCAGTTTTGTCTGAAGGGCAATGGAATTAGTATCTTGAATGTTAAATATGGGGACAACACTATATCATCATCCCAATCAACAAAGTTTCTTGGAATATATGTAGACAGAAATTTGAGATGGACATCACACATTGAGGTCTTATGTAAAAAATTGAGTAAATCATTTTTTGCAATCTCTAGAATTAAGGACATCGTACCTAGAAACTGTGTTATGAATGTGTATTACAGTCTTGTATATAGTCATCTAAATTATAATATTCTGCTCTACAGAAATAAATAGGGTGTTTATTACACAGAAGCGAGAACTTCGATTAATATTCAATATTTATCTTGTTAACCTATCTTCATTAATAATTACATACTCACTTTACCGTGTTTATATATTTATAGATGTTTGTTATATGGTGAAGAAAATGAAGATAGGTTTATTAAATTGAATAATAATCATGAGTATTCAACAAGGAACAGGGATGTACTACTTATTCCTACGCATAAAACAGCTAAATTTGAGCACTCTCTCTATTATCAGAGTATTAAAATTTTCAACCATTTACCATCAAATTTGAAAGTACTGAAAGCTCATTTGTTCAAGAGGATAGTTAAATCTCTGCTCTTAACAAAGGCATACTATAGTGTGGCAGAGTATTTTGATGATTCGAATGTAGGCAATAATGTATGAATAAATTTTTTGTATCATATGTTTCTATATTTTTTTTAACACAAATATTCTTCACCATGTGAAATTGTCTCAAATGTTTAATATTTCTGAGGTAATTTTTTTCTTTTCTTTTCAAATAAAGTTGTATATTATTGTGAATATAAATTCAACCAATATTTTTGTTTGAACCAATATTTTTGCTCGAGGGCTGAATGGAAGATCAGACTCAAAACTGAATTCAGTCCTTTTGAGAGCATTCTTCCTAGTTGTAATTATTGTATCAATTGACATAAATGTAATTCTACAATGTAAAGAATGTTTCTCAAAAAATTTATTTTATTATATAAATTTATTTTATTATTCTATCGATCCAGTATTCCACCTATATACTATTAAAGTTGAATTCAAAATCGAGAAGTAATGAAGTACTTCAGGGGTGAAAAATTATATTTGATTTTCATTTCATACATTTTTTTAAAATATTTCTGAATAGTTTAAGAATTGCTAACCTTTGAGGGTTCCTCTTTGATATCAATGTTTGGGCTAGGTGTACTTCTACTTGTACGAATTCCAGAGGCCTCTATTTTAACATGACTTTGTTGATGGGACGATAAAGCTGCTGCAGTATTATATCCCCGACTACACGTACCACATTTGTAAGGTTTTCTGCTATCGTGTGTCCTCATGTGAATCTTCAAATGGTCGCTGAAAAGAAAGGTTATTGAATCTTTTTTTTTCATGTGCTCTTTTTGTTTATTTAATGCTCTATTGTAATGAATAACAGAACAGCAAAGTTTTTCTAAAAAATTTTATAATATGCACACGATTTAGCTCAGCAACAAATTTGCGTTTTTCCAACATATGATAACAATAATAATAATATTTATTTAGCAAAAGTTATTACAAAATTCATATATACATTTAAGTTCAAATTTTTTTTTCAACAATTATTTATTTAAAACGAACTCAGCTTATTTACGCTAAAATACCTCAAGGTCACTAATTGTTTTTATGAAGCTAGGCAATTTATTAAATGCATTGAATCCTTCATATAATATACTTTTTCTAGATTTAGAAAGCTCAAAAATATTGCATGTAGAAACTGTCGATATTTCTTGTATTATAAGCGTGCACATCACTGACATATTTTACATTTTTATTACTCTATATGGGAACAATATAGTGACATTAGTTCCAAGCAATCTAAAATGTTTTCGATTGGAGTATATCTATATTAAATTTCACAATTGTTAGCATGCGCTATTCTGCAATATTTGTAGCAGTGTTTTCTTCACAGAGTGAAACAATATTTAAAGTGTGGAATTAGTATTGACTTGAAGAGCAATAACTTTACATATGTCGTCAGATTTTTCCAATTCTTTTCAGGAAGTTAATTTTCCTAGAGATTTTAGACGATATGATGTCGACGTGATTATTGAAACTCAATTTTTCATCTAACATAATGACAAAATATTCAACAACTTTTACCCTTTCGATTTTTTGTTTTTCAATTTTAATAGTTAAATTTTCCTTTCTATTTACCTCCTTTATTTTACTTGTAACCATAATTATATATATAGACTTATTTATATTCAGAGATAAACTTATCGCTTATCTATTCATTTATTGCTGCTAAGTCTCTATCGATCCAAAATGTCACAGTCCACATGTCGTAGCAAAATTTTCAGTGTGGAAACGCTAAATACTGACTTACCAATGGGAGGAAGTGGTCTGAGGGGCACCCCCTCCCCACAACCAGCGAGCGGGGGAGTTCGGTTCTGGGGCCCTGTAGACTATGGAAGGCATAAAATTATCACAGGGAAAAAAATTAGAAGATGTAACATGTTTTTATGTATACGTTTACTAACAAATTCAATTCGCCCGGATAACGGCTAGCACCGCGTCGACGACGCGACAGCAAGGTTGCGACAACGAACTACCGAATCTTAATCTAAGTAAACAATTAGAATATATGAGGCACTCACACATTTTTTAAGATATTATTTTATTTACTTGCATAAGTGATTTTAATTTTATTTGTTTTTATTATTATTAGTTTTTTTTTACTCAATGTAACCAGTGTGGGAGCGCCGTTCCCACGCGATCCCGCTCCACTACACCCCTGAATATGAGTGGACCTGAGACCGTACCTTGAGGTACGCCATCCTGTGTAAATCCTGTGCAGCCCGACCAAGATTTGTCTGGCTTTAAAAAGTCTTATTTTTTAAAAATATCAAATTAGTTTTTTTGTGTTTTCACATATTGATTTTTAGTATCAGAGGAATATTTCTGGCTTAGAATTTGCTTCGGAAGTTTTAGTCTTCTTCGCCATGAGGAAACCTCTGAAACATGGTAAGCCAGGTGATTCTTATAATGTGTTTTTATATACATATATATATATATATATATATATATATATATATATATATATATATATATATATATATATATATATATATATATATATATATATATATATATATATATATATATATATATATATATATATATATATATATATATATATATATATATAATTACATATAGTCGAGTTTCATACTTATCCAGAATATGTATATTAATGGGCTTGTGTGTGTGAAATTGAAGGTAGATCTGGAAAAAATGAGTTTTGAGATGTGATGTTTGGTGATTGTTGTGTATTTATTTTATGAGCGTTATTTGTAAGGTTTATCAAATCGTTGTAAATAGAATTAGGATGTATAATGTCTGTCTCATTGAATGTAAATAAAAAAAGATTTGAAAAAAAATTATTATAATTATTTTAAACTTCAAAATACAAAAAAACTAGTTTGAATTTTTGAGCAACATAATAGAGAGCTTACGTTGCAGTATCAAAATAAATTATGTATAAACAAATAGGTTTACATTGTAAAATATGTAAACGGAAACTAGGAATGAAAATGATTGTACGAAAACACCAATTTACAAATTATTGGAATTATTATATCGTGAATATATCAAATTATAATTTCGTTGTAGAATGAATATTTCTTGAAATTATATTTTGTGTTGCTAAAACGTTGAATAGGGGTCACTAATTTCCTTTTACCAATGGAACACGCTGTAGATAAATTGCAAAAAAGTTAGAGGAATGTGTCCCTGAGAACTCGAGGTTCACAGATGTTGAGATCGTTATTTCATAAAGAAAATTGGTCGCAAAGTAATAACAAAGTCACATTTTGTATAGACACCTAAACAAGAAATAATTTCATTAAAACGTTCTCGATAGTTCGATAGAAGTAATAATTCCACATTCTGTGCCTGATTGACAGATGCTTGAAGTCATGAAACTGTAACCACAGTATTCAATAATCATTCTACATCTGCAATAGGTATTCTAAAAAAAGGTACCCACCCAACGCTTGATTTGATTGGCGCCTAAAATTGAAACCGAATATAATCACCTGCCCCTAAATTTTATGCTACAGGTGAAAACTTGGCCGAACAATATTGGTCACAATCTGCTAATCAGTGCAACCTTTCGAGGAGCACTAAACGAAAGAAACTAATAAGCATGACAATTTTATGCCCAAATGATCACAGGTAAACTGAAAAAATAGTATCACGCCAGGTGCCAGAGAAATAATCATACCAAGGGTGATGTATTAAAGTTTATAAATCGGAACATTCACCTTCTTGAAAATGCCGATTCACATTGCTGACATTTATATTTTTTATCTCCAGTGTGAAGTTTTGTATGTCTGTCTCTTGATCGCTTGTGCTTGAAAAGTCTCGGGCAATATGAACACGTGAATTGTAGTTGGTCTGTATGCATCTGGAAAGAATAATTTTTTCATTCTACATCTAAAAACAAATATTGAAAAATTTTGAAATTAGAGAAACTTTGGGGATTTAAAACAAATACCATTACTTTTAAAATACACATACCGTTTATAATAATCTATGTAATGATTTTTGAACGTTTACAAGTCAAGGTTTTTCATGTGTAAACCTAGAAAACATTGTTTTTCTAGGTATTTTTGTGCCTGTATTTTCTTCTGATTCAAAAAGTTAGATAGCAAAGTTTTCAATTATTATTTTGATTCTGACACCTTAATACTCTGAATCACTGAAAATTATTTCTTCCAGAGTTCTGAAAAAGCTACAATTTTTACCAAAGGAAGAAATGTATTTTTTCACATTTTCTCCTTGTTATATGTTAGAAACAACGATTTAAATATTAATATATATATATATATATATATATATATATATATATATATATATATATATATATATATATATATATATATATATATCTATATATATAACCTACAATTGGAAGTGGCCGCTGGCACGTGTTCGCTTGTTGGTTTCATCAGGACGCCGTAGTCCAGTTTCACTATGAACTTGAACACGAAAAAACAAACGAAGGCTCCAGAAAGGAAGGACTTCAAACAAAAAGCCAGAAATGGTTATGTCTATTTTTGTTTGTATAATTTTCACCGTGTTGTAACTTTCATTATTATTCGAGTTATAGGTTAGAGATCCATAAAGGATTAAAAGTCATCCTCTTGTCAAAACAATGATCGAGTCCTTCAAACCGGAGATGCTCATTCTGAAGCCAGAAAAACTATTTTCTGTTTCGAGAGTCTTCGTTTGGTTTCACCGTTCTGATGAGAGTCCACAAGCTCGAAACACGTGTCAACGGCTGCTTCCTATTGAGGGCAATACTGAGCCACTTCTACTTCTACTTCTGTCTTTGTAATTTGAAACTTGAAGGTTATATATATATATATATATATATATATATATATATATATATATATATATATATATAACCTATATAAATTTTAAATATTTTCGAAATGCAAGTTCCGATGATTCAACTGTTACACATTCTTGATACTTAATTCTTTTGGGTAGTCTCAAGTTCCAAAAAACATTTATTTACTCAAATCGACGTACCTATATCTTACAAACCTCTAATATGAATATTTTCCATTACTATCTTCTATAATCGATGGAAAGAAATAGAATTGATTGTGTTTTAAGTACTTCATTAAAATTGTCTTTGTTTAAAAATTATCAAATCACACTCTAAGACAATCCAGAAGTTCTAAACATGTTGATGTAGAAAATAAAAATAAATACCGATAAAGCAATTTAACAACTTTTTTCGATAAGAAACTTTGTAAAACTGCTTAATGAAACTATTTATTCTATCTTATTGACATTTCATAACATACTATTTTTTAATCATTTTATGTGCTATTTTTTCTTGTCAGTATTTTGAAAGGTAGATATAATATATCCACGCGTATTTAATGAATACAGACACCCTATTATTATTGGAAATGATTCATATGGTTTTTTTCAAGAAACTAGTCATTTCATGAAGTATACCGTGCTTTTTCAGTCAAATATAATTTTTTGAAACTATTTCAAGTTTATTTTGTAACAACTCACCTGCATATGCTCATCCAATTTTGAAGATCTTGGAAATTTCAGGTAACATATTCCACACTCATACGGTTCTTCAAATCTCGAAGTTTCTGAAACAAAATTTGATTGTAAAGATATAATAGGAATGGCAAAGATTTTGGACTGCAGGTATTTGGATAAGATAAACAATGACTTGATTGTTTTCTTAATATTAACATTGTTGATCTACCATAATCTATTTTTTATGATACTGATGAGCTCAAATAACAACAGAACAATCGATATATCACTATTCAATTTTGTAAACATATCGAGTTTTCGATGTTAGTAACTTGAATGTTGAATAATCTATGTTGTTTCATACTAAATAGCCAGTAACAATTTCGGAATAATATATTTTGAAATTGATAATCAGTTAATATATTCTTCATCATTATCATCAACGTATTAATTTATTCTAGAGAAAACAAAACAACATAAAAATTACGCCAATTGATTCCTTACACACAACATTACGAAAGAAATAAGTATCGCTGTGTGGCTGTGTTTTGTGTCAATTAGGAGGAATATATATTTTTGATGTTTATGTTGGCATAACTTGTATATCTGACTATCTTTTCAATAAGATTGGATGCGTGATGATGCTGGTAACTTAAGCGTTCCTAAACATAGAACATCTAGATATTTGAGGGGTGTTTCGACTATATAACCCAGGGGTGGCCAACCGGTCGATCGCCATAGACAGGTCGATAGCGACTGTTAGTCCAGTCGATCGTGGCCAGGCAAAAATATAAATAATTAGACCAGACTGCGTAACGTCATTATCAACATCATCTTGTATCTTTTTCAATCGCTGTTCCGTCACGGTATTTATCCTCTATTCTACGCAGTATAGTGTTTTGTTTTCGGCACGCAATGACCAATAACCGGGAAGCGTGTGGGTTGCGGGGGAAGGGCGTGTGTCAAGTGTCAATCTCGAAATACTCTGATGCACCGTATACAAACAATAAATAAAATCTTAAACGAACAACTACAAAAAGATATCGTCCTATGTGTTGCTTTCTCGCTTCAATTTGACAAGTCAACAGATTTCACTGACACTGCAGAATTACTTTTTTTTTCGAATGGTTTTCGAAGATTTCTCGGCCAAAGAATGACTGCTAAGTATGGAATATGTTCCTTAAAAAGATCAACTCGTGGCCTTGGTATATTCACGGAATTCAAAGTATATATTTGCCAGATTAATCTACCCTTGTATAAACTAGTATCAATGACAACTGATGGAGCTCCTGCAATGACAGGTACTCATAATGGTTTTATTGCTCTTTGTCACAAAAATCGAAGATTTTCCAGACTTCATTAGCTACCACTGCATAATTCATCAAAAAGTACTGGCTAGTAAGAGATTAAACATGAAACGTGATGGATATTTCTTTCAAAATTGTAAATTCCATAAAGGGAAAATCCCTCCAAAGGCAGCTCTTTAAAGAGCTGCCTTGATTTGGTTCCTTATCATCTAATTGTTGTTTAAACAACAATTAGATGATAAGGAACCAGAATTGGCATTGCACACTAACGTAAGGTGGTTGAGCAGAAGCAAGTTTTTGCAAAGATTTCGAGATCTATTGGAAGAAATAATAAAATTTCTTGATGAAAGGGGTGATGATTGTAGGCCATTGCGTGATTTAGACTGGCAATGTGATTTAGCTTTCTTGGCCGATTTTACTGGAAAACTGGGTACATTAAATCTGAATTTACAAGGCAAGAATAAAATATTAACAGAAATGATGAGTTCTATTGCAGCATTTCAAAGTCAAACAGAATCCATGATAGTTGACTTTGAAAAAATGTGAACAATTTGTAAACATCAAGAATCATATGGTACAACATCCTACCTACAATTTCATTTCTGAGAAGTGCAAGACAGAAATTAGGGCAGTGATAGCAGACTTCCAATTCGCTTTAGTGATTCAGAAAAATTCAGAAGTTTGTTCAATTCATAAGTTATCCGTTTTTTGATGGCATTGATCATAGTGATATATATGAATTCACTACAAAATTTGCAGATACATTTCAAATGGAGCACATGATGTTACAAAACGAAATTCTTACTCTGCGCTGCGACATATTTCTAAAAGCAAGGTCCTCTGCAAGTCAAGATTTCTGGGCATTGGTTTCCAACGAAAAATATCCAAATTTGAAAAAATGTGTTGAACAATTTAATTCGTGTTTTGGTTCAACATATATAAGTGAGTCTGCATTTTCGTACTCAAAACAAACAAAAAATAAACACCGTTCTCGCTTGACAGATGATCATACATTGGATTCTTTAAGATCGGAAATTTCCACAACTTCAAACCTGGTTATAATAAACTAGTGAAAATGCTCAGGCGCAATGCCCACACTAATGTATAGGACCCATTTAATGTTAAGTAAATTTAAGGAAACGATCTTACATGTGATATGAAAAGAAACTACTAAGATTTGTCAATAAAAAATACATGATTGTGTACTAAACTATGCTGTTTAATTGAAGATTTCAAGAAGTATGTACTTGGTAGATCGCTCAGGGTTTTGTTAGCAAACAGTAGATCTTAGGTCTAATCAAGTTGGCCACCCCTGATATAGCCCCTCACAGATTAAATAAGTTTAGGACGTTGTTTGATGCTGATACCTCGATAATTAATTTAAAGAAAAAACTGTACAAGCCGTTAAAATATGAGAGTTTTAACTGAGTTTTGGATAGGTTTAGTTGGATATTTTACTGGGTTCGTTTGAATTTTACTTTAATGTTATTTGAATTATATCTGAATTATAATTGATATTTACTTAATTTTAGTTTCGGGTTTGTTATTTAAGTCTCTCATTAAGGATTTACCTGTTAATTTTTGGATTAATTTCTATAGTGTTGAGTTTTTGTGTTTTCTTTTTTATACTGGAGGAGTGGAAGATTAGAATGGCTAAACTCTTGCCATTTGTAATCCTATATGTAAGACATTCACAATAAACTTATATTATTATTATATTCTTATTAAGTTATTATTATTATATTCAGTTTCAACTGAAATTGCCGAAAGATGAAATTATTTGATAATTTCTGCAATAATAAACATACTTTAAATAAAATCCTTCGTTATTAATTTCCTTTCCTCAAAGTTCATTCATTCAAGTAATTTGAATTCATTTGATAAAACATAAAACCTAAATGGCTGAATTCGTTTACGATCATTAGATCTTATAATGAGATATTTCTGAATTCTAATGAATTGAAAAGTCAAAAGAAATCGTGAAATACGGCGAAAATGAGCAAACCTCATTCGCGAAGAAGATACCCCTACGCTACACCCTCAATGCTTTATACGATTCAAACCTAATGTAGATAAATGGCGGCGTATTTTCTTTGGGTTGTTATCCTGGAGAATCCACTTAGCTTCAATAATGAAGGTAACATCATTTTTTCATCCCAAATTGAGATGTATGAAGGAGTGTCTCTTCCATGAGCTTGAAGATATAAAGGAGACGGTTTTGTTTCTTCTGGTGCGCTTATATCAATGCAATTCATTCATAAAATTCGTCACTAGTAGAAAAATAAAAATTTCAACTGAATCTAGAATGTAATTAAACTTATCTTGGAACCAAACAAGAATCACATTGTATATAGCTACTTGATAACTCCTCAATAGGTGACTCTATTCGATATACAATGTAATATTTATTTTTATTTATTTCAAGACATGTTTTATTATATTCAAGATTCAATTGAAAAGTTTTTTTTTATTCAGTGGACCTACAGTTTTTCACGCCGGTTCCGAACGGCTATTGGGCTTGTAATCAATGTACATTACCCAGCATATATCTTCATTAAACTCCTCAAATCATAGACAAACACAAACACCCATGCCTTCAGCGGGACTCCAACCCGAGTTATACTGCACCATAGTCGGGTGTTCTACCGACTAAGCTACGGAGATCGCCAATTGAGAGGTTATTTACGCCATTACGTTATATTAACACAGTATCAAAAAGATTTTTTCATATACTGAAAAGTAAAAAAAAAGCACGCATGTTGCATATGCAATTCTTTGGCAGAATTGTGATAGATCACACATATTGGACACACCCCAAAAATTTAGGAAAAAGAATGAAAGCACGCAATTACTCAAATACTTGGATAACCAAACATAAAAATGGTACCAATCATACATAAAATGTAAGAACTGCTAGAAATGACTAGATGTTCCAAAAAAATTACCAAATACCGTGAATGATAGAACAGATAAAAATTTGTTTTAATTAGTCTGGTTCACATGTACCCTTTTTTGTGAAATTTTTCAATAGTCTCCGAAAATTGCAGCTTGATGTCATTCGATTCGTATTGGTACCTAGAAAGTTTAAGGAGAGGTCTGAAAATGCGCTGAAAAAAATTACAAAAGTTATGAAGAAAGTGAAAAAAAATAGGGGTTCGGTTTTTTTCAAATATCTCAGGAAATATTCAAAATTGCAAAAAAGTTTCAAGAAGATGAAGAAATTTGCTGAAAAATTGGAAATAAAAGCTTGGACTCCCGAAAAGGTAGCTCTAATATTTATAATTTTTACAGAGCCTCAAAAAAAATAGAGCCAAAAGCGGGAACTGTGGCTTCCGCGCACGTTGCGTCACTCTGACACAACAACGAAAAAAATTATTTAAATATATTAAATATTATTATCAAGGAATAATAAAATTCATGGAGTGTTGGGATGCATAAATAAACAATAATCAGCGGTCAAAAAAATTTTGTCTCAATTTTAGCATAAATTATGCATTTGTTAATTAACTATTTTTCTGAGCTGAAAGTTAATATAAAACCCAGATAATTATTAAACTAATACACTAGAATTTTTTTCACTTAGTAAAGTCATTCTTAATAGTATAAAAAATAGATTACCGTTACAATAATGAAAAAATTTCGATTTTCCACTTTTTTATTAACAATTAAAAGTTATAAAATAAAAAATTGGGAATAAGAAATTTTTTTAAAAATCCTTATTAATTTGGAGTCTCATCGTTAAAAGCTACTTAACAATATATGTTTTTTTACTGTTATCATTTAAAAAATTGTTATTAACAAATAAATAAATCAAATTATGAAATAGATAAAATAAACAAGTTTACCCACCAAGTACAGTTGGATGGAATTTTCTTCCTCCTTGTATTTTTTCGATAACTAACTCTAGACTTGCACTGTTTCCCATGAAAAACATTTTCATACTTAACCGAAAGAACTACTTTCCTGACATTGAAGGACACACTACATAAACAACACTGACATTCTTTCGAAGGATTGAGAATTATTTCTCCCACTTTAATTCGTAACACCCTTTTTTCAAGGCTGGGTAACTCCCATGGTACAGTAGTAGGCCTATTGGGTTGCACTTCCTATTCCATAGACCAGCAATATACAGACTGTGCTAAATTGGTTAAATTCTGAATGGGGAGGCAAGACCTATCAACCAGTAGGATATGATAATTTTAAACACTTGTCAAAATATCTCATGAACAAAGCAATTGTACTTATTAATTGTTTTTGTTAATGAATTGTTTCTTGATACTCAAAATTTAAATTCTTGTTCGCATTAAAAGTTCTCATTCAATTTTTTCATTTTTCACCACAATTGCTTTTTTCGAAATACGAAAAAAGTAATTTTGTTCAGACGTATTCTGAAGTCTTGAAGGAAAAACTTCTAGTACTATTTATCGAGAACAACATGAAAAATTAAAGCAAGAAGGCACTGCTTAAATATTGAATGTCGTTAGAGTTCAATTGCTCGAAAGTTTTGCACAATGGAACTGTCTGTTATTTGACTCTGTAGTATAACTACCAAAGTGCGTTCACCATAGAGAAAAGTCAAGTATTCATGAAGTGTTTACTACGAATATTTGCTACCTATTCCTGCTTCAATATAGAATGATGTTTATTATTCGGCATAATAATTTAATATTTATTTACATTAAACACTTCGATTAATGTTTCATGAATGTATTGAAATACATTTAACTACAATAAAATTTGTATAACTTTTACAAATAACCTTGAGACAACATGTTTCAAGCTGCCAGATCATTATCAAAACAGTCTTGCTAATAAGCTGGCCGTTCTAAAAATGTAATCAATTCTATTGTATTATTTTTCAATTCATTTGTGAAACATTAGGGCAAGTGTTAATATAGTAACATTGTAACATAAATTAATATTTAATCACATTTCGCCAAGAGGTAAGCAAGAAATCAATCAATGTTATGATAATTCAATATGATTGAGTTGTTTCATTTCTACTTCAATTTTGTTTTCATCCAGTTCACCAGAGATGCTACAAGATAAAAAAAGTACCCTTATATAGAGATGTACCTACGATGAAATGTTATAAAAACACTGTTGATTCTAATATGGACATTATAGATTTCCAACACAAAGATCAAATCACCAGATCACAATTTTACGATAAAAATATTCACAGCTCTCATATTTAAATAGCTTGCATTTGTAGATTAGAGACATGCAAACAATTCTGGAGCTGATTTTCATATCAGCAATGCTAATTTCTGTATTTTGCAGCTATTTGTCATATTGAGACAGTTTGTACAATTTGGGGGTCATAAGTCATACGGATTTATAGCCATCTCGGGTGTACCACAAGGCTTTAATTTAGGCCCACCATTGTTTCTTCCTTTTGTGAATGATTTAATGGATTGTCTAGCAGTTTATAGTCTCATGTATGCTGATGATTTAAAAATATACCGAAAAAATTAAACATATGAGGACTGCATAAGCTTACAGGATGGCCTCACCGTTCTTTCAGATTGGTGTTTTCGCCATAAACTCGATATTAATGTAGCTAAATGTAACGTTGTCACATTCATTGAAAATAAACAGCGCATACGATTTGAATATACAATTAGCGAAACCATTCTGACCAGGGTCTCCGAATTTCGAAACCTCGGTATAATATTTGATCAGAAATTCACTTTTCTACCTCATATAAATGAAACAATTTCATCAACATTCAAATCTTATGGGTTTATTGTGCGTAATGGCGTATACTTTTCGAATACAAAAACACTTATTAAATTATTTAATGCATTTGTAAAGAGCAAATTAGATTTCAGATGTATGATTCGGAGTGCCATTTACAATTCTCATAAAAACCATTTAGAGTCGATACAACAAAAATTTCTCAAACATCTAATTTGCAAGGAAGATCACGTGGATCCGGCCAGACGATAGAGCCAAACTGATCTGTTGAACAGGATTGGAGCTGAATCACTTGAAATTGGCAGGGAGTTGTTGCCTGAATTTTCTGTATCTCTTACATGGTTATATACGAATAAACACTCCTACCCTTATTGGCTACATAGATTTTCATGTACCTAGGCAATGTTCACGATTAAGTCAATTTTTTTCATTTGGTATTCCGAAAACTAATTCCTCATACAGTCACCCTTTAGATATATGCGTTCGATATTCGAGGAGGTGTCTGACAAATGCAATATCCACAGTGACTCATTTGCTTTCATTAGTTAGGTTAATTTGGAATCACTTAGTGTAAAGTGAATTTCGATGTATAGTATTATCATTATTATCTATTGTTCATTATTATTATTTTCTTTATTGATTATCCTTTTTTTAAACGTTTGTTTTATTTTATTAGGTGTTAGTACTGTATATATGCCAATATGTTGAAATATTTCCTGTAACTGGGTATCTCAACTGTAGCAAAATGAAGACTTATTATTATTATTATATTGTTTCGCAAAGAAATGAAAGACATACAGTAGCTCTATTCTGGTCTTGTATTGAATTTAATAATGTTCAAATCGAAATGGCTGTATTCTCGGAATGTGATGATTTGTAAAAAAAGAGGAGAAAACGATTGTGTGCTATGTGAAATAAAAAGAAGACAGGTTAGTTATCATGTTAGTAGTTAATGATTAGTAGTAGATGAATTCTTAATTAAAATTCCTCCTAAACTTTTCCTACACCTAATCTTATGAAATCAAATCATTCATTTTCAATATAAAGTATATTCTGAAAAATAAATGCACTCACAGTACTTTGTTTTCTCCTCAAGGAATCAATTCACATGGCACCCTAGAATTATTGCATACTTCTTCAAAATAAAAATAACCTTTCTAATATCTCAAAGCTTCACGCACCATTTATTTAAAAAGAGTATAGGATTACCCGGCTTCTGTTCGATTTTTCTTAATTGTAGTCAGGTGCAAAATGAATGAGTTCAATTCCTCAACAGGGGATGAAGTAATACGATACTTGATATAAATGAATAGGGTGCTTTAAAACTATGGGTCAGGGTTAGGAATTATCCCAAACAGAACTCCCACATTATTTATAATTCAATTCAATGAGCTTCATTGAGACAATTCCTTATATTTTCTTATATGTGTAGAGGGTTTTATTGTTTAATTTTGTACGATGCCCATTCATAAACTTTTTCGGTGAAGATTACTGTTAGGTTGGTAATTAATACTTGATAACTTCTTTAATTTTATATATATATATATATATATATATATATATATATATATATATATAATATATATATATATATATATATATATATATATATATATATATATATATATTCAAATGAATATTTATTGCCTGTTTGAGATAGTTTATTTTTAATGTATTTAGCAAAAACAGGCTATTTTCAACATAAAAAACTTTATTTTCGTTGACGTTTCGTTGTATATCACAACTTAGTCAAAACTGATATCATATTAATATATTATTTTTATTAGTTTTGACCAATTTGTGATATATACAACAAAACGTCAACGAAAATAAAGTTTTTAACGTTGAAAATAGCCTGTTATTGCTAAAAACATTAAAAATAAATAGTATAAAATATAAAACATTAAAAACAAAAATATATATATATATATATATATATATATATATATATATATATATATATATATATATATATATAATGTTTAATGCGGAAGAAAATTTAAACGAAAGTGAACATTGTGGGATATTGCGGGATATGCCGACAATTTTCTATTTCTTCATGTTTTAAGCCCCTTGATTCACAAATTGTTCTAAACTAGAGTTAAATGTAGTATCTGAATTGAAAAGGACGTGAAACTTTCAATGTTTGATGTATTCATGTTTTTTTTATTGATTTCTAACATTTGAGATGTAAAGCAATCTATGCATTATATATGCATACGACTTTGCAGTATATTTCTTTGTTGTGATTCATAAAAGGATTTCTGAGAATTGAAGTCGATGCTTTTCGTATGTTGGACCAGACGCAACTGAGAAGTGCCTTACAGTAGTACGAAACAGTAACTGCCTTGCGTTTCCAATAAATGAAGGCACTGATTTCAGTATTTTCTAACATTAATCCCTGGAAGGATAATGGAGACATCACATTGTTCATGTTTCACATAGACAGCTCTGCTATAATGTTCTTTCGAATAATTCGTTAAAAAATTATCGAAAGAATGTTATAGTATACCTTTAATATTGAATATTTACAAGTGCGATGATATGAGCACAATAACTATAGAATTAATTTTCTTGAAGTCTATTTCTTTAAACGTATTTCTATAGATATAATGAAAAAAGTTATAGCTATACACACATGTTTCAGCAAAAAAACTGATATATATTCATGGAATAAATTATTTGTTTGTATATATGTATTTCTGCGAACTTCCAGAAATGACCGCCAATATATATATTGAAGTTATAATTTATTGTCCGACACTAATAAAGTCTCACCACTCTTTCATCAAAACTCTGAAACGAATAAAAATAAGGGATGAACGAATTTTTTCGATTATATATTTGAGAACAAGTTTTCGAAATAATGGTGCTACAAAGATATGACAGAAATTATTTCTAGTCAGAAAGGATACACCTTGATAAGTCTGTTTTTTTTTAAATGCATCATAAATTCAAGGGGTTATTCCTTAGAAATAACACATATCAAGAATATTTAGCCGGTCTGCTTTGAAGATATATAAAAAAACAATTTTGTTGTTTTAAGAATTACAGCGGCTGATTAATTATAGATGTATTTCAAACAAACTGATACAATTACATTAAATTTCATATAATATACTGTGCATGTGCAATCGATTTATATTTGTATTATATGTATTGTTTATGATCTATCTTCATATAGTATATAGTCCATTCAATTCATTAAAGAAGAAACTGACGAAATAATTACTATTGATGAACATAGAAACCCCGATATTTCCAATATATGCCATTTACATATTTCTATTTCTCTCAAACAATCCGGTTTTTCATCCCCTATTCAATATTATTTTCCGAAACTCGCACCATGTAAACATAACGAAATAGATGAATTGAATCTATCTATTGTTGACTATATACATGATCAGTTAATAGAAGGAAATATTGCTGACCAAGTCTTTTTTACGAGTAAATAAAATTAAAACACATTTCACAAGTTTCACTGAGTATATTAACAACTCTACATATGTTTCGGGTGGTTAGCCCATTGTCGAGTGTATTCAACAATATTACTATTTGTAGTGTTGTTAATGAAGTGTTTCAATTTAATTTACTATTATTTAACATAATATTTCACCAAATGATAAGCGAAACCTACGTGTCATTTATTAGTCTTTTTTGATTTGTTTGTCATTTCAATACAATTATTGAACCATGTTGAATACATCTATGTGAAGATATTGAAACAATAGGCAAAGTATTTCAAATGTTTATTAATCATTCAATGATATAATTAAACGATGAGCGATTTGAGTGAGATTCTTTTACTTTACTGTATAGTTTAGTGTATGCAACACACATTACTTCTGGGCGTATTTTTAGTTTCGGTCTATATTTAGTATGAGTACATATCCAAATTTTTTCATTTCTATCGTAATGACATTTTCATGAATTATGTAGCACATAAATTTCAACATGAAAATTTTTTGTATAACTTGATAAATTTGCTGAATTTCCGCCTACTTTCAAATCGCCAATTTCAAAGATTTCGAAAAGTTTTTGAAGTTATTGTTGCCGAAATTGCAACAGACCTGCTGACCCTTTTTAAGAGCAACAGAAATCGAAATAAATATTTTCAGAATTTTCGACTCTCAGTCTATTTATTCGAACATACATCATGCAAAGACTTTTGCAAAGAACTAAATGCAGTTTTGCAGTTTCCACCGATGTATCTGTACGACTTTCACTCAAAATATAGACTCCATTTTAACACAGGAAGATCTTCTCTTTATATTCAATAATGCAAGTATCTCACGTGATTTGGAAACAGCTACTAGATGAAGACAAAAACCGAGCTAGGATTAAATAATTTCCAAGGATATGGTACATATACTTACATCAAATATCATCAAAGAACATAGATTATTTGAAATAACCCATTGAATAACTGATAGAATAACCTCTAGATACATTTTTTAACTAAACCTTTTATATATTTATTCAATATTATGATTATGTCTGCTTCAGTACATAATTTCGATAACCTAAATACGGGCATTCCAAATGATGAAAGTGCGAAAATAAGTACGATATTTATTACAATTCTCTAAAAAATATAATATCGAGATAATTTTTATAAATGAAATATATAAGACATATATCAAGATAGGTTGCAAACAAACTGCAGTGTATAATTCCTTTCCGAATTCAACGCCCGGTGAATTGCGTCACCTTATGAAAAATGCCGAAGAATATAGAACGGAATCAGGGTCCGCAAGTATATTATATCCCTTGAGCTTCCCATGGCAGAATTACTTCCAATTCCCTGATCGCTAGTCTTCTAAGGACAGTATAAGCTTTTTCGGGGAATCTGGCGTGTTTTTGATTGGCCGGGCAGCCCGGTGGCCCCCCCAGCGACCATAACTGCCCAAACTGCCCTCAGAACACCCATAATGCCACTGCTAATGTTTTCTACCTTCGAATTAACCTGAGGAATATGGATGTTTGTAATTAGGGCTGCGATACTCCTTTTTTCCACCCTCCCTTATATCTCTCCTGAATAGATAACCGCGAATAAATCGGAATTAGTGGATTGGGGTGAGTATTTATTCGCCTGTATCAAAATACCATTTGAATATACATGGTGCATCCGAAAAGGAAATAGACAACTGAGAAATTCAGATCCCTGGAATGGATATATTCCCATATTGTCACATTAAATGAATATGTGATATTACAATGATACGAAAACAAGTAAATGCTGATGACAAATTGAACTTTTCAATACTTAATAGTTTTTATTAATTTTGACTGAATTGATGATGGATTGAATGATTGGATGATGGATAATGATTGAATTGATTCTATTATGCAGACGTCCTAGACCTAATTTTATAAATTCATCATAGAATTTTGAGCCCTTTGAAAACCTGATGTGATGATAGCAATTGAGTCCTCGCACAGAAATTGGTTGAACATAGAGAATTCAATCTCGCGATTCGTGAACAACAATACCGCGAGATCTTGCCAATTTCGAAATCACAATATTTGGATAAATTAGGAGAATAATGATGAGAATTATAGGTATTATGAAATGAACATTTATTTTCATGAATTTTCTCAATTAACTCTTTAATTTTTCTCAATTGATTTTTTAAATAAATTTTCAAGAATTGAACTTTGATATATCTAATCAAATCAGAAATTGAATAACTAGGCAGTCAACTCTTTTAATATCAAACAAAGGTATTAACAAAAAAAAAGTAATAAACTGTTTCACTTATAACACTGACTTCAAATTTCTTCTAACTTTTAAAAATTAAGAATATACACCTTAATTAATAGACATAAAGTTTTATTAAATAATTTGATAATTCTCAAAAAATGCAGAAAATGGCTCGTGGAATTCTTTTATTCAATATTGAATTGATTTTAATTGGGTGTATTTAAACAACAATAATTTATTTATATCCACTCAGAAATAAATTACGTGAAATTTTCACAAAGACGGTTTATGCCTTCAAAATTGTATATTACTCAATTTGAAATGATGAAACCTGTATGGACTTTTGTTGAAACATACGAAACGTTTCTAAACATCAGTCGTCTCATATAACGGCTAATTAAAAGCCATCAATAAAATGGTGTAAAATGGTGAAGGAGTCGGGACAACATAACATGACCATATGTATATATATATATATATATATATATATATATATATATATATATATATATATATATATATATATATATATATATATATATATATATATATATATATATATATATATATATATATATATATATATATATATATGTATATATATATATATATATATATATATATATATATATATATATATTCGATCAATGATTTCGGATCATTAATCGGCAATCGATTAATGATTTAAAATAAACTTGATTGAATGTTCGCTGATCTCTTGGTGAAACATCGTTCTCTAGGTATATTGAATAAAAAACACTTTTCTTGGTTTCTCAAACGTTATAATAATTACTTGACAATTTTTTAGGGGTGTTAACCCAAGACGTACTTTCAGTTTAGTTCTTTAAAATGGGGCAACACCCTGAAACAATCTTCAAGCAATGGATACAATTTTTGTGGAACCAAGCCAATAGTATTTCACACAATATAAAAATTAAAAAGAAGAAATGCTATGTTCACCAAATTGAAACATTCAAGTGGTTAATGGAAACAAAACATACACTGGATATCAAGTCGTAAGGAAATATGCTTATTATAAACAATACTCACACAAACGTAGGTATATTTGAACATAACGATTCAATTCAGATGAATAAAAAATCCAGTGCACTCGAATAATACCCAATTAAAAGAAGCCATTGAAAACGTGTATAAAAGAGAATATTTATCAATGAATTGACTTAAAACCAGTGATAATTTTTAAAAATATATATATATATATATATATATATATATATATATATATATATATATATATATATATATATATATATATATATATATATATATATATATATATATATATATATATATATATATGTATATATATATATATATATATATATATATATATATATATATATATATACAAAAATATCACTGGTTTTAAGTCAATTCATTGATAAATATTCTCATTTATACACGTTTTCAATGGCTTCTTTTAATTGGGTATTATTCGAGTGCACTGGATTTTTTATTCATCTGAATTGAATCGTTATGTTCGAATATACCTACGTTTGTGTGAGTATTGTTTATAATAAGCATATTTCCTTACGACTTGATATCCAGTGTATGTTTTGTTTCCATTAACCACTTGAATGTTTCAATTTGGTGAACATAGCATTTCTTCTTTTTAATTTTTATATTGTGTGAAATACTATTGGCTTGGTTCCACAAAAATTGTATCCATTGCTTGAAGATTGTTTCAGGGTGTTGCCCCATTTTAAAGAACTAAACTGAAAGTACGTCTTGGGTTAACACCCCTAAACAATTGTCAAGTAATTATTATAACGTTTGAGAAACCAAGAAAAGTGTTTTTTATTCAATATACCTAGAGAACGATGTTTCACCAAGAGATCAGCGAACATTCAATCAAGTTTATTTTAAATCATTAATCGATTGCCGATACTTGATGAAAATCTAAATACATGATTTAAATAAAACTAAGCAGTTTTTCAATTTTCACTATAATCAATTCAAAACATGACAATATCGTTTCGCCAACACAGTAGCTTTCAAAACCCAGAATACCGTGGGTAGACACATCAGAAATGCCAAGGATAAAATTTCGCCTGATGATAAATCGGGTATTTATGAGTTGAGTTGCGGTACTTGTCTCAAAGTATATGTTGGCCAAACTGGCAGGAATTTCAACCTTAGAATATCTGAACACCAAAGACTCTTTGCAAAAAATAAAACCGATTCTACGTATGCAACACATCTTTAAGAAGAGAACCATATCTTCGACAACAACTTTAAAATATTGCATACATAACGAAAAGGTTATGAACTAACCCTGTTAGAAGCCATGGAAATCAATAAGAGGAAGAAATCGAACAGTTTATTAAATGATCAAGTTTTAATGAATAATGCTCCGTTATTAAATTCATTCCAGTAAAAATGTAATCGAAGAAAAGTATTCTATGGTCATCCCCCAAAATTCAGAAGAAATATGTTCTATAGTCAGCTCCCTGTAAAAGAAGAAGAGAGTTCTATGGTAATTCCCACCCCACACACTTTAGGATAAATATACGCAGTCCACAATGTAATAGCTCAGTTTATCATCAACATCTGATGAAGCCACTGTGTTGGCGAAACAATATTGTCATGTTTTCAATTAATTATGGTGAAAATCGAAAAGCTACTGATTTTTATTAAAAAAAAACTTTATTTTAATTTTTACTGATATTTTAAATTTTGTAATAATTTTTTGATAATTGGCGAACAAAATTTCAATTTGAGATGATAAATAAGGTCAGTATTGCGATAGTTTATGCCGTTGAGTTTTCGGCAATATATCAGTAAAAACAAATTATAGTTGATGATTAGGCCAATACTTGGAGAAAATTAATATCCATAATGAAACAATATTTGGAATTTTCTCATATATTAACAAAAACGCATGAAGCGTTTCGAAGTACTTCTTCTTTATCAAATGCTGAATTAACAAAAGATGTAATAGTTGTATTTGTAAAATTATATCTATTGTTAATTCAGCATTTGATAAAGAAGTAGTACTTCGAAACGCGTCATGCGTACCTATTTTTTAATGTATGAGAAAATTCTAAATATTGTTTCATTACAAATTATAGTTTTTATTTTATTATGTGATGTTTAGTTCTTCAACTAACAAGTTCAAAAAATATGTAATCTTTTCGTTCAGGGTTGCCATAAATCTAACAAATGGGTGTTCAATTACTTATTCGTTGAAAATATAAACAATTTCATCACTCAGTTCACCTAATAATGATAACGACTTTTCCCTCATTTGCTTAGTAAAAAACTCCTTTTGTACTCTGATTTTACTCGTTGAGATTTCATGATTATACAGAACTGGTTATGTCTTTAAGTGTGTTTGGTGGCGCCTTTATATGGCGCCGATAACGGTGTATATTTGCACAATACCCAAAACGAGCCAATACGACCCTTGGGGCCAGTTACAAGGCACCAGTAATGCATTGAATTAGACTGTAATACAACGGCGGGTCGATCGGTCCCTCCAGGCTACGGATAGCACATATCCGAGCCTGTCAATGCTATTTTCCTGAACTTTACAGCCATAAATTTTTTAAGTTTTATCCTGACGCGGAATATCACCTTTCGTCTGCAATAACAATCCTCGACATAATTGAATCTTCTCAATTTTCTCACTGAAACACATCGCAATCATTCACTTAGCCTATATCCTATATAGGAACTATTCACGGTACCTTTCCTCATGAGGCTGAATCGGAAATAATCGAAATAGATTTTGACAGATTCACTTAGCATTATATATATATATATATATATAGTATAGTTTTCAGAGTCGTATTTAATGATATAGTAAGCGAGGTTAGGGTGTTTTCGACTCAATTGAGCAATTATTGTTTGTACTCTTTTTTCTCAGTCAAGCTTTCGCAATATTTTATTGCATCTTCAGGACTTCTACAATTAACAAAAAGTGTCAAACAGAACATGTTCAAATGGCAAAATTATAATAACCTTTCCAAATTTGAGGTTAAAATATAAACATGACACATCTACAACAGTAGCTATGATAATGATAACATGTACAAGAAGTACTTAAATTATGTAAAAGAAATTTTCAAAATAAACGATTCATTAGAATTTTCTCAACACTGTAACCAGTTTAGTATGAAATGTCAATATAACATATATTCGACACATGTCATTTGTCAATTTAGTTGATTTGTCATGGAATCAGCCTTCTCAATAAAATTTAAGATAATGGCATTTGGATGATTCGAGATATAACTGAGGCTGATATATATATATATATATATATATATATATATATATATATATATATACATAAAAAGGTAATTTCTCGACCGTGCGATACTTATGTAGAATTTAGGCAACGGAAATAATCGGTCTGGTGAATTGTTCAAGAACTCATTTATTCATTGCTTCTCGATATTTCGACACTTTTTTTGTGTCTTCTTCGGGAGAAAAAACAAGCAGCAAAGTAATGACAACAATGATCAATTTCAATATGTAAAAAACATAAAACTACTTACAATTTGAGTTTATGCATTGAAGATAACATTTTTTAACAAACGTCTCTCATTTTGTTGCCACTTGACCTACATTTTGCTAAACTGAATGGTCAGAAATTTCAACACCCTAGAAGGCTGAAGGGCAGGCACTTGTGTGTGCTGTGTACAATGACTTAATCGTAAATTTCTCAAACCATTGGCGTAGAAAAATGTTTTTATTTATTCTCTTTTAAAATATTATTATAGACGATGTTCAGATCTTGAGTTCATCGTATTGTCCGTGTTGTTTATATGTGTCATTTCCAAAAATAATCTCCTTTTGTGATGGCTCCCCCTATCCAAAATTTTAATATTTTCGTAATCAAAATTGTGATCCGAGTCTTGGACGTGACATGCTAATGCACAAGATCGTTTTATACCAATACGACTATCACTTTTGATAGTCGTATTGGAAAAAAAAGTCGTATTGAGTTGTGTAACTCTTTGTTTTAAATTTTGTTCAGTTTGACCTATGTAGCATTTATTACATTGGAGACGTGGTATTTTGTAAATGACATTGGAATTGCAATGTCTTTTCTCAGATAGAGGGAGCTGACATGAATTTTCACAAGTTGTTGCTCGCCTCATACAGATCTAGGACCTGTGGGCATTCTAAATGTCATCGATTCTTGATTGATTAAATATGGACTGATGATTCATAATAATGATGAAACAATTGTATCCTATTATCATTCAACAAGATCTATGATTGTTTCGAAGCGAGCTTAATATTCTCTCGTAAGTGATAATATTAAGCTCGTAAAGCTCGTGATTCATAATACTCTCGAAAGTGATAGGTTCATTCTTGTTGACAACATTTGTGTAGACAGCTCTCTGAGAGCTTTATTTGAAATATTTCAATAATTAATTTCAATTTCAAAAATAGCTTTGACTAACTTCAATTATTGAACTGAGGGTTTATATTAAAAGAAATTTCAAATGTTTCGTGTTTATAAAGGGTTTTCCATTGAAAACGAATTCCTTCATCAAAATTATGAACAACATTTTCACACAATCTCACTTTTCATATCAATCTCACCAATAACTTGAATTATTTCAGCCTTTAATAAATCAATTGTTCGTAGAAAGTTCCTTTAGACAACACCTTTAACGCAGCCCCAAAGAAAAAAGTCCAATGGTGTTATATCGCACGAAGTGGCTGGCCAATTAACATCACCATTCTTTGAGATTAGACGGGGAAAAGTTTGATGCAGTAAATTTATTGCAGCTGTAGGACATGTTGCACCATATTATTGGAACGATTTGTCTGTGGTATTAATATTTTGAAACTGTTCAATAAATTTTTTTTATCATGTCTCGATTTTATGGACCATTAACAGTTAGAGCAGCACAAGCATCGTTTTCGCAAAAATATGACCCAAGCACACCACCACACCATAGTGCTCACTTAACGCTGACTTTTTGTGGGTGCATTTTGAGCTCATGAATCCCTTTTGGATTTTCCTCTCCCCAAAGAGGGCAATTTTTTTTCTTAACAAAGTCATTCAGATGAAAATGTGCTTCGTCACTAAATATGATTTTTTTTTTCGAAAAAAAAACATTTTTTCCTTTGATAAAATTAATGAATTGAGAACGTTCTGAATGGTATGTTGGCTTTAATCATAGGTCAACTGAGCTTTATAAGGTTGTTTGCGGACTGCATCCATATTTTCTTGTAAACGACCGCACGATGACGAATTGTTGTTTTACATTCAAAACTGAACCACTTTGCTCAAACTTCTGCACTATTTTGAATATTAATGATTCTTTTGTTCCATTACGTAAACCATAATAATAGCGCAATTTCCAAAAAACAGTTTTATTTGGTCCATTTTCACAGAGCTGAAATATTTGGACGCGTTGTTCTACACTATATATTTCCATTTTATAATTGTCAACCATAGTAGATTAGAAGTGTCAATGTCATTCGATATTTCAAGTAACAAGTATAAAAAATATAACATCACAAAAATTGCGCCCCTAATAGAAAACCCGATACAATGCCTACTTGGTCATTGAAAATTCAGGCTTCTAATTTCATTCAAAACGAAGATATACGGAGTTGAAAATTGTTTGAGAAAAAGGTTAGTACGGCTTTGTCACTTTTTTGTTCGACTTGGTGGGGGCACCACCGTGCCTCTACGTAAAAGATTCACTACCATGTAAAAGATGTCTTAACGTAATTAGCAAAAGAGTACCTTAATTTGAAGCTTATTGACCCTCCTTTCGATGAATTCAAACATATATGCAAACTGCTAACCCAGCTTAGAATCAGATATGTTTCTGGCCTCAACCCATTCCCAAAAGTTTTTCTGACTAATAATATACCGATATAGTTTTATTATTAGAAACATCATGATTCACTCAAATTTTTGAAATAATTATTGCTATCAGCAGCACAGTTATATACATAGTACAATCATTTCAGTTGGTATGTGTGGAAAATTTAATTTAAATCGACTTGCTTGTTGTTCGGATGATTTTCGTCAGCAAAATTATTTCTGGAGTTTCTTTTTGGACGCACTGTATTTTCCTATCAGCACTCGAGGCTCCCCACTGCCGATTGTCCCAATGTATTCATAATGGAAAAAATTCCTGGAAATTCCGTTACTCCTTGGGGATTCCTGCTTCGGCAAGAAGGGGTGTGGGGGTCGGTGGAGCACTTGCATATCATCTTAAAGTTTAATTGAGTCTAGGTGCTTGGGGAGAAACGGCCGAGATTGCTTGGAACTCCCTTGGGGGACGCTGTGCCTGACACCCTCGCCTCTGAAGCTTCTGTTATCACTTATACTAGACGCTACTCTGATTCCTTCTACGCTTCACTCTAATCAAACAAATTATAAAAGATGGCAGACTTCATTTGATACATGCAGGAGGGTTTGCATTATTCAAAATAAGGCAGTAGGTCATATGAGTCTTTCTCCCTAGGAGATTTGCTGCGTTGAATTTGAATTAGTTTTATTTTCTGCATACCAACAAATCAGATCATGCAGATATAATGATCTGATCTGATTTGATGTACGATCCACTCCACTCGAGTAACATATCAACCTTTTTAACAATAAATAATTGAAGACAACCATTTTTGACCAACAAAATTAGTATTGCAAAATTGAATTTAATTTCTTCTAGCATCGCTTCGTCTACCTTTATTTGATTATGAGTAATGGCTCTTTTTTGTATAAAAAGGCGATTTTACAGTATTTACTGTAAATATAGCACCACTGTCAATTTTGAATACGCATATAATTACTCAATTTGGACACCACATTGATTCGTTTTCTGTTTTTTACTTATGAAAATAGCAAGTGAACTAGCCATAACAAAAACCTCAGAAGGCTGTTACAACACTTCCAAATTATTGCATAATACCGAAAAAATTCCAGTCCATTTTGATGAATTATTGAGAACAACACAACAGATATTTATTTAAAGTTATCAATGGGGGAGAGCAAGCCTTTAGGTAGATTATATTATATAAATTTTTGAAAAATTTAAATCAAACTCTTGGATTAATGTTTCACAAATATATTGAAAAATAAAATAAAATTACAATGTTGAGTCGACATGTTTTAAGCGATCAGCTCATTATCAAACTCTCGTGAAACATTCAGCTAAGAGTTTGATTTAAATTTTCATTTAATCATGTTTCACCGAGAGGTAAGCAAGAATTCAATCTCTAATTATATTATATTCAAAGGTCCTCTTAAAATATTGTCCCTCTAGTAGAGTTCAACACATGAACCTTTGAAAGGGAGATGAAGATCTTCTATTTTACTTGATCGGGAAAAAATTATGCAATAATTCAAAGTAATCGAATTAATCTCATCCTGCTTCAGAATGAAAATTGATAACAAGAGTTCGATTTAAAAATTATTCATAAAAATGGATGTTCATGCAATTTATTATATTTTTAATGAATGACACGGAAGTTTCGCTTATCTCTAGGTGAAACATAATGTTAAAAACTATAAAATTAAAAATTAACACACTTGACTTAAGTTTCACTAAATATATTAAAAACTCTACATATATTTCGGGCGGTTAACCCATTATCAAGAGTATAAAATATTACTGAATTTAAAAATGTACGGTTTTCAATTATATATCCTAAACCACAGAATTTAACACTGGTTTCACGGAAAAATCCACCTGATCATTACAAATAGGTAAATTCTTCTTTTTGGCTACCGAAATTTAGACTTCAAGGGTGTCTAATCTTTTGCCCTTACTACCTGAGTGTACTATTTCGGTCTTCCTGGGATCCAAGAAATGATTATGTTTAATGCAGTGTTCAGAAAAACCCGTATAAGGTTTATTCAATAGTATTGATCTTTTCATGTTCATCGATTCTTTTTTGTATTGAACGCCCACAAGAACGTACATAGGTCAAACTATTCTATACAAAAAAGAATCGATGAACATAAAAGATCAATACTGTTGAATAAACCTAATACGGGTTTTTCTGAACACTGCATTAAACATAATCATTTCTTGGATCCCATTAAGACCGAAATAGTACACAGTTAGTAACACAGTTTTACTACACAGGCAGTAAGGGCAAAAGATTAGAACCGATATCACTAACTTATTAAGTTCTGGCGAATGTGTCATAGGTATATTTTTGGACGTTCAGCGGACTTTCGATCAGGTTTGGCATGCCGGACTCGTTCGAAAGCTACTGACTATCGGATTGCCTATACACTTCGTCAAAATAATAATGTCATATTTAATAGATCGCAGAATCCGCATCAAAATTAATAACGCCCTCTTCGAACCATTTATTCGCCGTGCTGGCATTCCCCAAGGTTCCACAATAGCTCCATTACTTTACTCAATATATACATATGATATTCCACAACCGGACAATATACTCTCAAAAATATCCATTTTTGCAGATGACACGGCGATCTGGACCACGGGAAGGACGTCGGCGAATTGCAGCCGCAATATGGAAGCAACTGGAAAATTACACCCAACCCCAGGAAAACCCAGTCTACTTTATTCTCTCACTATGATTATTCATACTCCCCTAAATTCAAAAGTAATGATGTTACCTGACGCTATGGGGCGAAAACCTCAGACTTCAGGACGAAATCCCTTACTTGGGTGTAACATTCTCTAAACACAATTCCTGGAAAATCGACCTTGAGAAAACCCAGAAAATAATTCGCAATAGAGCAAATCTTCTGTACGCACTTAATAGGCGGAATACGGGGATGCAATCCTCATACTCTGCTGAACACTTACAAGACATTCCTTCGTCCTGTAATTTCGTATAGATGTTTGCTCTATGCGACTCTCCAAAAAAGATTTGTCATACAAATCGAAAGCTGCGAGAGAGCAATATGTACGACTCCTTTATCGATACCCTTCTCGCCTCATACATGAGCACACAAATATGCCCCCAATTTTCGAACATATGAGGAAACTTCCAGCTCGATATGCCCTACGTACTCTACAAGGACCAAATCTGGTTGCCCAAGCGACGCTGTTGGCCCCATGGTACTCACGCCGAGGTGCACTCTGCAGAAAACTCAGAAACAAATTTCCATTTTCGCCAGCACGAATTCTACAGACTTTACAGGAGCCTACAAACGAAGTTCTCGACCATCTGGAGAACATACCTCTTCGTATCCGCTAGCGTGCGTAATTAGTGGCGCAGTGCGCGAAAATGTGCGATGTGCTAAAATACAAATGTGCGCGAGTGGATATCGTGAAATATAGACTACCATTTTATTATTTTTCATTATCACCACTAATTGTACATAACATCTTGAATCCATAATATTTCAATGTCATATCATACTATACAATAAATTATTCAATTAATTAATACCATCTTACGTGGGTAAAGTTTTCTGTGGTTTCTTTTACAATCAAATGTCTGACGAATTGAAAATCGGACATTTGACCAAATGACACGCAAAAATAAGTCGGCCACAGACGCAAAACAATTGTATCAAACACGAATATTTAATTTTTTTCTTTTTCTTTTTTACATTTTATGTATAAGTATCTAGGTTTGAAGAAGGTCCCGAGAACTTATAACTTCCCATTTGTAATTATTTGTAAAATTTCATGAAATTTAAATTACCAAAAAATTCAATAAACGTCTTTGATTTGAAAAGATTAGACACCCTTGAAGTCTTGGAAATTTGGATAACCAAAAAGAAGAATTTACCTATTTGTAATGATCAGGTGGATTTTTCCGTGAAACCAGTGTTAAATTCTGTGTTAATATATAACTGAAAGCTGTACATTTTGAAATTCAGTAATATTGTATACTCTTGATAATGGGTTAACCGTCCGAAACATATATAGAGTTTTTAATATTTTCAGTGAAACTTAAGTCAAGTGTGATAATTTTTAATTTTATAGTTTTTATTATATTTTTGTTTTTGAAATATTTTTAATGCTAAAATAGTTGAAGTTTCTCAACAGGTTATTAATCTCGAGTTCTTGAGATTTTACTGATTGAGTTCTAGTCAGAAGTTGTACCTAATGAACTTTTGCTTGTATAAGACTGGTTTTTAATGATGGTTATTTGTTACGGAGTCCTAAGAACCCATCGTAGTGTGAAACCTACTTCACAATTGCAAAATAATAGTTTATTATTTTAATGTTCTAATGAATATGGCAGAATATCATGAGACCCTAAGCAGAAAGAACAGAAATATGAATTCTTGAAAGTTTTTATAGTTATATTGAAACGTACCGGAAAGTAAAATACTGATATCTGTTATACCTATATTTTGTTCGTTGAATGATTCAGGCGGTATAAAGAAAACAATTTAAATGTCACTAATTCCACTTATGAGAATTTCCTTTTTGGAAGCCTCTTGGGAAGCAATGTCTGACCGTTACACCATTCAACACTTAACACGTCTAGTATTATTCAGACTGAAATCACACACATCCCCCAAGTATCTTTATTAATGCAATTCCGCCATCCTACTCATCTCGATTCATTCCGTTTTAAAATCGCTAATCAAGACAGGCAGGTTGGCTACAGCCATTAAAATCGTTTATTTACTCTCACCCTCTAGAAATTCTCGCTCTACAAAAGGATGTTGCTCTTCCATAACATCAATGCAGGAAATTGCAATTTTGCAGTATTTGAATCAAATACTGCCATTTGACAGTTGTACATGGAAAGATTTCCAGAAGTTTCGATTATTTCTTATGTATATTTCGATGTATACATCGAACATATACATCGAAACAGTATACTGTTTCGAATTTTAACTTTGCCACTTCATGTCTGATCTCTTCATGCCGGATATACAAAATACGTCAATAAGGAGAAAAGGAATTCCACCCTTCTTCAAGATAGGTGCAATTACAGCTTTCACCCTTCAAGGACCGAAAAATGATCACGAAAAACACTGGGATATCTTAGATCACGCGTGACTAACGGAATGTTGAACTTCAAGATTTTTAACCAGTTCTCTATAATTTGGCTATGCTATGGCTATGTGGCTACGATTATCGATCAAGCGGTGGCACAGAATGGACCAAAGTGGCACAGAACACATTTTCACGGCTTAATCCAATTTATTAATTTCCATCACTCTTATACTTACCCCCGTCTGAAAAGCTTTTGTGCGTGATAATTTGGGCTCTTTTTATTGGCGTCGGTGAAGAACTTTGACTCCTGACGTATCTTGTACAAGCCCTGCACTGGATTTCATCCAGCTCGCCTGCGATGAGTGTTGGAACTCTCAAAGGTATAAAAGAATGTTCGCCGACCCTTGATGCAAGATCCGTTAATTCTACACAATCCTCATCTGAAAACATCAAATACGGTTTAGAGTTTATAGCAATTTTTTTGTGATATCATAATTATGCGTTTCATAAACAAAAGCAACGCATTCAACTCAAGTTTTTTTTATAATTATAATAATTACAATTAAACTTATCTAAAACTCGGGAGATAATTGGCCTTTTGGCTTGGCCAAGAACACCTGAGTTTATTAAAAAATAATATTGACAATTTTCTCCATCATTGACAAAAATTAGAAACTTTCGAAATACAAAATAGAAATTCAAACAAAATAGAAATTGGCAACTAACATAACCAGCAGGTTTGCAGTAAAGAAAATTCTGCTGGTTATTTGTCTCAATGTCCAAGAGATGTTCAAATTTTTTATGTTCTGCAGTTTACAGGAATCTGCTATACAGTTACAGGAATCTGCTATACAGTGACAGGAATCTGCTATGCAGTTTACAGAAATCTGCTGGATATAGGTCCAAATACAATACACTGAGGCACACATAAATGATAGTTCTTCCAATGGAAGAATCGAAATAAAAACAGATAAATATTGTTAAGATTAAGGCTATTCTGTGTTCCTCTAGAATATTCTAGTAAACGTTGATATAGCGATCTCTACGTTCTAAAGATGGACCCTTCTAGAATAGCATGATCGAGGAACCTATTGGTTATATGAGAAGTCAGGTACAGATCACGAGGAGGTCAGTCAGTTAAAGCTAGTGATAAAAAAGGGTTACAGTAAGAGCGACGGTCAGAGTCGGAGTCAGAGTTGCAGCTATCTACAGTGCAGTGAATCAAACAGAAAAATGAAGTTTGTGACATTGACATTTTCTAGCATTGTTTGTTTTATTTTCAGTTTGTGAATAAAGGATTATTTATCGTTTTGAACTGGTTATTGACACATATTATCCCACAGAAGTGGGATATGTCAACAATTAGGAAAAACTGCCAACCTCTAGGATCAAAAATGAAAGCGATGTTTAGAAAAAATGCAAAAACTCGACGAGCTAGAGGAGAGACGCCGATAAGGAAATTACAGGAAAGAGTAGGTTATAAAAACATGTTGAAAAAAATTTCGCCAGACTTGGAAAATCATAGTGAAGTCGATTTGGAAAACGACTTAGATTCAAAGATGTTCTGGAATCAAGTAAATTGCCTGTATGCAAATCCATATCTACGGTTAACAGTGGAGATGATGGCTCAGAAAATGATGGAAAAAATTTTGATAGATCTGGTAAAGAAAACCAAAAAATTCAGACGATGAAGAATTATATGACAGACTTGAAGATGAAGTTTATGATTCAATGCAGGAAAATTTAAGTGTTAAAGTTGATCGGAGGAAATTCAAACGTTAGAAAAGAAGTCAAGAAGAAGATAGTGATGAAACCGAAGAACGAGATGAAGGCCAGGAGAGAAATGACATTGGTATGGAGTTGTTCTCTGATGATGACGATGAAAAACGATCGAAAGAAGCTACAGGCGAGTCCCTTAACTAGATCAATTTGGCGATGAAGAAGAGAAATAGGAATACTCAGATACTGAATATTTCATTGTTGATGATAATGTCACCCAATCACTGAAAAGAAGAGTACACGTCCAAAATTTTTGATGCTGCTCTGCAAGAGCCACAGGAAACTTTTGAAGTTGACTTTGACTATGATGTATTCTAGAAATATACCAGGAGGACTATAATGAAGAAGAGTATGATGTAGATAATGAATATGAAAAAGAGGAAACTGAAGAAAGAAGAAAGGAGACAAAATATTTTGAAAAGGCTTTCTTTGGTCGGTAAACTGACCAATAATTGGGTTGATAATTTCACAAGTTATCTTCACGAAAAGTTGGAGTTAGTTAGTAATAAAATAAAGATGAATAACGTACCAAATAAGGACTTATTGCATGCTAAGTGGAGGATTAGTGAAACCGAAATTGTTTTCTGAAGATCTAATGAAAAAAGGATGTAGGAGGAACTTGAGGTTTTATTGGTTGCTGAAAGTTGTACATTTGTAAAAATTGGCAAAATACCACGAGGGTGGCATAGTAAAAAATTTGTGAGTTTGATCAAAATTTGAATCAAAATTAAGAGGGTACAGTGTCACGATTAAAGCCAATCTGTGTTCCTCTAGAATATTCTTCTGAACGCTGATATAGCGGCCCCTACGTCCTAGCGATGGGTTTTTCTGGAATAGAATATTCGGGAAACTTATTGGGTATATAACAGGCCAGGTGCAGACCACGGGGAGGTCAGTTAGTTGTAAGTAAGGGATAAAAAAGGGTTACAGTAAGACGTCAGAGTCGGTGTCAGAGTTACAGACGTTTATTAACATTGTTTGTTATATTTTCAGTTTGTAAATAAACGATTATTTGTAACAATATTACACATCATATTTTATTCAAATATTTAGCTGCAAATTATTTGAAATTTCATCTCTGTTTCTATGGGTGTGGAATATTTCTACAGACCTATTTTTTCATGTAAAAATAACATAATTTCAATAAAAATTGAGATTTCAAGTAGTAGGAATTTCTAACCTCAAAATATGTTGTATACATGATATTTGAAAACAGCCGTTGCTATATTTTTCGTGTTTCTTGGCTCTCGTCAGAATGACATCACCAAGCTTGAGTTATGTACACTCGTAGAAAAAATGAAGAAGGAATTCCACAACAAAGTTCAATCACCCATTTATGGCATCATTTTCTCAATCTGAAATCATTACATTTCTTTTCTAAATGAGTGCCAGCGAACTCGAAATTCATGCCAACAGTTGCTTTGAATTATAAGATCGTCACAATAATTATAAGAATAAAAATCCCAATATCCGGGTTTCATGTGGGTTGCAAAATTTCGATTATCCTACATAATATGAAGACTTGAGAGAGCGGTTTCAAAACACTCGGGGCATACTCATAGTCAAATTCAAAAACAAATAAAAATCAAGTTTTCAAATTGTGCTGTAATATAAGTACGTAGTATTAGTTTACAGAATTGCAATTCCAAAAATGTGTCTAATCCTAAAAGCAGTAAGTCGCTTGAAGTCTATTTATATGTAAAGAAGAAATATTTCAATCCAAGAAATCATACAACAGTTGTTAGTCCTAAAATAATCACTTGTACTGTAGCTACTACCGATTTGCATTCTGTTCGAAACAAACTTGTTAATTTCTAACAAGTTATTCAATTGCAAAATCTGAATCACTTTGAATTACAGATGTAATAAGTTCAGATTCAGTTGACTTCTAAAGAAAATTCAATATTTAAATTTGATCGTACTTTATCGTTGATCTAAATTTCGTAGAGTTAACGAAATTTAGAAATGTCAGTCAAATCCATTATCAGATTGGTAAATTCAATCAGGAATAGTTGAACGTGAAACAACCATATAACAAAGAGTAGACTTCATAGACAAGTGTGGCCAACTGGATCCGACCCTACTATTGAACGAATTATAACGAGAACATCCAGGGAATTCTGAACACCCAAAATACACCAGAATAGAAGTATTCCACATCTATCGCCACCAACTTATATCTCCTATTTAATGAATACACCCAGTATTTAGAAATTCATACAGGGCACGTTATGATACTTACCATTTTACGTAGAAAGAAGAATAAGTTATGACATGGAGCATCCCGGGGGACTACAGCAACTTGGCAAGTATTCCCCCGTGCCCACTGTGCGCAAGGCAGCGTAAAATGAATGTATTCCCAAGGGAAATTGAACCTCCTTCTCCCATGTGACCCTGTCTGTTGGCAGTTGTACATCTTTGCCATTTGAGCAACTCTTCGTTATATCTTTAACACGTTTAAGATATTTCTGTTTGGAATAATTTCCTACGAGGAAGAGTGTTTTGTAGATGTGAACGTGTGGAAATGGGAAAATTCAGTTCTTAGGGGATTGCTTCGCTTTTTCGTAAGTTGAACAATAACTCGATAAACATAGCGATGTAAAGGGTTACAGGCTGTTCACTCTTCGATAATTGGAAAATTACGAACATCTTGATTTATTACCAGAAGAACAACGAACTAATGATGAAAAATACACCCCACTGAATGAATCGGGTGCATACTTGCACACTAGCAAAATTTGTTCACTATTTCGAACGAATAATTTGGAAGAATCTTATAATTGGTTTTACTAAAATGTTCTCTGGAAACAGCTAAAAAAGTTTACTCCCTCGACGAGAATTTCACAATCAATTTGATATAAAAAATGTTCAACAAATGAAAGTCTATAATATATATTCTAAAATAACTTCAGTCGAATATCATACGTAGTATACCTCAGGTGTGATATCAAGGTTGATAATAATATATTCATAATTTGAACTTTCTGGTTGAGTACGTACTTTCATCATCAATTGAAATAACATATGTAAGAAGAACATAGAGCCCAAAATCATCTAGCAAGCAACGAGGCTCGATTGGGTCTCCTTTCAGCGAAAAAAACTACCCCTTTACTTTTATTCTAAGCAAATTTCAAGGCAGAATTTTCCTCTGAATTAATTTAAAAAGCAACATAGTCGCCCTACATATTCATAATGTTGACAGTTGAAAAAAGTTAGAAGTAAATAAAGCCTCAAACTCAGATTTCTCAGCAGTATCATGTCTTCTGAAACTTTACCATTATTATGATTACCTTAAACAAACCATCCGAGAAACCAAGAAATATAGACAGGAGCAGTGGAAAGACAACTGCTCAAATAAGATAAAGATGGTGTCTCACCTTGGTAAAGTTCAAAGACGAGATCGCTACTACATCAGCAAACTTATTATCTGAGGTGCAATGGCAGAGAAATATTTTGGATAGGCGGATAATCAAACACTAACTATTGCGCCAACTACATAAGGAAGTGAACATTTCTCTCAAAGTGGACCAGAATTTACGTCTTCTATATGGCACCAAAGAAAAAGAATCAAGGCCATTTTGTCCATTCTTGCTGATATTTATGGCTAAAATATGCAATGAAACGCTAACAATAGATACATTCTTCATTCTACAATTTTCTTTATGACGCACCATTGAGAACTCAATTTTCGAGTAATATTTCATAATATGTCTTTTTACTTCTATCTCAAATCTGAATGCTAGATTTGTTATAGATTCCAAAATACTTCTTCACACTCTCCCCTTACGTAGAGTGATAATTGTAGAGTAGAAGGGTAAATATAAACATTTTGTCACTTGGGAAAGTAGTTTTGTATAAAATAATGAATATTTTTGTATCAAAATACTTGCTAAATTCAATTACAAATTCACAAATCAAAATTTGAGAGAAAATTCAGATCTGGTCTCAACATCCTAATTTTGTTTATAATTACCCCAACTGTATTCAAATTCCAAAAGAAATTCATCAGGTTTATCCTCAGAAATTGCAAGTTGTTGATATTAGACTTGCCAATATAAATTCGGGAGATTTTATATTCGAGAGACCCAAAACAAACATAAGATAACCTCCATTGTGGTTCTGACATTGGACAAAGTTAAAAGAAATCATTTCCTACCACGAAAAGAAGCAACTGTCGCCTTCTAAGATACTTCAATGCTTTACCGGCTTTTGCCAAAAAGTTTGTATCTCCAAAAGCTTAATTTATCGAATAATCTAAACAATCAGAATATGTTTCAACTCAGCAATATCACAAAACCAAAATTTCCTCTTTAGTATAGATTTACTTCAATTGACTCATCTCTCATATATATTTTACTGAAGACGAAGATTATATCATCATAGCCAATCTCCTAGGGGATTCAACATGGCTCTGCGCAAAGAGAAATAGCAATTCGCAATTTCCAATAATAATGTTGTGGAAATGACAAAGTTGTAGCCAGTTTGAAACGCATATCTGTTAGTCAATGTGATTAATGGGAATATCCTTGGGGAATAGAGTTGGTACCCTCGCTAGGCACGACAGACGGGTCCTTGGGGAGTTCGCCAGTCTGCAGGGTATAGAGTCCTATACTTTACCACCCATGGAAACATGTTATTTTAGTTACTCTTTGCTTACTACCTTCGCTTGGAAATATTAAAGCATCCATGCCTTTCTCTCAGACGAAAGTTTCACACAGCGAGTCTACGTCTCTTTAATATTCCAATTATTGATCGTCAGATTTACCGCATATACAGGCTGTTCTGAAAATAATGATATACTATTCTCATAGCTGTATGCAAGATGTCTATTCAACATTTTACAAAGAATCAAGGTGTTGTTTCTTGACCTATTTTGATAATTTTGGAATACCCAATTTGTTTCGAAAATAAATCAATATAAGACCGAAATATAGATGTAAATCGACATGTGTTGTCATTATATCGTTCAGCCTCATTTTTGCAGGGAACCCATTTCTCTATTTAGTTATTTAGAATATACAGCAATACTCCTTGTATATATAATTCTTATTTGGGTGTGTATGTCACTGAACTCCTCCTAAACGGCTAGACCGATTTTAGTGAAATGTTTGTGTGTGTTCAAGTGGATCCGAGAATGACTTAAATTTTCAATAGCAGATTGTTACAACGTATTCAAAAAAGTGTGATTTAGAAATTTTTTTTTATATTTTCTCTGCTAAAATGAAGATAACAACGTTCTCTCTCACAAAGACGGTAGCCTGTGGTGAGTAAAGTGTGTTGAGTAGGTATATATATATATATATATATATATATATATATATATATATATATATATATATATATATATATATATATATATATATATATATATATATATATATATATATATATATATATATATATATATATATCATTATCATTATCGAAGGCCTACCCCTGTATTTGCCAAGATTCCCTATCGGCAGTCTCTCTCTTCCAGGCAACGCCCAGCCAATCCACAAGCTCCCCATCGATCGTGAGGGCACTTTATTGGTCTTACCCTGTATCTGGGCTCCCAATCACTAACCACAGCTGACCAACGCTCATCTCTTGTTCGGGCTAGATGGCCTGCCCATTTCCACTTTGACCTTTTCACACACTCCATGACATCCTTCACCTTTGTTTGACCTCTTATCCAGCTGCAGCGTATAAGAGGTATGTTTAGGCCCATTATGTACCTTTCTTTACTCAGCTGGGTTATTCGAAGCTTCTGGATGTGAGCAGATTTCAGGATCCAAGTTTCGCTGGCGTAGGTCATCGCTGGTAATACGCATTGGTGAAACACTTTGCTCTTTAAGGATAGTGGCATATCTGACTTGAAGATGTGTTTCAGTCATTCAAGTTCTGTACCCCAAGCTGTTCTGGTTCTTTGCATGATCTGCGGTGTAATATTCCCGTCTCCTGTGACAATCTGCCCCAGATATGTGTAAGACGCTGCTATTTCTAATGGGGATCCGTCCACCTCCATTTGCTCTCTGGTGCAGAAACGGTTCAGTATCATCTTAGTTCTTACGGTGTTTATTTCCGGCCTACTTCCTTGCTCGCGATGTTCAGGTCATTGATGCGCTCTTGAAGATTGGTATCATCGTGGGAGAACAGGACTATATCGTCAGCGAACCTCAACTGGCTAAGGTAGCTGCCATTTGTCTTGATTCCTTTCTCGCTCCAATCCAGCTTCTGGAACTATATATATATATATATATATATATATATATATATATATATATATATATATATATATATATATATAGATAAAGAAACGGTGAGCGTTCGGTTCTCTATATATGGAATTGTGAAGTAATCACTACTTGACGGTTCTTCACTTGGAGTCACGAGAAGATGCTTGTAGATTAAAATCAATGTCTCACTTAGATGGACGTGGTGCAACTGACGAGGTTCGTGAAGAGCGAAACAGCTATCTGGTATTTCCATCAGGTGTGGCATCGATTTCAATATTTCTCTAGCATTTATCCCTTGAAGGATAATGGAGGCATCACATCGTACACTTTTACATAGCTAGCACTGCTATAACATTCTTTCGATTAATTTTAATTTTCGAACGAATGTTATACTTTTCATTTTCATATATATATATATATATATATATATATATATATATATATATATATATATATATATATATATATATATATATATATATATATAATTCAAAATCCAATACAGATTACCAGCTCAGTACTATATTTCCATCCCCATTAAATTACTTCTCACATATCTCTTTCAAAGGTTTGACTTCTACGATTTTCGTGCCAAATACAACAAAAACGTATATGCAGTAAATTCCGATAGAAAAATCGTTATAACAAACAACCACGATGAACATATAATTTCGAAACTTATAATTCGTGAATTTAATCCTGAAATTCTGCCCATAAATTCATACAAAATCTGCGATTTGAATGGTTTACAGCTGGGTATTGAAACAACCCTATTCGTCCGATAGTCCCACTGAGGGCGAACAGCCCTTTAAGTGGTAGATATTTTGAAATGTATTTTTGGCCGTCGTAGCATTAAAGGATTTCAAATTTCACTAAATCACGACAAGGATTAGACCCAAATTCGATATCGTCCTGAATTTGTATCAGCTGGGGGTTCCGCGAATAAGACTTCTCTCAGCGAGACAACAGGATTAACAATATGTTCCCATTTCCAGCACTCCGCTACGTGAAAGAAAAAGTACGTACTCGTAGACCTCTGAAAATTTTCCAACTCAGCTTTTCGTAGTTTGCACTTACTTGCCGTATTCAATAATGATAGAATACAAGAATCAATCAATAGTGTTATCTATTCTATCGAGAAGAAATTGAGTAAAATGAAATTATTTAATGAATAAGCAGTGATTTCTGAATTCTATATGTTTTTATGCAAAGCTGTGTATTTTCAGATATGAGGAAAAGTACAGGTACAGAATCTCGAAATTTTCAATTTGTGTTTCATATAGGAAACTTTATTTCTGAATGATGACAATTTTCAAATATGTTTCGTCAAATTTTCAGGATATTGCCTACCAATTAAGCACAATGTCACTTATACATACATATTATTATTTTTATTATATGGCATTAATGTGACTATATTTGATTATATAATATTTTTTCAAAAATATGAATTGTAGCTTCATCAAAATTTCAATGAATAGGTTTCATTTTTATGGAAATTTTTAGGGAAAATATAAACAGACAAGAAAACTTTCGTTGAAGAAATATAAATATATATATATATATATATATATATATATATATATATATATATATATATATATATATATATACATATAGTATATTCTGAAATTTCTATTCGAAATATCGAATCAATTCGGATAAAACTGTCTGTTTGTACAAATGTTGTCAACAGAAACTAAAATAATGAGCTTAGATTTCGAAGATAAATATTATATGCTAATCTAAGTTTCTAAGGAGAAATGAAATATTTTTGGCACAAGCTAAATAAAGTTCATTTTTGATTTGATAGAGATCAACTTTAATCTTGATCAAATTTGGATGTTATATTTGTAATTTCCAATTAAGTTATATTGAATTGATTCATTAATTTCATTGAAAGGTGTTATTCAACACAATACTAACAAATCATATAAATAGAATCATTTCATCATTCAATTGAGCATTCAGATTTAAACACACTGTATAAACTGAAAAATCATTGTATACCTCCTAATTTAGCAGGATTTGCTTGTTTCCTTCGTGACATTTTCCAATCCCTTTTCTATATCGAAGATATACTTTCTTAGCACCCAACACACACAGTAACACGGCTGATATTCTTTGAAAATGTCATGTTACCAATGTATACACGATCTGTCACATAAAGGAGTCACGTTAAAAGCTTGAAGGCGGCGCAAAACAGTGTACTTCCTAGTTGGCAGCCGTGTTTGAACTGAACAAGTATCGTGGAGTCATACACAGTTGGTTAAAAATAGCGTGCGCAGTGGTTACCCTGAGGGAATAGGGATTCCAGGTGGATGTTTAGTTCCTGAGTCCCCTGCTAAATCCATAGGATATTAATTTAGCATAACACGGGGTGATCAGAAACATATTCGCAACACAGATTTGCATCAATTTCACAAGTTTCTTCTATAATTATGATTATCGTTGAAAATAAACGCTACCAACTATTTCAAAACTTCACCTATATGAAAAACTCAACGCAAGAAGTTAATTGGTGGAATAGATCTAGGCCTAAAAACTCCAGACTCTTTGGTGTTTTGTGTAACGAAATGAACAGTGAACTGGCTATCAGGAGGAAAAGTTTTATCAAGATTGTTTGAACTCCATGACGAACTTAGAGTTTTCCTTATGCATGGAGATAATGATGGGAAACTTGCAAGTTCCTTCTTAGAACATGTCACCAATGAAATCTGCTTGAAACGGTTGGCATATTTGGCCGATATTTTTGGTGCTCCCAACGTTCTTAATTTAACTCTGCAAGGCAAGGATGTTGATAAGTTTTTGGTACAAGACAAAGTGAAAGCTATGAAAAGTGGGACTTGGTTCTTACTACACATTTCCAATCCTACATGATTTTCTGGAAATGAGAAATATACTACCTTTATATATCATCTAAATTCATCTAAATGAGAAATATACTACCTGTCCTAAAACTAGAGCTGATATTAAGCCTCTACATATTTTTTAGGAAGTACTTCCCTAAAATCGAAGATGAGATTCTATGGATCAGAAATCCATTTGAAGAAGACTACGTGAAAAAGTTTAAAATGTCTTCCAGTGAAGAAGACTCGTTGATTGAACTTTCATGTGACCAGACTCTTAAATTGACGTTGTTTTTTAAAACAACGTCAATTTGGTCCTTGTCAACTTGGTCAGTTTGGTCCCGTTCGGGATCAAACTTCGTCAAGAGTATCCAGCAATCGACAAAATTGCTCTGAGCCACTTGTGATGTGATGTTCCACAACCTACCTATGTGAACGAGCCTTTTCAACTTTAGTTTTTTTTGAAAAATAAATACAGAAATAAATTGGACGTTGAAAGTGATTTAAGATTAAAACACTCTAGTTTGAATCGCGATATTGACTCTCTCGTAGGTGACAAACAATGTCAAAAGTTGAGTTTCTTTTCTTTTCGCTTTGAACACTTGTATTCAAGGTTTTGTAACAAATTCAATGAAATAAAATTCTTTTATCAATGAATTCTTAGAATTGTTGTTTGTTTAATCCTTGTATACATATCTAACTAAGAGTTTTAACACGCCATAGGCCATAGATAGAGTATATTGGTTATAATATATATTCTCCTTGTCCGTTACAGTTTTTATTTATTTTTCTTGTGTATTTAGTAAGTGCCCCAAAGTTTAATTTTCAAAATAGGTGGACCCACCAATTAAAAAGGTTGGGAACCGCTGCATTAAGTTATGAGGAAGCTGTGAAAGACCGAAACATGGAGGAATGCAAAGTAAAAGGAATCCAATGCAGACGAGACTCTACAAACATGGACAGAATCTAAATTACCAATGCAAATGAAGGCATTTGAAACTAAATGGGGAAAGAAAAATTTATTAAACCTAGGAATAGTATATAGGTGTTGATTCTTTAAATAAAAAAAGAAGAGCGGAAAAGCTTATTTATATTGTAAAATTATTGTTGAAGAATTCTTTTGTACTGTGCGATTTTCGATTTTCAAATCGAGAGGGAGTGTTGAATGTATACAGAAGAAAAAAGAGTTTGTTATTAGGACATAGACAGTACATGTTCTTGTCCTATCAAATGATTCTTCCCTTTCTGTTGCAACATCAAAAGGATAAAGTTGTTTTGTTTATCTTAACCAAACATTTAAGTTATTTCAAATTAAAAGTTTGGCCAAAATCTTATCTTTTCTTTATAACTTTAACAGTCAAAACTCTTAGGCTTCTACATGAACTCTCCGCGTTGGGAGATTTGATCATTGCTTCTCTATTGCGGAGACTATCCTTTACGGAATCTCTAACCGAAAATATGAACAATGAATTTCATGTGGAAGCCTAAAAGTGGTGACTTCCTTTGCAGGAATGTTCTTTTGTTGTTCTCCAGGTTCGTAGACCTTGAACTTGGCTACGCTTTACTGAAGAGAGTCAATATATATATATATATATATATATATATATATATATATATATATATATATTTATATATATATATATATATATATATATATATATATATATATATATATATATATATATATATATATTTATATATATATATATATATATATATATATATATATATATATATATCATTAGATACTGATTACTGATTCCCATAGATGGAATTGTGGAGTATTCATAACTCTACGGTCTTCCACTTGGAGTCACAAGAAGATGCTTGGGGGTTGAAATCGTTGCCTCAATTCGATGGACGTGGTGCGACTGACGAGTTCCTTGCAGAACGAAACATATATGTCTCGCTCTTCCATCAGGTGTGGCATCGATTTCAATATTTCTCTAACATTTATCCCTTGAAGGATAGTGGAGACATCACATCATACACGTTCACATATCTAGCTCTACTATAACATTCTCTTGATTAATTTGAATTTTTCATATATATATATAAGAAAATCAACACTAGAACGTTCATTTGAAAAATTCAAATTAATCAAGAGAATGTTATAGTAGAGCTAGATATGTGAACGTGTACGATGTGATGTCTCCATTATCCTTCAAGGGATAAATGTTAGAGAAATATTGAAATCGATGCCACACCTGATGGAAGTGCGAGACATATATCTTAAAAATATCGCCGAATAGGCCCCTGAAATACGGGAATAAACACGAGCGTACTACTAACGCAACCTATTGACATTTGAAAACATCGTATGATGATATTTGTCAAATAGACATTGCAATTTAGTAGATACCTACGGGTATAGAACATATGTGAAATTTCGATGCTTGGTGTGTCTGTAATCTGAAAGGTGTTTTCTACTGATTCCTATAGATGGAATTGTGGAGTATTCATTACTCTACGGTCTTCCACTTGGAGTCACAAGAAGATGCTTAGAGGTTGAAATCGTTGCTTCACTTCGATGGACGTGGTGCGACTGACGAGTTCCTTGCAGAACGAAACATATATGACTCGCACTTCCATCAGGTGTGGCATCGATTTCAATATTTCTCTAACATTTATCACTTGAAGGATAACGGCGATATCACATCGTACACGTTCACATATCTAGCTCTACTATAACATTCTCTTGATTAATTTGAATTTTTCAAATGAATATTTCATTCAGTGCCATAGGCATAACAAAATTTCATTTATATATATATATATATATATATATATATATATATATATATATATATATATATATATATATATATAGTTTCAAGGTTCATTAATCATTCATTTTAGTAAATAGTGGAACTCTTAATCGAAATATCTCAAATAAAACTCTCAGGGAGCTGTCTACACAAATGTGTAGACACTTTCGAGAGTGAATATAAAGCGCTTCGAAAAAGTCATCGATCTTTTTGAATGATAATCGGATACAATTGTTTCATCATTATTATTAATCATCAGTCCGCATTCAATCAATCAATCAAGAATCGATGACTTTCAAAACACCCACAGGTCCTATATCCGAATGAGGGGAACAACAATTTGTGAAAATTCACGTGAGCCCCTTCTATCGAAGAAGTGACGAATAAACTCTACCTAACGTTCTAGATTCCCACTAATTTTTTTCTTCCTACGATTTTTTCGAACCGCTCAATATTAACTCTCGAAAGTGATAGATTCGTTCTCATTGACAACATTTGTGTAGACAACTCCCTGAGAATTTTATTTGAAATATTTCGATCAAGTCTCAGTATTTATTAGTATGAATTATTCATGAATCTTTAAAATAGCTATCCTTTTGCCCGCCGAGGCGTGATCTGTAGCGATTAGTCATGGGACCATTCTTACACATTGCAGACAGATTTCTGTGGTGTTCGAATGAATTGTTCACAAAGCCATGTCCAAATCACATACTCGCACTAATGTTGTGTGAGAATCTAGAACGCTAGGGAGAGTGTATTCGTCTCTTCTTCGATAGAAGGGGCTCACGTGAATTTTCACAAATTGTTGTTCCCCTCATTCGGATATAGGACCTGAAGGCGTTTTCAAAGTCATCGATTCTTGATTGATTGATTAAATACGGACTGATGATTAATAATAATGATGAAACAATTGTATCCTATTATCATTCAAAAAAATCGATGATTTTTTCGAAGCGCTTAATATCCACTCTCGAAAGTGATAGGTTCGTTCTCGATGACAAAATTTGTGTAGACAGCTCCCTGAGAGTTTCATTTGAAATATTTCGATCAAGAGTCTCAGTATTTACTATGTATAAATATATATATATATATATACTAGCAGACCCGGCCACGCGTCCCTGCGGCTAAGGTTTTTGTTATATTAAATTGTATAAGGTAAACTATTTAAGAGGAACGGTAGGACATCAGTCACGGGGACCACCATGTTTTTTTACATAGATGCCATTTGTAAAAAAATATGGCGACCTCCATGACAGATTTTCTACTTTTCAGTAGAATGTTTTCAGTTTTCAGTAATATGACATTAATATTTACGTACGAGACGGAAACGTTAAATCTGGTATAAAAATCCACAGGATTGGGATTTGAGGGGGAAGGATTTTGTACACGCAAATTAATGTAACAAATGTAACAAATGCAAATGAACACGAATTAAGCAATAATCAATACAAAAGAATTAATTTTGAAATTTATTATTATTTTTATTCAATTTTGTAACAAATGAGTATATCACAAAGTTGTTGGTAAATAACATGTGACACTTAAACTTATGAGACGTAGGTAGGGCAGATAGTCTTAAATCTTTAACAATAATATTTTTTTTTGAATTATAAATACTTTTAATTTCAATTTAATTTAGCACTAATCGGTACACAATATTTTTTGATAACCTGTCTTTAGCTAACACAAATAGATTCGACGATTTCCCTACACGCTCTTGATCTCGTATTAGTCTGGTATCCGCTAGCGTGCGTGATTAGTGGCGCAGTGCGCGATAATGTGAGGTGTGCTAAAAGTCAAATGTGCGTGGGTGGATAAGCGTGAAATATAGACTAAAATCCTATTTTATTCCTTTCCGATTTTCATTGATACTAAAATAATTCATTTCATCATATTAATTTTTCATTATTTCTATCATATTTTATCATGTTCGTCAACATATATAACCATGTATCATTATCAATATTATTCACATATTATATAACATCTTACGTGGGTAAAGTTTTCTGTGGTTTCCTCTACCATTAAATGTCCGACGAATTGAAAATCGGACATTTAACCAAATGGCACGTAATAAATAAGTCGGCCACAGACGCAAAACAATTGTACCAATACGAATTTTTTTTTCTTTTTTTCTTTTTTTTTTACATATTATGTATGAATACCTAGGGTTGAAGAAGGTTGCGAGACCTTATAACTTCCCTCAATGTAAAAATTATTATAATAAAACATGACATGTAATTACCAAAAAGATAAATAAACGTTTTGAGTTTGAGAGAGTTTGAGTATTAGTCTGTCGCAGAGGTTCGTTACGCTGGTCTTGAGCTTCTTGTACACGACCTTCTGCTGTCCTGATTCCTGAGCTGTATTTCTTGTTGCGATTTGTTCTGCCGACTGATGAGCTTTTCCAACACGTTTTCGTCGTGCCTCTCTGCTCCTGATGTTGTTGAGGTTAGATTTTTTCGGTGGCATTTGACTGAAAATAGTAACATAAACGTTTAAAAATTACAAAAAAAAACTGAAAAACATGCTATTATAACACATTGAAATGAGAAGTGCAGAATAATTTTTAATAGAGGTTAAATAAATGAATGCCAAGAATGAATTAACTATCACAAAGTCCACTAGATTAGTACCTGGAATGTTACCAGTATGTACGAACCTGTGAAAGCCCACAACATTGCACAAGAAATGGGAAGACATATTAACATCGACCATATTGGGAATAAACGAAACAAGATGGCCATTCTCAGGAAAGTGTCTCATTGACTCTTATGTAATATACTATTCTGGAAATGCCAAACTCCACCATAGGAATGGCGTAGCAGTTATGATCAATAAAAATATCGATAAATATGTCCTGAACTATACTCACTTGTCAGATCGTGTGATATTGCTTCAGTTGAAGACTACGCTTGGCAAACTTAATATAATCCATGTTTATACTCCCACGGCCGATAAGGACGACGAGGAAATTGAGCAGTTCTATGAAGGGATAAACGAACTAAAAAAACTCACAAAACCCAGAGATGTAACTGTTATAATGGGAGACCTAAATGCCCAGGTAGGAAAGGGTAAAACAGAAAAGTTGGTGGGTGATTTTGGATTGGTAATACGTAATGAGAGGGGTGAAAGGTTGGTTCAGTTCTGTCAGGAGCACAATATGATTCGATACAACTAAAGCTCGAAAAAAATGAAACTTACATTTTTTTGCATCTTTCAGAAAGTTTTCATTATGGAATTTTTAAATCTGTTTGGGTTTGGAACTACCTGCTACCCCAAAATGGGAAATACCAAATACCATAAACAAGTACCGGTATAAACAAGTAACCGGGGAATTTCCAAAACATCGCAGCCGGAGCGTCCTCCCCCGGTAAATATTAGGTAAACCTTTAATTGAGCAGTATCTTCCAACGAAAGCATTACGATTAGTGAATAGTGAACCTATTTCACTTTCTTTTAATCAGGATACAATATACAAGTGTTTGAGTCGAAATGCCTAAAAAGACATTTAATGATATGTGGATAAAGTGTCACCGAGAACTTACTTGGGATGGAGACCACCTTTTTTGTACATAGTGTTCAAAAATTGTAAGTATATGTTACATATTGGTGTTGGCTTTGGTTTTGAAGTATGTTTTATCTAAAAGTATAAGTATTCATGTATTCAAGATATAGTTAACATATTATTATTTTTCATTTTTTTCTTTTCACTTATTCGCAACTTATGTTTTAACAAATTGTAACCGGATGTTACTATTTTGCTCTTTATTCAATGAGTTTTGAGAGTTTTCATTGATTTTTTTAAAAAATTCATTAATGAAGAATAATTTAGTATTTATAAAAACCAATTATTTGTTTGTATCTACAACTATTAAAAATTTAGAAAAATCTTGTATTCCATTAACGGAATCAGTAGCTCTAATTAGCCAGTTTGAGTCAAATTGTAAGAAAGTCGGTGGACAAATGGAGACCATCGTTCTAAATGTATTCAATTCTGTGGCACCAAATTATACAGGCTTTCAAATTTTGAAAAATATGTCAAAAATTTTTATGGACGAAAACGATGTAAATATACCAAATTTAGAATTAAATCATTTGAAAATATAAATATGCTCCCATTACATGAGTTGATGTTGAACGAAGTTTTTCAATTTTTAAACACATGTTTTCTGACAAGAGACAAAGTTTCCTCCTAGAAAACTTTGAAAAACACATAATTATTAATAGTTTTACAATAATTGTAAGACGTGACTTATGTCTGTTTAAATATTGTTATTTTGTTTTATTGTTACGATAATAATTTTAATAGTACCTATGTATTATTATTATTTTATTATTAATAAAATCTGATACTCAATATAAATTATCGTTGAATACCTAATTATTAAATCCCGCCCCCACTCCCTACCATAGTAAAATAATGAAATAATAGTATTATTCAACATCATAATATACATCATTTCTGGCATTTTTTCTAAAATCCTTGCATTTTTTGTCAATTTGTGATGCATTTAAATGCGCATATTTTTCGCTTTTTCGGTTCCGTTTTTTCCGAGCTTTAGTTATAACAAACATAATGTTTAAACTTCCAAATAGACGCTTGTATACTTAGAAGTCACCTCAAGATAACGAGAACAACATAGTACGAAATGAGATAGATTATGTGATGATAAACAACAGATATCGAAATAACATAATATCAATTAGGTAAAGCGTGTCCTGGGGCTGATGTGTCTCCTAAACACAATCCTCTAATTGCTAAAATGAGAATTAAGTTGAAGAAAATTGTTAACAATGCATACAAAGAACAAATTAACATTAAAAGTCTTAGAACTCCAGAAGTTAAACAGAAACTGACAATATCAATAAATGAACAACTACAATCAATCAGGGCCGCCGTAAGCGGGCGTGCAAAGCGTGCACCGCACGCGGGCGACATGACCAAGGGGCGGCAAATTGAGCGACTTCTCACGTACCTAATTCAAGTCATTGTCATAATATCTATTGTTTAAGAAAATAAATATTGAGTCATAGCATTTAAAAAATCTGACCGAATTACGTTAACACCGCCATCTATTGGCATCCATCAAAACTAAAATGGAACACCAAACGTCGTCTCTGCCATTCTATGGAAAACGGGACTGTTGATTTTGGGGGAATCCCCTTTGAGCTTTCTCTTCAAATCGGCCGCTATGGTATTATACTATCATAGAACGACCGGCACAAAGAATTGCAATTAATTTGTTAATAGTTCTTTTGAGGTGAGTTTCGGCTTAATTTATTGATATTTAGACTTGTCTAGTGTGATTATAATTCAATCATCTGTCAGTATAAAACAGAAGTGCAAAGGAATCGTAATTACGGTAAGTATTAACCTACCTTTAATTATAGACTTATTTATCACAATAATTACTGTTCAAGTAACATTATAAACGTTTTAGTATAAAAATTTGTCTTCAATACTTCTTAATTTCGAAAATTAATGAGTAGGTTATGTTATGATTGAAATTGAACTTATTGTAGAAAACGTTACGTGTGATCAAAACCTATTTGTCTGACTGAACTTTTCTGGCATATTATTGTATAAAAAAAATTACGTAAGTGAAAAATATCTTAAATACACAAATAATTTCAGGAATCGCAGCAAAGGAAAAAACTTCACAAAGAAAAAATGGCGGGTTCTTTACGAAAATTTTGTGGCAAGCCAGGTAATAAGGAAACGGAATGCACCGAAGATATCGAGGTAGCTTGCAGCAGCACAGCATCAAATCAAAGAGTTATGGACGTAACTGAAGGAAAAGATATATGTTCTTCGGAAGAACTAAACTAAAACAAGAGAAGGTACTACTGAAGAACCTAAGCAGTTTATCTTCAAAAGTAACATGCAGCACTTTAGATTGTGTGATGATACTGGTTTGTTGCTTGCAAGTATGAGTAATGATCTTGTTCATATTTTGGTTAATCGTAGTCCGGTAAAGGCGTCCAACTGCAACTATCCTATAAGTGATGACGGAAGAAAATTTACCGATTATTATTATTATAGAAATCTTCCAAATAGAGAAAAAATTAAGAGAGAATAGCTTATTTACTCTATTTGTAAAGGTTCAATACATTGTTTTTGTCGTGAATTATTTGCTAAATCTGCTAGTAGTTTGTCTGGTTTGTTTGCTTTGTCTGCTTTTGTTCATGCATTGAAAAGGCATGAAACAAGTGTTTACAACAGCGAAAATGTGAAATCTTGGGTAGAATTAATTAAAATGTTGAAAAATAAAACTACTGTAAATTAAATGAATCTGAGACTGTTAGAATCGGAAAAATAGCAATGGTGTGATATATTAGAAAGAATAAAAGGCGTGATCAAGTATTTATTTATAACATTCTGAGGGTTCTCAAAAACATTATATGATCATGATAATGGTAATTTTTTAAAAGCAATCGAAATGATAGCCTCCTTTAATTCAGTCATGCGGGAACACATTTTCTTTCTCCTCGCCATAGTAAAGAAAATATAATAAAGAATTATCCTTTTTTTGACAAAACTCTTATTGTAGGACGACTAGGGCGGCATAATCGGTATTGCACGCGGGCGACGAAACAGCTAGCGGCGGGCCTGCAATCAATGGAATTGAACGAAGAATATAGTGAAGAGGCTATCAACAAAACTTGGACATCTCTTAAATCATCATTAACAACACCATGCAAAGAACATCTAATCCAAGCAGAATCAAAGAAAAATGATTGGGTGACTGACGAAATATTGCAGCCCATGAACGTCAGAAGAGGTTGTAAAAGCAAAGATCAACAAAAATATAAAAATTTACAGAGGGAAATTCGAAAAAACATACTAGATACTAGAGAAGCTAAAGAAAAATGACTAGAGGAAAAATGTGACGAAATTGAACAACTGCAAAATAGAAACGATAACTGTTATGTATTTAAGAAGGTACCTAAGATAATTGACAGGCAGTTTCAACAAACAATCAAATGTCCTAGTGGATGAGAACGACTCAATTGTTATTGATTTGAAAAAGAAACAGAAGGCATGGGAAGAGTATATAAGGAAACTTTTTGATGATCACAGAGAGAACCCAGAAACTGAAAGTCCTACTGATGAAACAGGTCCGAAAATGACTCAAGATGAGGTAGAACATGCGATTAGGAGTATGAAGACAGGAAAAGCAGCTGGTCCAGATGAACTCCCTGCTGAAATATTCAAACTTATTGATGACACTAATATTCACATTATCACGAACCTATTTCACAGGTATCTATAATACCGAATATATCTATATGAATACGAATCTTTAAGACAGGTATCACACCAAAACAATGGCTTTAGTCTACTTTCGTTACCATACCAAAGACTCCAAGAGCAAAAAGATGCAACGATTCAGTGATCAACAAATTTGTGATTTTTTTTATCACATGAAAATTTATATCAAATTTTGAATATACTAGGGCCACCAAACAATAATATATCAATGAAAAAAAAATGTACACATCATGTTTTTTTGTGACATCAAAACATATATTTTCGTAAAAAGTACAAAATTCAGCCACACTTACAGAATTATTTCCTAATATCTAATAGATACGTATGATTTTCTTGAATATTTGGCTTCCGGTAGGTCTCTTTTAAGTCTCCAACAATAGCCTGCTAGCATTCCTGGACTCCATTTCCCTTGATAACGCTTCTCCATTAAGGAAATGTCTTGATGGAACCTTTGCCGGAAAGAAATCCAGATGAGAGTCCAGCATATGTATTTTCAAGGACATATTACACCCCAAAGCTTTAAATGATATCATAAGTTCATTTATTAAATCTTTGTAATTTTCCGCTTTATGATTACCTAGAAAATTTTGAACAACATTCACAAAACATTTCCAGGCGAGTTTTTTCTGATTATTCAGTTTTTCTTCAAAGCTCTTATCCTTCATCATTTGGCGTATTTGTAGGCCTACAAATATTCCCTCTTTGATTTTCGCCTCGCTGAGTTTAGGGAATTTCTCTTTTAGATATAAAAATCCATCTGCATCTTTAGGCATAGCTTTAACAAAATTTTTCATGAGGCCAAGCTTTATGTGCAACGGTGGTAAAAGTATGTCATCAGGGTTCACTAGAGGATCATTTTTAACATTTTTATGGCCTGGACTCAGTGATTCACGCTTGGACCACACTTTCTTTGTATAGTGACTTTTTCTATCTCTACTGTCCCATTCACAAATAAAACAGCAAAATTTCGTATAACCAAGCTGTAGTCCAAGTAAAGGTGCAATGACTTTAAAATCACCAAAAATTTTCAAGCGTGTTTACTGTATTCAATTTTTTCAAGTATAAATCTCATATTTTCGTAAGTCTCTTTCATATTAGAACCATGAGCAATCGGCACTGAAGGAAGTTTGTTTCCGTTATGCAGTAACACTGCTTTCAAACTAGTTTTTGAAGAGTCAATAAACAGTCGCCAGTGACTTGGATCATATTCGAAATTTAATAAGTTCATCACAACAGGAACGTTATTACAATAGACTAAATCATCTGCTTCAGAAAAGTAAGGTTTTATTTCATCGTCACGACGTCGAAAATAAGAAATCTTTGTACCACGAGAAAGTAAATTCCAGTCGTTTAATCTAGACCACAAAAGCTCGGCCTGTTTTTTAGACAGATTCAAATCACGTACTAAATCGTTTAAATCACGTTGTGTCAATAAGTGCGATTCTTTTGAAGTTGGCGGTTCATAACTTGGGTCACTATCTTCAGATACCTTATTATGCTGACTATGAACAAATTCCTGACTAGAATTCTCACTTTTTGATCGATTTGGAGGCATCGGCACAGGCAGTTCGGCACTATGTAGGATGGGTCTCTTGGCCGAAGACAAGTTTGGATACTGGATAGTGTGTTTGGATTTGGTAGTAATACCTTTAGTTTGTGTCGAACAAAAATAACAATCACTTACATTATCCTTTGGTTCCGTCCAAATCATTGGTATAGCAAATGACAAATGTCTAGGTTAATTCTCCAAACACATAACAAAAATTGTCCCGGTTGTTCAAACACTTTCGTGGCATATTTATGATCTAACTAATTTAAATAAAATGTAATTTAGCCAACACAATAGTTACACAGTCGACTAAATGCAGTTATGTCAACAAAGAAACGTATATGAGGTCAGAAATGAATATGTAGCTGTTACAAGAAAACTGGATGTGATAAAAACAAAACTGTTATATATTTTTAATGAGGGTGCACCAACATAAATTAAAATCATAACAAAGTTCATGAGACAAAAACAGTGTTTACCAGTGACCGGACTATTAGTATCATGTCTCATATATTAAAAATCTTCTTAAAAGTAATCCATCAAAGACTATACAATAAACTTGAAAAAGATATCGGAAATAGCCAGTTTGGATTTAGAAGTATCCTTGGTATCCGAGAAGCGCTCTTCGCTTTCAACATCTTAGCTCAACGTTGTTTAGACGTAAATCAGAGTCTATATGTCTGTTTCCTCAAGCTTCTCAAGGAAAAGAACTTCGATTCTCGGGACATCCGAAATCTCTAGTACAATCAGAAGGCAGTAGTACGAGTACACAATACAGAAACAGCATACAATGTCACCATCTTTATTTAACATGTACTCGGATGAGATATTCAAGAGATCGCTGGAAAATGAAACAGCTGGAATCAAAATCAATGGAGTGCCAATCAACAACGTCCGATACGCCGACGGTACCGTACTAATTGCAGAAAACTAGCAAGACTTACAAAGATTACTAGATAAAGTAGTACAAACAAGTAAAGAATTTGGCTTAACACTGAACATTTAGAAAATAAATTTATGGTTATAACGAAGGAGAACATTGGGAACATTAGCATCTACGTGAACAACGAAAGGATAGAAAGAGTAAGTACAACAGTATAATTATTTAGAGAGCAACATTAACGATACACAAGATTACACCAAGGAAAAAAGAGTAAGAATAGAGAACGCTCGAAGTGTATTCATTAGAATGAAAAAACTTTTCTGTAGTCGAAGTCCTAGTCTGAATCTTAAGATCAGGATGATTAAATGCTATGTTTTATCGGTATTGCTGTACGGTATGGAAACGTTGACGATGAAGAAACAATATATGAAAAAATTGGAAGCGTTTGAAGTGTTGATGTATCGAAGAATATTAAGAATATCCTGGGTAGATAGAGTTACTAATGAAGTACTTCGCAGAATGGGGACCACAAACCAATTAATACTAACGATTAAGTCCAGAAAATTGCAATACTTGGGACATGTTATTCGAGGCGAAAAATATCAGCTACTGCAGCTCATAATGCAGTGAAAGATCCAGGGAACTCGAAGTGTTGGAAGGAGAAGAATGACGTGGCTAAGAAATCTTAGGAAATGGTTTGGCTGCACATCAAACCAACTCTTTCCAGCAGCTGCTTCAAAAATTAGAATTGCAATGATGATAGCCAACCTTCGTAGCGGATATGGCACGTGAAGAAGAAGAAGAAATAAAAATATAGAAAAAAAATATATGTACAATAATTGAAAGAGTGTGGAGAGCTTTTTACCATGTACTCATAGATATATTAATTAACTTTTATAACTATGTGATAATGCTTACACGTGTTTATTTTAATCAAAGAGTTTTGAACAATGAAACATAATTAAATGAAGAATAATTAAAAAGCAGGAATAATTTCACTCTATTATCTTCACTATAATATGAATTTACTTTAGACTTCAGTCTAAGTAACACATGACAGGCTATGGTAACACCAAAAATTTAAAAAGTAAAAACAATTGAATTTCATGGTATTTCGTTTACCACAAAATAAATTTAACTTATACTTTAGCCTCAACAACACGTGGTGGTTATGCTATTGAATTATACGACACGTTTATTTCATATTATGAATGTCATATTATGAATTAATATGACACATTTGTAGGTTTAACATAGCAGTGCCATCTATTGATTACTTACTCAATCCAGTCAACAGATATCGCCATCTGTTAAAATCGTTTGGAGTTAACATATAATTGTGAATGTCAAATAACAAATAATTTGCAAAAAATAATATTGCGACTATAAATTAAGATGTAAGCTACCCTATCTTTCAAGTTGGATTAAACTGCACACGGTGTGCAAATTTGATTCAAATCAATGAAGTAGTTTAGGAGTCCAACGCGGACAAACAACGTGAATATTTATATATGTAGGTCTTTTAAGATAATATTGTTAGCAATAACGTACTGAATTACACATTCTCAATGTAAAAGGCTTTATTTCTGTTGACGCTCGGTTATATATCACAACTTTGTCAAAACGAATGAATATAATTTTTTTAATATAATATTCATTAGTTTTGACGAAGTTGTGATATACAACGAAACGTAAACAAAAATAAAGCTTTTAGGAGAGCGATTGAAATAGTATTAGCAATTTTTAGACCTATAGCTTTCCAAAAACGTTTCATTTTTTCAGAATGCTCTTTATTCCATTCATCTGTCCATTTTATTCCAGGTTGGCGCGATGATTTTCGTTCAAACTTCATATGTTCGGTATTCGGTATGCTGGACTGTGTGTATATCCAATAGACATGTGAATGCCTACAGTATATATATATATATATATATATATATATATATATACATATATATATATATATATATATATATATATATATATATATATATATATATATATATATATATATAAATTTCAAATGAAATCACAAGAAGCATTTTAAATACTTTAATAATTTGAAAATATTTAAGTATTTAAAAGTCAAAAAAAAACTACCATACTTTATGTAAAAACTATAATAAATATCAAAAACTGAGCCAAATACAACATAACATCCAAATATATTAGAAATAGTCAAGATTTCAGCAAACAGTTCCACATTGGATTCACAACAAACCTGTGTTCAACATTTCCAAATACTGCAAATTGTGGTTGATCTTTTTCTAATGATGGTTTGGTGAATGCTGCTATTGATTCCTTACTACTGAAGAAATCGGTTGATTCCAGCAGATACTTGACATGGCCAATTGTAATATACATCTTACCAGAACGTTTTAATTGCAATGTACCTATTTTTCCTTCTAACATCACATTTAAAGGAAAATCAAAAATTTTCTTAACATTAGGATCATCGCTTAAACCCTTTCCTGCCAAGGAATCTGGCAACTGTCAAAAAAATTATTTAAAATTCATTAAAACAACCAGGACCCATGAATAGTATTTTACCTTCATAAGTGACAATCTTACATTTCCTTGTCCTTCATCCAACTTGCTGAAAAAAGGGTGAACTTTTGGCCTGACTAAAATATACATATGTTAATCAAAGTTTTGTAATACTAAAAATGATAAAATTATATAGTTACCTGCTACATGTTCCCTAGAATCTCCATTTAATTCATTTTCAATTTTAATTTTTGATAATAAACCTGTGAGAAGGGAAAGATTTAATTTCACATGTTAATTATCTCAATCATTTACCTTTATTTCCAACATTTTCCCACATCAAAGGAAGTAACGGCATTTTTTCTTCCTTTTCATCTTCAATTTCTTCATCTTTTATTAGTTCCTCAAATACAGAATCTTCTTTCTTTGAATCTACCTATAAAATATAGATAACCAGAATTGTTTTCACCCATGTCGCTATAAACTTACATTCCATTTGTACTTATTATATGTAGGCACTGAAATAACCCCAGAAGGATCGTTCTCTGACTTACTATGAAAAGATCTCTCACTGTGTGCTGTTGATCGCCTCTGCTCTGCTGCACCATCAGAAAATATTCCTGTAGATTGTACATACCTCTGACTGTCCCCAAACTGCCTATTCTTTGGTTCAGTTTTGACCCTTTCCTTCCTCTTTCGATCTAAATTTTTCAATACTCTGAAAAAATATATAATACGTTCTCTTGATATGATACAAAACAAATTGTATATTAATTACTCTTTGGCTTTATCTTTATTCCGAACAACATTCAGATTCGGAGCGTATGTTTTCTTAGGTTTTGTACCCCCAAGACTCAAATCTCTTGGCAGTCTTAAAGATTGAAGTCTGTTATTTGTAGGTTCTTCTGGTTTCTTTTTCATCAAATTTTTCAATAATTTAGCATCCATTTTATCACACGAATGACAACAAATTATTCAAAAAATATTGAAGACTAAATTATATCCATACACACAATGAATTCTTCAATAATGTTGAATATCACCTGAACAATAGAAAAATAACTCTATAGTCGAATATGAACAATCTTTTTCTTTTCCAATATATTCAAATATACATGTAAACCAGCTCCATTGGTAAATTCTACACTGTAACACACCAATACAGAAAAGTACTAACTGATGAAAGCAGTAGTAGCAGAAAAAGTGGCATTCGTAAATCTGACAGTTGTACTTATAGTAAAGTGTGGTTATAGTTTACATACCTATTATAAATAAAATGCTTTATATTGAATTGAATGACATTTAGAGTTAAATTTATAACGATTGAAAAATTAATTTCATGCTTTCTTCAATTGTCTTCTGTTTCAATATTATATAAATATTAATCTGGCATAGAACCTATAGGCGTTTTGAAAGTTATCGATTATTTATTGATAGATTAAGTATGGACTGTTGATTCATAATAATGATGAAACAATTGTATCCTATTATCATTCAACAAGATCGATGAATTTTTCGAAACGCTCTCAATATTCACTCTCGAAAGTGATGGGTTCGTTCTCGTTGACAACACTTGCGTAGACAGCTCCCTGAGAGTTTTATTTGAAATATTTCGATTGAGAGTCTCAGTATTCACTAGTATTGAATGATTTGTGAATCTTGAAACTATATATATATATATATATATATATATATATATATATATATATATATATATATATAGATATATGATATATATATATATATATATATATATATATATATATATATATATATATATATATATATATATATATATATATATATATATGTATTATTATTTTTATAGTGAAACTTTAGAATTGAACTTCAAAAGTTTTCGAACTCGACTGAGATTCGAACCCAGGTCTTCAAGTACATCCCACAGCTTTTAACAGCTAAGCTACCGAGGTCTATACTTATATACATATATATACCTTCCGGAAATATAAAGGTTTCCGGAGGGTATACATATCGCCTCATTGGCAGATAATTGATTCAGTCTTCAGAACAGAGTCGAACAGAACTCTAACAGAGACATTTTTTAATTAACTTCCAAGTTCGAACATCTAAAACCTGAATTGCGACGTTCTGATGAGAGCCAATAGCTCGAAACATATGTCAACGGCTGTTACAAAAAAAAATTGCAGGTCTATACTGTAAGTTTCTTTTTTCTATTTTCATGAAATGTACCTTTATAAACCTTTTTGAATTATCTAAATTGTCGGTACAAAATTTTCGGAAGGTATAAATAACGTAAAACATTAAGCCAAAGAGTTTAATTTAATTTAATATGTTGATATTGTCTCATTGTATTAACAATAAATGTTAATATCATCTTGCGTCTTGAAGATGTGCTCACGCTCGAAACATGTTGACGAATTGATGTTAAATGTAATCGTGAAACATTAAGCCAAGAGTTTAATTTAATTTAATATGTTAATATTGTACAATTTTAGCCCTGAAGAAGAAAATAAACATTTTCGAAAGCATGAAAAATACCTGAGGACTTGTTTACCTGTCCTGGTTGTAATCCCAATTGAACAGTGAAAAAATATATATATATATATTTATATATATATATATATATATATATATATATATATATATATATATATATATATATATATATATATATATATATATATATATATATATATATATATATAGGTATGTGTGTTTATTTTGTATGGGTATGAGCTTACCTGGGAGAAAAGATGAAAAATTAAAAATTGATTTCATCAAAGTTCAATTTATTTAGTTGCCTTTTAGAACAATACTACTTATGTAATAAAAATATTATATTATAATGGTGTAAAATATATCAATCACAGTAAATGTTGCTTCAGACCTTAATTTCCAGTTGTATTTAACTGGAACAGTATATAGTAAAATACACGCTTTTAAGACATTCAATCAATTTATAATACAAATAACACTTGCAGAAATTTACAAGAGAATGTTTTGCTTTAGAATCAAACAATACATCCTATTGTTGTTCCGAAAATACGGTAATAGAAGGCAATGTATCTTATCATCCAAATATAATTAAATCATTGCAGGAGATACTCTTTATATGATCTAATAGATTTCAAATCCTTTTTAAGTTGCTTTATCAAATCCAATGGCTGAACTAAAATTGATATGTCTCTACCCACTGCATTAAGACGATCTTTAACTTGATTCTTCTTGAAAAATAGATTAAGTGGACGGCCATTAATTTCTGTAAGAACCCAATTGGTATATGAAGTATCATCACAAGTTTTAGCTTTACATGGCAACCCATACGTTGCAGCTAAACTGTCTGGTTGAACAGATTCTATGACTGCTGTGTTGTTCTCCTGAATAATACCTAAAGGTTGTCCTTCAAAATCCCTGTGAATCACGAAGACTTTTCCGAAGGGAACTCTACGTACAATCATGTTTATCTGAAAAATATTGATCATTTTACCACAAAATTTTAAAAAGAAGCACTTGTATTTTTACAAATTGGTAATGGACGATAAACGTGGTTTCCATTAAAAAAAGACTTTTATAACCCTTTTGATGTCATTCAATAGATTCAATAAGAGTGCAATATAACATTTTTAGTTCTTGGTTTGATTTCAAATACAAAGGTTGACTCAAAAATGCTATATATAAAAGGAATTTATATAGTTATAGTAAATTAAATGTCAACACACTTGATTTTATATTAAATTTTTTGAATTTGTTGAATAAACTTACATAAATAGCACTGTGGCTTTTCAAAATTCTGCGAACTTGGTAAGCAGATTTCACTGTAATGCCTTCAACACTTACAACCTGATCACCTATATGCAGAGCATTGTAAAGCATTGGATGCTCCCTCTGTTTCCAACCACAAATCCTAGAAGTGAATAAATTACCAGAAAAAATTTTAAATATTCAACTATGCTTTGTACCATGCAGAATTCATAGCATCTACAAAAGCAATTGCATTTATACAGTCCCTTCTTCGAAGCTGCAGCCGTACACCTCCAGGATGTTTCATTTCATTCTGTAACTGTTGAACTTGCTGTTCCCTTAATGTTCTATACGGTCTTGGTGGTGGCATTAAAATTCTAGTGGAATCACTTGAAACTGTTCTTCGAAGCTCATCAACTTCTGTGGTTCGAGATGGGCCTGAAATTTCAATTACTTGTGAGCATATCCTGAAATTTGATGTAACCAGCACATTCTTATGCAATTCCAGTTGTGATACCTGGTGAGGATGGTACTTGAAAAACAGGTTCGTAATGATTCATACTCGCAGGTGCTGACAATGGAGGGCAGTCAACTGGGTGATTAAGTTCATCAAAACTAAAAACTTCTGAACCATTTTGATTTTGGGCAATACTGAAACTATCACATGAAGATCTGGATTCAGGTCTGTACAGAATTTAATAGTTACTATAAAACTATCAATATAATTACCGCTTTACCTTCTTCCATTAGGAGTACTTGGTGCATCATTCAAAATTCTTGCAAGGTCACTTCTAGTACCCACAGGTGGTGGAGGCAGTGGTGAGTTGGGATCTCTTGTAGTTAACAATGGAAGACTATTTTTTAATTCAGGTAACTTAGAGTACAAGTTTTCTCTTGGTGATAATATTTTCATTTCATTCAATTTTGTACGCAACACTTCAACCCATTCCACCATTATTTCATGCGAGGATGCTGCAATTCTAACAATTTCATCACGTAGAGTGATACAAAATTCATATTCATGGTCTACTGGGCAAATAGAAGATGTAACATGTTGAGTTGAATTCAGAAAAAAAAATCTCTCAGGTTTGTGTAATACAGCTATTTTACTGTCTGTATATATTTCCAGAAAAGCGTTAGAATCATCATGCACACAGAACACCATCCAACGTCTGTCCTTTTTCTGCAAAAAATATTAAGTGTGATAATGAAACATATTTTATTTCTAAACTTCATTATATTGTCTCACATCGCCTTTAGCATGATACTATCGTAATATGTTTCAAAAACTACCTTTTTTGATTGAGTAGATATTTTTCTCAGCCAACTATTTTTATATATTTCCCTAAATACTGCAGTATAGAACTGGTTTTTTGTTATATGTTGCTCAGCCATAATTTATCATCCATAATCCATGGATTATATATTTTCCTCAAGAAACGCGGAAAATACTGGGAGACCTTCATTAGTTAACAACCTCCAAGTCATAATTATTAAAAAATTATTAAATAAAAAGCAATACTGCAATAAAATCAATCTATGAATCAAGTATTATTAAACAAAAACATTGTCATTTTGACAGACGGTTTATGAGAGGAGCACCGAAAATTGACTTTTCATCAACTAAGATTTTTTGCACCGCATACATCCTCTATATTCTGTACTCCTAATGCAGAAAAAAAGAAATTCAGCGTCCATTCTCATTCACCAATGAAAAAATAATTTCCTCTTCTTCTATGAATAAGAGTGATATCTCAAGATAAAATGCTATTTCATGCCATTTGATGAACATGTATTACTGTAAAATCAATTCCATGTATTGAATGAGCCAATTTTGAATTTATCACGTATTTCAACCGTTCTTTCGGCTCTAAAAGATTATTCTGTTTTCTTAAGAATTGTTGTTAGCTCCTAATTTCTTGTATTAATACATAGACAACTATTTCGAACGACTAGCGCAAATTGATTTGCATATTTCCTTAACACTTACAATCTAAACAACAATATGACATTCGAATCAAATCAGAAATACTTCTTTTCTATGTGTCACTATGAAGCAATCCTAATTGGTGGTATTCATCATCATCATCGTATAGCGCTACAACCCTGGGTGGGTCTTGGCTGACTGTACAACCTTTTTCCAGAAGACCCTGTCTTCCATCAACCTGTAGTCAAAAGGGATGTTCATTTTTCGGAGGTCTGATCTTATGTGGTCCCTCCTACGGATTCTGGGACGTCCGAGTGATCTTTTGCCTGTCGGGGTCTCTTAATTGATCACTTAACTAATCACTTTGATTTTTGAGGTTTTTGTTGGATTTTTCGACTTCATAAGGCTATTGAGTGCGAAGAGACAGCGGTTTGCAGACTGGATTCTTCCTTTGATTTCCTCAGTAACGTCGTTGTCAGCTGTAATTGTAGCGCCAAGGTACTTGAAGCGTTCTACTCTTTCGAAATTGAAGTTGTTCAATGTTAAGTTTTGTCCCAATCTATCTCTTCGTGCCGATCTATTTATGCACATGTACTTCTTCTTCTCTTCGTTGACCTTTAGTCCTACTTCACTTGTAGTTCTCTCGATCTTGTTGAAAATGTCCTTTACCGTTACAACCGAGTCCCCGATGAGGTCGATATCATCTGCGTATGCTAAAAGTAACTTGGGAACTTTCGCTGTTAGTAATTCAGTTTTTATCTCGGCTGCTCTCACGGCTTTCTCTAGGACGAGGTTGAACAATAGTGGCGATAGGGCATCGCCTTGTTTTAGTCCAGAATCCATTTTAAAGCTGTTGGAAAGGTTATTGTTTACCCGCACTTTAGATAATCCTCCCTCCATACAGATCTTGGTCATCTGGATAAGCTTTTTTGGAATTGAAAATTCCGCCATTGCGTTCCATACCTGGTTTCTCTCTATGCCATCATAGGCCTGCCGAAAATCTATGAAGAGGTTGTGCACTGTTCTATTATATTCCCATGCCTTTTCAAGAATTTTCCTTAGTGTGAAAAGTGGATCTATAGTTGACCTTGCTCTGAAGTCGGCTTGATATTCGCCTAGGATGTTTCCTGCATAAGGGGTTAGTCTGTGCAATAGGATGTTTGAGAGTATTTTGTATGAGGTGTTTATTAGAAAGATTCCTCTGTAATTAGCGCACTTAGATTTATCTACCTTTTTATGAACGGGCTCGATAATGCTTTCTTTCCATTCTGTAGGTATTTCTTCTTGTCGCCATAAAAGAGTTATTAGCTTGTGCAATTGGTGATGGAGTGCATCCCCGCCATATTTTAGTAGCTCCACAGGTACTCCATCCGAGCCAGGCGCCTTGGAGTTCTTTAGCTTATTCAGCGCTTTTATCGTTTCTTGAAAGGAGGGTTCTTCCACTGGTAGTTCTGCTGTGATGTAGTTCTCCTCTTTGTGCACGTTTTCTACCTTTATGTTTCGAAGGTCTTTAAAGTATCTTCTCCACTCTTCAGTCAGTTCTTCCTCTTTGAGTATCATATGACCTTGGTCGTTCCTAAGTGTCGAGATGGATCTGGTCTTGGAACCTTTCTTCTCAAAGGATATTGCCTTGTAGAATTCTCTGGAGCCTGGTTTCGGGCGATCTCGTTCCATCGATTCATACTTCTTACGTTCGTACTCTTTTTTCTTTGTTCTTATTAGTTTTCTTGTCTCCTTTCGGCACCTCGCATATTCTTCTTTGCTTTCGTCCGTTTGGATTTGTAACATTAACTTCCTTGCTTTTCGTCTTGCTTCTAGGAGAATCTGGCACTCATCGTCAAACCATGTTCTTACCCTCCTTGCCTTGCCTTTTCCAAATACCCTTTGAGTGGTTTCTGTTATTGCCTCCAGAGTTCCCTGCCACAACTTTTCAAGTTCATTGCATTCTGTCTCGGAGTTTAGTGCTTGCTCAAGTTGTTCTCTATACTGTTGTTGTTTGACTTCATTTTGCAGTGCGTCCCTATTCCATTGAGGGGTTGTCTTGATTCTGGTGTATTTATGCGTAGATATTCTCATTCTAAAATTAGAATGTATGGTTCTCAGTATAGAGAACAACTTGAGCAAGCACTAAATTTCGAAATCACGAAAATTCGCTCGGACTAGGTAATGGTCTGTATCCCCATCTATTCCTCGTAGGCTTCTGACCTCCAAGACGTTGCTTCCGTGGCCCACATCCTCAACGATATGGTCGATTTGGTTTCGGGTGATGTGATCATTTGAGACCCAGGTCTGCTTGTGGATATCCTTATGTGGAAACATAGTCGATTTTATCAGCATATTGTTGGAAGTAGCTGCTTCCATCCCATAATACATCCAATGACAATTCATTGGATGTATTATGGAGACTGTGTTTGCCTATCGTTGGGTTAAAATTAGATTATTTGCCTATATTGGCATTGAAATCCCCACACAGCAGGCGCATATCCTGTTTGGGCATTGCATCAATGGTTCTCTCTAAGGTGTCGTAGAAGGCATCTTTGGTGGCTTCGTCCTTCTCTTCCGTTGGCGCATGTGCTGAGATGATCGATATGTTGTGCCATTTTCCTTTTAGTCTTATGTAGCACATTCTCTCATTTATTGGTTTGAAATTCAGAATGTTCTGGATCAGATCTTCTCTAATGACAAAACCTGTTCCAAATTCGTGTTTTCCATGTTCGTCCACAAAAAATATGACAGATTTACTGATCTTTGTATTTCCGTGCCCTGGTCATCTTATTTCTTGGACTGCTGTTATATCCATTCTTATATTTTCGAGTTGTTGGACGGCATTTGCAGCCGCTCCGGCTCTGTACCAGCTCTGGACGTTCCAGGTTCCAATACTCATATTCCTTTTCCATTGCGTTTGTTGTCTTTGTTGTGTTCCTGTCCGGGTCCGAGGCGAGGTTGTAGTTTTCGTAACCAGGTACTTTTTATGAGAGTGGGTGGTTAGCCCCCTGCTCAACCCTCCTCCTTTATCCGGACTTGGGACCGGCAGTGACAGCTGTCAGGCTACTCAATCCACCCACCAACTACCCCAGGCGGAGTTATTGGAGGTATTATCAGGTTTTAAACAAGTTCTGAATTGTTCTCGTCTAATCTATCTCAGCTGACTGCACATAATTACGTTTATTTTGAAGTCAGAGTGCGTTTTCTCGCCAATATATCTGTGTTATATATTAGTTTACCCATAACACTCCCAGGAGTGTTCTATCACGTCCACCTTTAATGGCCGTGGTTCTATATCATGACATCATGTCTAGACAACCATTTTAGACTTAAAGCAAAGTTCTTCCCGGTATGTAGCCAATAGTATAAAAAATATTGAGCAATGAAACAGAAGTATTTTATAAATATTTGAGTATCGATATTTTTCATTTGTCCATCCCTACATTTTTCAATGATTTGTAGCAGAGAAAGATTATCCTACAAGCTACAATCACAACTAAAGCACATTCATTGTGCTGCGTACTAGAAATTATGCCATTTTCAGTATGACGTAAATTGTGATCGCGCGCAGCTCAAAATAGAAAAAGCACTTTTCGCTTAACTTTACCGCATAGTACTTGAATAGTAGTAAGAATGGAAATGCTGAATTTCTTATCAATTAACCGGATATTGAAATCATAATTGAATGTAAAAATATGTGAATTGTTAATGGTAGCATTGAAAATGATGTTAGTGAATACTCTTTGATTTTTTTTTGTGGAAGAAAATTGAAAGTTTTATATATAACATGGATGACATGGAAACTATATATTCTTCCGAAACGTCTCCAGAAGAACATCCTACCGGAAAAAGGTGGGATCCACTAGGGGCTCCCAATGATCAGGATACTGAATCAAATAATATGGACAAATTTGAATATCACTGCTGTGATCAGTCAGTATTTAATATAGCTCTTGAAAAAATTTTTATTTTATATTTTTGCAGTTCTACAGCTGAGAAAATTCAAAATTTGGAAGAAGAACAGGAACTGCTCAATTCATCACTGTTTGCATTAACTACTCATTTTGCACAGGTATATTTGTAAAGATTATGTCTTATTTGTTACTTTTATGTCTTCATTAATTTTTAGGTCCAGTTTCGTTTAAAGCAAGTTGTAAATGCTCCAGGGGAGGATAGAGAAGAGCTTTTGAAATCTCTTGAAGAATTTGCTTTTCGAGGTATTCCAGATGTTGGGCTTGTGCAAGAAAGAATGGATGAAGCAAGTCTTGCTGAAGCTGTAAGACTAAGACGTACCCAGCAACGTGAACTAATAGACAGATTGAAATCTCAGTTGCGAGAATTGGAGCAATATGCTTTTGAGAATGGTGATTCTGCAGTCCCACAAGATGTCATTCTAGAACGCCAAAGAGTAATTTTAAATGAATTGAAGACAAGAATGAATATTGAAATTGATGAACAGAAATATCTTCATGTAAGTTTAAGGATACTGTTGAATCAAAATTCAATTTATTTGGTAATTGTAGATGACACCTGCTGATGTGAAAGAACAAATAAATCTTGCACTGGATCAACTTGTCAGTCCATTAAGGGTCAAGGAACATCTAGTAGCACAACTGAAAACTCAAGTAGCTGATTTGGAACGTTTTATAAGCTATTTACAGACTGACACAAAACAAGCTAAGTGTTCTTGTGGTTGTTCATATCATTCCTTAAAAAAACCTTTTAGCACTGATACTATAGGCTTGATTCAAAAAACTGCAACTTTACTACAAATGTTTGCAGTACTACAGTTGGGATGTGGATCTCAAAAATTTAGGAAAAATGATCTGAAAAACACTAAAGTTAATCATTATGGGTAAGTAATTAAGCTTAAAATTTTGTAATTCAGCTTGAATATTTATATTTTAAATAGCTAGATTCATTTTTAAAAAGATCAGCCTTGCATAATGTTGTTTATGAAGAATACTGGATTCATTCAGTTAAAGAAAGATAAATTGAATGGCCTCCTATTCAATTTAACATATTTTAGTAAGCAGTACAATAATTCATAAATATTTATGTTACAGCAATTACTGAATAATTAGATATTCAACTTGTACAATTGAATTTCTACATGAAAATTTTGAATGTTTATTTTTAATTTTTCTCCATTACAAAAAATTATTGTATTTATACATTACAATGTTTATAATAGCTGGAAAAAGAATATGTAAACATAATATACTTATGCATTTCTGCAATTCTCTACTCATTGAATTATAATTCAAATTTTTGTAGAGATCTCCGTGCAAAACTGGAAATGGCAATAGCACATGTGCGGGAGCTTGTTATAGATAGTAACAAGCAAAAACAAACACAGGGAGAGTACAGTAGCGATTCAGAATCAGGGGGCGTACGATGTAATGTTCAGTTGACAAGAGCTGTACGAAAATATCTAGCTACAAGTATTAGAGATTTAATACAACATGGTGCAGTTATTGCAAATCAGTCCTCGAGTATTGTACCATTTATAGGATGCTTTCCAAGAAGAAGTTCAACAGAAAACACTCAAATTCATGCGTGGGAGTTAATTCTTGAATATTATCATTTGAAGAATGGAGAAAATTTCAATTCTACCCCAGCCAGAAAACTGTCGCAAAGTTTCAACCTAGATATTGCAGGATCATGTCCCATAAACAGCAAACAAACAATGTTGAGTGCCATAGGAAGTATAATTTCAACACATTCCAGATATAAAAGGAGTAATGATTCTCATTTTAAAGCCTTCATATGTGCTGGGTTGAAGTAAGTTATTTCCATCAGAAAAAATTCATGTTATCAATATGATTTTTTTTTAGTGCCAACAAATTGGTGTCTTGGTTGAATCATTTCTTTCAGTGTGCACCTTTGATGAATGCTCATTTTCAACCGTGGAGTTATGTTGCCAAAACAGGTGAATAATCTTCATTCTCTTATTGAATATTTATTGCATTCCTTATTGAAGAATTAGGGAGATTATTTATGATTTGAATAATATTCGATTATAAATATTACAGACACTTCATAATGATTTGCATATTAATATTTTACTTTATTAGCCAATACAAATTTTTCTAATCACTTAATTCTTACACTCCCTTTATATTGCAATCATTTTTTTTTGTAGTTCTTAGTACTTTTTAGGTTTTTTGTGAGCTTCATGTGACTAAAAACACATCAAGGATTACTATGAATTCTTTTATAGTGGAATTCTTTTATCTGGAAAGCTTAGACACTGTTAAAGGCGAGTTATTGAAATTATTGTTGCGAATTTATAATTTTGGTTATGGTATACTAACTTATATGTTAACACCCTTAACGAATATTCAGATGAGAATGAGATATATATATATATATATATATATATATATATATATATATATATATATATATATATATATATATATATATATATATATATATATATTTATTTATTCTTTCAATGATTGAAGTAAGCATGGTTTATAAATATGATGCTAATACCTCTGTAAAAAATATTTCCCTCTAAATACTTCTTGCTAACAATGTATATATGTATGTCCATATATTAAGCAATTAAAAAATTAAAAATATTTTCCAAATATTTTTATTTTTTGAAATCTTAATATAATGATTTGTAGGATTCAGAGATAGCCTGAGTAGCTTGGATACTTTGACTGGCTACAAGTTTGATCTTCCAGTGGATTTGGCTGTTCAGCAGTTTCAGAATATCAGAGATGTCTTCACATGAATCTCTAGTCTGTACCTTCTTGAATTTTGTTACTGTGATACAATAGTTACTAATATATTTGAATTGTTTAAAAATGATTGATTGTCGATCAAGTATTCACTTTATTCTATTAAATATTTTGGTTCATTTGCTACAATTGTTTTATTTCATGGTAGAATGGCGCATTAAGGAGAACTAATAAATTTGCATTTATTGGGGTACTCCCTCTGTAATTTTTCACTCTTGGAACAGAGGAAAAGTGTTCTAAACATCAATTTTTGTTTTATTTCATTCACATATCTTGCAGTTTCATTTAGAACAATTTTCATTGAAATAATTCCCCCCTATATCTCAAATTAAGCTGTAATAAAACTAGTCTTCATAATTTTTGTATATATATATATATATATATATATATATATATATATATATATATATATATATATATATATATATATATATATATATAGATATATATATATATATAGATATATTGCTTTTTTCTAGTAATAATCTTTATATAGTAGTATAATGTGAAATGTAACTTATGAAAATGGTATGTGGCCTCTATCAAATCAAAAAGGGATTGCTCTCAAGGTTTTTAACTGTTGAACATTTTATGTTCACGTGAGCATATACAAAAATTTTCCAAAATGCCTAATGTTTTTCAATTTTCGAAACTGTAGCATAATGTTAATTATAATTTTTTATATTCGTGTTTAATTGGCTCTGCCCTTGTTAACTAGTGATTTTCTTCGTTTTGTAGTAATTTTATTCCATTAAAAAATATGCCTGTTTTTTATTTACTGAAGTTTTAGCAACTCTATTGGTACATTCAAATACAAAATAGGTGAATGTAGAGTATGGAAGCACGTTTTCAATTACTTTGTACCTTAAAATTTATATATAGTATATAGATTTACTACATTTTTTCCTATAAAAATAATACTTTTTTCCACATCATTTGTTTTTTGTCTTATTTATGTATTGTTAATACATATTTCACCAATCTTCAAATGCGAAACTTATGAATTAAAAATTCATAAGTTTAAATTTAGATCATATCTCAAAATAATGCAAATGAAATTTATAAGGAAAATTTTTAAACTGGAATTGAGTAACCAAAGTAAAGTAGATTTCACTTGGGAGAACATTCCTCAGTTTCTCTTGGATATTTTTTTAACATTTATGTGTATTTAAGTTTATGCGCCAAGGGCACGTCAGTTCATTTTCCTGTCGATTCGTAGTAACTAATAAAGTTTTGATAAAGAAAATATAACCGACAATGTGCAAATAATTTTATTTCTGTCTACACATGTGAAGTTTGAATCTCAGAGGAAAAAACAGGGTTGTATATCATTTTTTATAATATCCAGTATATTCCCAGATATCATTGACATAATCTAGGATATTAACAATTTACGGCAATCAAACAGTATTGCAATATTGATGCGTTTTCATTATTTGCGCACGCAGAGAAGCAAAGCTGAACTAGCTTTAGGGTGACTGGACTTCTGCAAATTCTCGGAAGCTAACACCCAGTGGCATTAATGATTAAAAGTGTCAAGCTCCGAAGTTTAGCAGGCGCTTGCGCAGCGTCGCGGACATGGGTCACTATGACCCAGCTCTAATTCGTGAAACAACCTTCAGTAAAAATCGAGTATATGAATTGTTTTTGAGATACACTAACAAAAGTGTTTTGTAGCTTTAAGTTTCTGATTTATGAGAACTGACTTAATTTTCTTCTCACGATGTTCAATTTTGCGCCCAGCTGACATAACTTTAACAATTTCAATGGGAAAATTACAATGAATTTAATTTATCGGGACTAAATTAATATACTGCATGATAGAATAATAAAATCGCAATTTCAATAGTTTTAATACACTATTTATTACTAATTCTATTAAAGAATTACTCCGAAATATTCATTTTTCGAATGTTTATTTGTATACTATAAGGGAATGCGAAAATATGATTTCATTGTAAAAATTCATCTTTTGTGATAAATTAAATTCTTGTGAGAAATATCGGTTGTATTTCATAGTGGATATTGAAAGACAATTTCTCAAAATTATAGATCATTATATAGATCAGTATATACATCAGTATCAGATTATAGTATATATCAGTATATAGATATATATCAGTTGTATTTTTGGTTTCCATTAAAGCTAATAATTGTTGTGTTCATAATTGTACCATTTTAAATTTTAGATGATGAAGAAAACTGATATTTTCTAACAATAGAATCAGTATTCGAGTTCGGACAGGTAATATTGATATCTACTCAATTCATATTAATGTCTAAGTGAAATTTCACTTGCTTGAACACTGGATCGGGGATGGCGGAAAGAAACGACGCGTAGCGTCGCCGCCGTCTGTGCAGAGTATTAGACGCCTGTTCACTTCAGTATTACTATTAGTGGCACAACAATGAAGCTCGAATCAAAAGCGCCCGGGGGTACGTGGTGGTGAAAAATGAGGAGCAGCAGCTCGGAACTGCTCCTGGATCAACAAGAGGAGTTGCGAAAACGAAAATTAGCAGAATTAGCAGCTCAGAAAAAAGTTGTGAAACCTATAGCAGGCCGAACATGTCGTGAACAGGCGTTATTCTATTCTACTGCAATTCTGGCCGTCATAGCTATGTCAGCTGGATCATCTCTACTCTTTTTGGTGCCTCTATACGTGGACCCTGCAATTTCAACATTAGCCTCGAACTTTGTAGCAGATCCGGTCACCTGCATTACTACACGTATGGAAAAACTTACAGGGTTGGCAAATTGTTCATGGAGTTCGTGTAGAGAAGGATGCACTAGCGATGCCTACCATTGCACTCATATCTACGTAAGTTACAACGAGTCATCTTCTGTAAATTATTCCCTAAATCAAACGGACGATGCTGTTCTTTTGGTGAACATCAAGGGTTGCGGCTATCCACCTAGTGTTCTCTGTGTTAATTTTACTGAAACGTACGGTATAGAAGGAACAGAATTTCCGTGTTATCATTCCAGAGTTAATCGTACAGTTGTTCTTTCTCACTATGAAAGGGATGAACAAGTTGCAATAATAATACATTATTTTGCGGTTCCTTTCGTGATTACTTTAGCTACTTCAGTGGCATTATGTGTTATGCATTGTGACTGCCGTTGTCATCCAACTACACATCATAAAAGGGGTCGGAGGCCAAGAATCCAGGACCTTAGCGATGGTTCGTTGGGAGTAGATGTTGATTTACGACATACAACTAGCTATAACTCTGACATCGCAGCGATAAGGCCCATGTAGAGAATTTGACCCATTTTCACGTGGCTCACTGTGCCTGAATATTCTGAGAGACTTATTCAATCATCATCACTCCAATTTTGATTTATCTCAAATCGACATATAAGTGAAGTAGCACTTAAGACTGTTGCTAAAATTAAAACAGTTTTGATGACCTCTAGCCACCTGAAGCAGACCAATATTTTTTAACAGGCTGCAGGTTAGGAAATCACGTTCAGTTCTTTAAAGCATGTACAAAATTTCATTTGTGGGTATCTAGTATCATTCGTTTTCTACTTTTTCAGTTTTTCAAGTCACCAAAAGTATCCTTCACTGAAATTGAAAATTCGATATGATATTACACAGAAAAATTTAACCATATTTGATGTTTGTTGCTTAACTGTGAAATACTATAGGAGGTAACCGTTTTAGTATGATCCATGTTTCCGAATATAATATATATGTATTCAAAAATTATAAAAGCATTGCAAAATTTTTTATGGGTTCAGGTATTTTCTATAACTGAAGCTTGATGTCAGAACTTAACTTTATATACTCATCGTAGATGCTCTTTGGTGTTGCCATATTTACCGTTCAAAAGCTCTGACTGTTCTTGAAAATTATAATGTTAACGAATTTTTTCAAGAAAATTATTGATACATTATTTTTTCTCTGTATTAGGTGTTTTATCATTATTTTCTAAATTTTTTGTAGGAAAATATTTAATTTTTTTTTAATTCAGTCGTTTTTAGGATGAACAATTTGAACTCCTACAAGATATTCTGATAACAAATATATTATATGGATGTCGTCGAAACAAATTGTTTGCTTTATTTTAGCAACATTCTGGTAGCGTATTGTTGATATAACACTAATGATTATTTAATTTTTGGGTACATCGGCTGTGATTTTTATGCAGTTGTATCAATGACATCTGAGTTTGCAAATGCTGTGAACCGTGAGTACTCATATAAAATGTTAGATATTTTTGGATAGGTATTTAACATACCAAAAAAATTCAAATTTTTTTGTCATATCTGATATATAAAAATACAGAAGTGGCTGAAGGGTGGTGACAATTCAGCTATCCCTAATTTTTGAACTACTCAAATTATCAAAATTTTTTCGCAGAAACTGGTTTTGAGGCATCTTTAAATTAAAACACATCTGATTTTAGTATTCAAGTTGAATAAAACAAATCTGGATCACAATTTCGGTTCTAAAGCGGTGCCAGATATTTTGAAACTAAATTTTCATTTTCACCTTTCATGGTCTTAAATTATAATTTCGAATGAATGAGTAATTACTTGGAGCCCCAAAAATGTTTTTGCGAAAAAATTTCAGAAATTACTTTTAAAATTAACCTCAAATACCTGCCCTGAAATGTTACTACTAAAAGTTATTAATTGTAGGTATAATTAGCTTCGATAATTAGCTTGGTAATTTGAAATACATTATCTGTAGTCATCACTAAAGCGTAAAATTTCGTTAATAAATGCGAAATATATTTTCTTTATTGCGATTAAACTTTTCACTTAGAGTTTTCTCTATAATATGATGCTGGCAGAAAATTTATTACTAAATGCAATTAAATTATGTGAATACAGTATTTTTTCTGGTATCGGTTCTGCAATAACATGAGATATCTAAGCGTACCTTTCTAGAATGATCGATTAGAACATATCAAAATAATACACAGAACACGGGCTCTATTTTTTTCGCGATGGATAATATTTAGTAATGATAGAGTAATAACGATTTTTAGGAATATATATATATATATATATATATATATATATATATATATATATATATATATATATATATATATATATATATATATATATATATATATATATATATATATATATATATATATATATATAATATTCATTGTGAATATTCATTTTCTCCTTTATTCGTTGAAAACAAAAGAATACAACTTGCTGCTATTTGAAGTGAAAAATTCATTGAATAAACTGTCTTGACTTTCGAGAATTATGCTATTCTTTCACTATTCAAATAAAAATAAAATCATATGAATATAAATACTATAAGAAGTGAATGCAAGTTTCACAATTTTATATATGTCAAAGGGCATTATCAAATTATGTACTATATTTCCAAAATTCTCTGTATAACATAATATATTAGGTAAACAGCAGGTTCAGAAAAACTAGAAATAATAGTACAATTTCTGAATTATCCCACTTTTCTCAATATTTATTCAACTCATTTTATTTTCATTATGAAAAATAGCACCTAATTGATAGACTAAATTCATAGCATTGCATTTAATTTGTTATCATTATTAAAAATGAACCTGTTAGTTGTAGCAAATAAAATGTGAAATTTGATTTTATTTTCATAAATGCAACAAAAGCAAAATATAGTATAAACTTATTTAAGTGTTGAAAGTTAACTGTTGTCTGTTAAAAATTTTCTAACAAAAATTTATTTCAAAATGGACATAATTCACACATATTCCGGTATATGTATATACACATATATACTAATATGAATATATTACTCTATATGTGTTAATATCACATTCACTTCATCAGAAATATGTTAAAATCGAGTACATGCATTGTGTAGGCTCAAAATTATGAGCCGGAAACGTTGGTACTGCTTTTATAGATGCCTTTCTATACATTATTTATCTGATAATAAAATTTATGCTTGTTTCATTTACGTGGTTATCAAAATATCTGAAATAACTGATTTTATTTACTGGATTTAACAGTTGAAAATTTCCCATTGTTTGTATTAAAAAAGCGAGCAATATAATTTCTTTATTGCAGTTTAGGTGCACTGAAAACTATGAAGTGACTATTCAAAACATACAAAAATTGAAATTATTCATTATAAATTTCACGAACTTAGGTTCAGTCGATCAGGACGAATTTGCAGTTGATCTTTCACTGAATAAATCATTATTCTTAAAGTGGTATTTTGTATTTAGAATATAAATTTTATGTATATCTCGAAATAATTCCTGAAACTCAGGACAGTTGCGTATCTCAAATTGTATATTTTTCCTGCTGAATATTTGTCAAATAACTAAAAGAGAAATGTTTAGTTTAATGCAATTCTAGTTGGAAATTGAGATGAGATGGTACATTTAAATGTAACTGGACGATTGTAAGACCAATTTCTAGAATTGTCGAAAACGTTTGGGCGTATATGTTCCCTTTGTATCTTTAGGTGAAATCAATACTTTTGTAGTATGTACATTTAGCGCAGCGCAATAAGGATCGTTGACTTTCTCTATCCTGCTGTGAATGAATTTGACTGTCGCAATATTAAATTGAATACTGAATGAAAATGAAAGTTAGTAACAACCGAAGTAGTGGAGAAAATTCGATGGAGTTTTGAGAACAAAATGAAATTCATAATGAATATTAGGTATATGCAGGATTGACAGCAATGATTTTCTCGAGATTATCATTCTGCAATTTGTATTACAATATTGATATTGTGCATATTATCTTGTTGTCAAAGTTGATAGTCATAATTGTGAAATATATAGCAATGAAGTGGAAAAGGAGGCAATATTTGAAGAAATGTGAGTAATAATGATATTAACATTGATGGCATTATACTTTTGTGAATCATATCGAGCTTTAATGAGAAGAACATTATACAAATATGTTGAAAAAATAAGGAGATTCTTGCAATTCTTGACAAAAATGAGAAAATTTTCATTAAAATTCATTTTTTTAAAATTTTTTCATTTAATAGTGTTGGCATTTACTTGATGTAAATCCATTATAACTGAATATACACTAAAATTCAAACACTTGAACTTTTGATTTACACTTTATTGACAACATAGCATGATTACTGAGTCCAGTCATTATTCTGTTAGCATCTGAAGAAGTCGTTTGTAACAACGAAACGCGTCATGCTATGTTGTCAATAAAGTAAATCAAAAGTTCAAGTGTTTGAATTTCAATTTATATTCAATTAAAATTCAGTTCATACACGAACATGTAAAGTATTATCCGTTACTTATAGCCCATTATCATTTAATTTATTGCAACAAAAGTAACTATGTATCAAATGCTGATTCAGAGGGCTAAACTGAATAGCTTATATTGTTATGTGTAAATTTGACATAAATTTGCAATAATTTTGTAAAGGGTTATTTGTTTTTACCTCTTCTGCATCTACATTTAAACTTGAACATTATTCTTACTTATCTAGACCATTTTTTTCATTGAACACTCTTATAAGGTGCTTTATGAAAGTTTCATTTCGAAACAAACTATGTAATTGTTGTCTTTCAGGTAAACTTTTCACTTTGAAATTATTAACAGAGATTGGAATTTCTACAAAATGGAAAGTTTTATATTAAACAGTGTTAGCGAATATTATCAATGTTTTTATATATATATATATATATATATATATATATATATATATATATATATATTTAAATTGATTTATTGCCTATTTAAGATAGTTTATTTTCAATATTTTTAGCAATAACAGGCTTATTTTAATGTGAAAAAACTTTATTTTTGTTGACGTCTCGTTATATATCACAACTTCGTCAAAACAAATGAATAATTTTAAGTTGTGATATACAACGAAACGTCAACGAAAATAAAGTTTTTCACATTAAAATAAGCCTGTTATTGGTAAAAACATTGAAATATATATATATATATATATATATATATATATATATATATATATATATATATATATATATATATATATATATATATATATATATATATATATATATATATATATATATATATATATATATATGTGCGCGAAAAATTTTGTTCACTTAATCAATAATTTGTATGGATAGTTTCGTGATTTCGACATTTAAAACATACTTGTTATTCAAAAGATAGGTTCGAGACTACGAAACATATATAAAATGTAAGTGTTATAAATCATTTGTACAAGGTTTGACTCATCATGATGATAATAAGCAAGAATATATGAATGAAGGTGATTTTTGTTTTGGAATACTTAGCTACTTATGGATCATGTCTATTAAAAAAAAAATTATTATCCTACGGACTAACATCATGCCAATTACCATATTATCAGAGAATATACGTAATTTTATCTCAGAATTTCAAATTATTCTACTTGATTATCACTTATGCATTATCTATACATTTTCTAATGATGAGTTTTTAGCTGCATTCGAAAATTATGAATTCCTATAACTTAAATCATATCATTAAATTAAGTGCTTCGTAGTGACGCAATGACAATTAGTATTATTTCAACTCTGCATTATACAGGCTGGTGAGTGTTGATTAGATTTCATTATTTATGGCAATATTTTGACCCGAAGTATTTCTGCTTTAAACATTCATTAGTGTATTTGAGCCTGTTATTTTGTTTTGAGTTGAATTAATCTTTTATATGCTACATGGGTATAAGCTATACGTTCTGCTGATGTACGTTGATATCAAAATTGGTCTCGTATAGAAGAGAATCCCTTGATTAGGAATGAAGAGTTTCGTTAAAAATATAACGTTTTAATATACCTAGTAGGGAATTGTACATTTACTTGAAAAAAGTATTTTTATAAAGATGTTATGTAGAGATCTTTTTAGAGGAGTGTTATATAGATATATGTTACTATATTTTGAGTTTATTGGAAAGATGTGTGTATAATATTAGAATTACATATATAGTTTCAATTAATTTTATATTGTTTTATATTAAAAGGTTCATAATGATGCGTTTCATTTCATTTTTGATCCTAAAATACTTCAACCGTCTTCGAAAAAACGTTTCTTCTCCAATTTTTTCATTGATTGAAATATCAGCGTAACCTCTAACCTGTAATGATTTATGTGATGTTTGCCATATCACCAATCATTCATAAATAATATAAAATAAATAAATAAACTAAAAAAATAAAAAAGTTATCCTAATATCAGCGCTGTCTACTGGATATAACTAAGAGCTGAAGTACAGAAAGAATTCATTAAAATAAGTCAGGGTGTGTTGGCTGCCATCTAGTAGCGCAAGCGCTGTGATGGCCGGATCAATGGTAAATTAGATTTTTTGACAAAATGAATTTAAGAATATCTTCAGCGATCACAATATACTGCCAAAAATTGAAATAAATAGGAAACACGGGAGGTAACGTTAAATGTGCTTAAAATTGAAATAAATAGGAAACACGGGGAGTAACGTTAAATGTGCTTATATATGAAGAATGTCCAAACAATTTAAATAGCCATAACGTTTATTCCTTGAATAATATCCTTGAATATTAGGCACTACCATGAAATCAGACAGACATATTCATCGACGCCTTTATCTTAATAGTGCCATCTATTCTCCAGAAAAAGAAAGAGGAGTATATAGCGCCATCTATTGAGTAGACCTAATACGAATCAGTTTCCATTTCACTTAGGCGAGTGTATCCGTTTTAATATACGTTTTATGATGTAGGTGGGGTTTATGTACCTATATGAGAAAAGTTAAAAACTTGTAAAGAGTTAATCGTTTAATCCAGTAATACTTACAGTAAAGTACGATTCATCCCACATAAACAAAAATTAAATATTTTATAAAAAGATAATGATAATGAACCGAACTTTCCTATAAAACATACAGCTCACATAATATCTTTAGGCTTAAGTTAACAATAAAAATGTTAAAAATATATTATATACAATACAGTAACAGAATTATGGATATTGCTGAAATTAATAAAATTAAACTAAGCAATGTGTTAAATCTGTTGATGAAATTATAAAAGCTCAAATTTTAACTGACTAGATATTTTTTTCAAATTTTAATTATGTCTTTAACTATTATCATTGATGTCATTCGGAAAAAAGTTACCAGATAAGTGAAAAAAGATTATACAAAGTGAAAATAGTTCATTAGTGAATCAATAAGATAATTTTGGTAAACATATGAAATCATTTGACATGTCTCTCTGGAAAAGTATAACCGACGTTCATTTCACAGCTGAATTAAAGCTGAGTAATCAGAAGTGAAATGATAACCTATTTGAAATTACGATTCAGTCTGTCTTGAATGATCTTCAGTCTGTCTTGAATTCTATAAGTAAATAAGATTGAACTTTATGTCGATGATTTCATAATATTTCTCAAAATTCAAACGAAAAATTATGTTCTATATAGTTTGCTTTGAATAATTCCGAAACGGTTCAACGAATTCAAACTGAACGCCTAAAACAGAACTTTTCTTTAATAGCCATTTCGGAATGTTGCAAGGTTCAGAAGTTATAGATTTAAATTATATGAATCTAATACTGCTGCCATCTAGCGGGCAGAGATAAACTAAAAGATATTCCCATTTGTTTACAAAATATATCCATTGATTTAAAAATATATATCCACATAAAATGCACATTCACAAAGATTTTACACGCAATAAATTAATAATTTTGAGCGCTAGTTTAACTAACCTGTAAATAGATCTGTTTTGAATTTGAAAAAAATTTATTTAGATATCTCGAACAAGAATTTTTTATAATTTTCAGCTGGTTCCATCTTTTTACAATTCAATAGTAAAATTATTGAAAGAAAAGAGAAGCTACACAAGATTAAATCTTTTTAAGACATAGTTACATATAGATGATCAAAAAGATCTCTCCCTAAACATCTCACAAATTCAGAATCTTTACGTACTAAAAAAGAAACAGTTCTCAAATTGAAAATCACTTTCCGGTGACTGAACTGTGTAAAAAAGTTGTAATAAATATACATTCATATAATTTACAATGAACGACAATCTAAAATTTTCAATAATTTTCAAACTGCGAAGCTCTTAGTAATTTACTACAATCATTGATGACTGGGCTGGAAACACGTTTTCATTTTGGAAAGGATGCCAGAAACAGTTCGTAGAAAACTTTTGCAACCAAAGAAGACTTTCTCATAATGTAGGGTACCTACTGTGATTTGAATCATAAAATAATTTGAATAATTAAAACAGCTGATCAACTGAATCTTCAGCAGTACCTAACATAGATCGACATAATTAGGTGTAAGGGATATCAAACGCTGATCTTAGATAATCATATATTTTGTACTTTCATATATTTTAAATATTATCGTTTTCAATATAGTTTCGTAGTTTGTCATGATAATTATCACTGCTAAGGTCCTGGCGTTATGAAATCGTTTCATAATATCGGCAAAACTCTTTCAAAATTTGGTTTTAAAAAAGGTTCATGTCAATACCCAGAATTTTCATGAAGCTGAACCACATTGATCTCACATTGATTATTTCTTGTGGTGACACTGATGGGAGTTCATCTAGTTGATTCAACCAGAAGATCGAATTAACATGAATCCAGTTAAGGAATACAGTGGCAAGAGTTGGAAAATAGCAAGATGACAGTATTCCTGAAAATCCGGTTTCTGTGAGATATAGGGTGGTACCCTATTTTATTTGAATCCGTATAAAGGGTGGTGGTACTCCATTGCCACTTTGAGGACAACAATCACGAAAAATGAATATTGCCAAAACTACGTTATCTTAAACTAGGTAACGATAGTAAGAGGCAGTAAGAGAAATCGATAAAACAAACGACGACGGTGAGGAAATGTCAAAAATAAGCCTTTTTTAACCTGGATCAGGATGATTATAGATTAGATCTAGACGAGATCTAACCTCTGATTAAAATCACCTCACGAAAGGTCGATCGCTGTTATTTTAGATCATTCCAAAGCTGATCTAATCAATACATTATAGTAGGTGAAGTGGAAAAATGCCCGTAATGCAGAAAAAACCTGAACAAATGTGAAAATGTTATTTGCCCCGCACATGTCACCTTTTTAACATTTATAAATACGAAAAGTATTCCATGTACCTACTCGCTATATAGCTTTTCTTATAAAATGGGGGGATTCCATTAGCTTACCTAATAAGGACTGCATTAGCTCATGTTTTGGTGAGTGAAAGCTTTATTATTTACTACAGTTGTGTCACTCGATTGATTTCAAGATTTCCGACTTCTTTTCATTTCAATTTCCTTTCCTTGTTATCATGCCCTATCACTTCAGCTCATAATATAGCCACATTTATGAATTTGCATTCGCCTGAGTCATCAGAAGTGATTTTCAATTACAATTATTGCGATAAATTCGTGAAATGTTTCACCAAGTATTAATTAGTTCACATGCCGTGAACATTAAATATATAAATAAATATTCTCATAAAGTCTTTCCAATCATCTGATACAATTTGAAATGTGATGCTTCTTCTTCGGTAATTAATTCGATAAATTTTCTGTGTTTTTCTCAATATTCTGCTAACTCTCACACCATATCAAACTTCCAAAAAAATATGTTTTTACAACATGATACATTCAACATATTACATATACTATATATATTTATAAAAATAAAATATTTCTTTGAACTGCTGCACCATATCCATATATATATATATATATATATATCCATATATATATATATATATATATATATATATATATATATATATATATATATATATATATATATATATATATATATATATATATAGGTATTTATACGTATAAACCATACATAAATATAAGTTGATTCATAATTTTTTTCTGTAAATATTGTCGGAATTGATGCTGAAAATATTCCAAAACATAGTACTGACCTACATATTAAGATATATAAGTGACATTTTCACTTCATAATTGCCAAAAGTTTATTTAACGGGTAGAGTGACTAGATTGGATAGACAATTGTTTCCGTCTATTTAGAAATCAAATATGAAATTGAAAGGCTACCGGATTATATGGAAGGTAAATTCATGTTGGAAAATTCTTTTAAATGTTTAGGTGTTTCAATTGAAACGAAAACTGTACAAATCAAGGTAACTCAACTACAGAATTTTGAGTAGTTGTCGGTTGAATTTGAGTGTGTTTCTCTTAAAAAAATGGTTTTGGCACTTAAGTACTCGTATAAGTTATTCGAGATAATTTAACAAAATTCCATAAACATATGCTGCTAAAAAATTATATTAATGTCCGTATTTCATTCTTGAAAAACCTAAACGAAAATCTTTAAATATTTTCAGCAACATATTTTTAAATATAGCTGTAATCTGCAAGAACTGAAATAATACCACTCAGTGATTTTACTATCATTGGTGAGGTTAATTTTTTTTTCTTATTTTAATCTTTGGTTTTCTAAACTTTGCTTTCGGGCCCACTTGTTTGCTGGTAGAAGGAGTTCTGTATGTTCGAAATGAAGATTCCGATTATATGACCGTAGTTCTTGTAATAATATTCGGGTTTTCTTCCCCTGAAAGAAATAAGTTCATTTAAGGCTTTTCTGAAAGAATGTTATTGAAAATTCGGTTAAAATAATATAAGAAATTACAGTTATATTGGATCTGATTTCCTAATCAGAAAAGGCTTCAGTTTTTTTTCATAAAAATCACAGGTTGAGCGTTATAACTTGTAATCATTGAAATAAATATTTCTCATTAATACCACAGGGCCAGGAATTATTCATTTAATATAAATATTTCTAGTCCTGTTTATTTCTTTGTAATTTCCCGATTCACTCAGCATCGAATGAAGATTCCTCAACGGGTCAATAATTAATTGTATTTTTATATGTAATTTAGAATTTTTTTCATGAGTCAATTTGAACAAAAAACAGTTTCTGATTGTGAAAATATTTTGCCGAAATTAATCTCACTCTTCTGAATTTGTCCGATATAAGAATAAACAATGGCCAAAAATAAATAAATATATAGGAGCAGTGGAATCAAGAAGAAACTACCACAGATGTGGTTATTTCATATAGCCACATATAGGTAACATAGCAGACCCAAAAATGCAAATCTGGATTGTATAACCTTGAATACACCAAACGCTGGAAAACAATATGGTGTCCCTAGTTGAACATTTCATGAATCTGGCAAGCCTAAATATCCCACTGTTTTCAAAATCAATTTAGTAGATATACTCATTTTAGCAAAAAGTTTGCAGAACCATTCCCATTTCAAACTTACATAGTGTCCGTTCTGCACATATGATGAATACGCGATCGACCAGATCCGCAAGGTTCAATGTAATATCTCGAAGCATGAACTATCCCCTTGATGCTGCCAGGAATATGTACAATATCTTCGTGTTCGACGGAAGTCTCCACGATCATGCAAGCACCTCTCGGATAATCCGATCTCCAATGGCGTACCACGCAATACTCTTCGAGTGGCAAAGAAGACATCCTCCTCCTACCATACTGAAATATTTCCGTATCCTTGTTGAGCTGTAGTACAATTTTAGCCGACATTAGTTCCAGATCCCAGATGTGGCGTTCCCTCATTATTCTGTGTAATACTTCGGATGGCGGTGCGTCGATATCTGCTATGGCTTTCCAAACTCGAACGGAAAGACCGTCGTCGAGTTTCTTGAAGAAGACCTCAACTTTGGTAGCATTACAATTTGGTAGCAGAGTCCAGCCGCGGGATTTATCCCTTATTTCCTTCAGGTAGGCTTGCTCGCATTCTTGCAGGTATTCCTTCCATCCGCCCACGTCTTTACCGAGCTCTTCCAAATTCAGAACTTTCCATTCGCGCATTTCAGCTGGGTTGCACTGATTTATCAATCCTCTTGGAATCTGGAATGAAAGAAAACACTTAGAGAGCTATGGTCTGTTGAATGCATACCAGAGAAGGAAAAAGAAGAATTTGTTATTAGGACATAGACAGTACATATAGCAGACTGCTATCAAGTGATTCTTCCCTTTCTGTTGCAACATCACAAGATGAAAGTTGTTTTGTTCATCTTAACCAAACATTTAAGTTATTTCATATTAAAAGTTTAACCAAAATCTTGTCTTTTGTTTATAACTCTAACATTGTCTAATATGAAAATGATTACAGACGCGATAATGTTTTTGCAAACATGGAAAATAATCAAATCAACATCACGAGTTTCATCGTAGTTCATCATAGACTTACGAGAACCCATGTCATCAGTCATAGTCGGAAACACTGGAAAGTACTCATCAGTAGAGTGCATCGATAACTTTTATTGAATATAATAACACTATCATGACTATGATGATAGACGTTACAGCGACGACAAATCGATTAAGCACGACTTTTTTGGAACTGACAGAAAATCCTGATGATTCAAAATTCGTATAACTCTCAGAGTGGGTTTTTATGTTTTTGAAAGCTCGAACCAACGCCATGACGTTGTAACGAACTTTCTTATCAAGGTCCAAAAAGTAATACCTTGACTGTTACGACAGATTTTGCTATAATATGACAATACCACCAGGTTGACCAGTCTTAAACATTATCAGACAAAAACTTTTCAGGTAAAAACTGGAATTATAAATATATTTTTCAAATTTCAAATAGGGGAGAGTTGGATAATACCGCGTGGTTGATAATTCCACGCCTTAACGTAATTCAAAACTATCCACTAGTTCTGCGATATAGTGCTTATACATCGAAGCCGAACATACTGACACTCTCCCCGAGTACTGCCATTACGGCCCTAGCCACAACGGAGATAGCACGTGATGTAGAGGTTTTTTTCAGCACTCGTTATAATTTTTTGTGTACTTTCGGAAAGAGATAAGTAATACTGTATTTATATTGTAATACTTTGATACATTATTTATGCTTGTATACTGTAGAATTAATGTCAGAATAGGTTTTTACGTACTGTAATATTTGCCATATAATTTTGGGGTTAAAAAAGAAAATGATCAAGTCTGACAATGCCGCGCTGGGGGCACGGAGAAAATATTTGTCGAAAGAAAAGTTTTAAACAGTAGCGAAAGTGGTTAGAATGAAGATAATGATGAAAAGCAAGAAGAAAAAGGTCAAGCAAGAAAAGAAAAAAGGCAAAGGAAAGTCTAAAAAATGTTCTACAGCAGCAGTGAAAATAGATAGTATGGTGCCCGTAACTCAACTGTGCGATGATCATGAAGATGACGATATAGAGAATCGTGATATTTACTCAAAAAAAGAAAATTTACTTAGAATGGTATTAATTTTTTGTTATTACTTTTCTTACTTACCCATTTGTGGTCAATTAATGTGGGCACGATTTTGTCAAACCTGGGCACGATATCATCATACCAGTTTGACAATACCGCGCCTTTATTTTTTTTTGTAAATTGACAATAATTACTTTTTGTTTAAATTTTGGATTTTTTTTGTTTCTCGATATGCGTACCTGAATAAATGTCCTACTAATTATTCAATTTTGTTTTTTTAATATCAAACAGTTTCCTAATTATAGGTGCAAGCCCTTAGGGGCTCGGTATTCTCCAACTCTCCCCTATCAGAAATTCGTTATACCTCTACAAATAATTTATTGGTGAAGTGCTGTAGGTACTTATTATCAATTAAACACTTACTGTGAATAATTTCTGGTGGTTTTCTAAAAAGAAGAGCAAACAATCATGAGCTGCCTTATTCTCCGCTAAATCCTTGGGATGGGGAGCTCCGAAATTTGATTTGGATAGCTGAGGATAATAGAAAAGAGACGGTGCAAAACAAGTCGCTAAATTACTTTCGTTCATCTGATTTTCATTAGAGTGTTTCGCGATGGATATCAGAAAATCAATCAAAGTTTGCAGAACTTCTATGTGTTCGTCTGGCATCAAGAATACACCACAAAGTACAGCATCAAGTCTATATTCATTTGGCACATCTGCAAATAAAAGAGCAAAATTATACTCGAAATTAAGTTATATGTATATCCGATCATCAGGAATATTGTATTAATAGCATTGAATTTCAGAAAAATATATGGGAATAATATTTATGTCAAAACTTTAGGAAGTAGATATAGGATTTATTATAGATACGGGTGTGGTGATTCTTATAAAACAAAGTAATGTAAACTTACATTGAAAAATGAGCTTAAATGTTTCGGACAATTTGTTCGTCAATAATGCTTCAGGCAACTCTCTGAAATATTGTTTTACCATATCGGCAACATCGTAAGATTGATGATCCTCAAATGAGAGCATATCGGTCGACGATTCCACCGTACTCCTCAAAGATTGAATCCTGGATTTCACACCAGATTTTCTAAAAAGTCCCACCTGTTCTGTTGCATTCTGTTGTAACCATTCCAGAGCATTTTCAATATTTCTCGGTAACGGATGACCAGTTCTTTGTAGAGTTAGCTGAATCGGTACTCCAAAAACAGATTTATCTGTAACAAGTTGATTTCTGTAAACATTTCACCATATTACGCTGTTCTGAATGACGAACTGAGCTGCTTAGGCACTCAAAGTAAGTGTATCCCAAAGACATAAAAAAGAGGTGATAGAAGTCAGCATATGTGATGTTAAATATAAGAAATAGTTAGCACTGTGCGATGTATATGCTTTAGCGTGGATTTTATGTCCTAAATTACGAATTTACCTATGTAAAACGCCACCACCATATCGGGTACAATTGGAGCAGCAATTTTATAAGTGCCAACTGAAAATAGAACCAAATTATGAAAATATTTATTTTGACCTTTCATTAAGCTGTTAGAAAAGACCAAAATAACAAAATTTGATTAAGCGTTAAGTTGGTTATTACCATTTTCTAGCAGTAGAGTTTAATGAGACAAGCAAACGGGAAAAACACAAAACAAACCAAGACACACTTCGATGTGATCATACAATAAAATCAACAGCTGCCAAATAACTGGATTTTGTGTTATCTGAATCGAAATTCTCGAGACTGCATTTGATGAATATAATTTGGATATTCGGAACTATAGGAAATCATCCAACAGACTAAAATTCAAAACACTTCAAAGTAAAGCGTACATAGATACCAATAATTCGCCGATTCTTCAAAGATTTTGATTTTTTTGAAATGAAATCTTGAATTTATGTTTATGGTTGATCGGATTGCCAGAAAAAAATAGTTCTTGAGACTCCCAAAATTGTTGATATCGCTCTGAATGTGGCTCTGAAAATAACAGCTACATGAGCGAGAGACATGGAACATAGAAAATGAACTGAGTCAACGTCCACAATCGCGCTATAGAAAGTGGATTGAACACAAAGCGCCACTGGAACATCAATATACCTCTCCTTTTTCTACGTATAGCCATTCTCCTGTTGGGATATTCAGGAGATAACCAGGAGTAACGGGTCTTTTTTTTGAATAACGCACTCCAACAATACTTTAACCACTTGGCACGCGATGGTTCTAGAAAGAGAATAACATATTTTTACAGTGAAATCGAAATTGGAAACTTACCTTTATAAGCGGGATTTTTCATTTTTCGAATCAGATTTTTGGGAACATCCCAATTCCACCCCGTTCTATGCGTTGGACAATACTTTTCTATGTAGGCTGTCAGTTTCAACATGGCGATTCTTTCAAGTTGTCCCAACTGTTGGGAAGAGAATTTACAATAGAAAATATTCGCCTCGTCGTCTTTGATGGATGACACTTGAAATGTGACACTGAAATTAAAAGATAATATTATTTGAAATGTCAACCAAAATTGAATATTTCCAAATGTATACATAATTATCTTCATTAAAAAAAAATTTCTCCAGAATTATGTAGTCATATTAATACACCTTTACCAGAGGTATAACTAGAGTGACAAACTTGAAAATTTGCCAAAATGAAAAAAGGAACTTGGAACTTGGAGTGAGAAAAATGCGTTTAGAGTTCACAGCAGTGTTTCCCAACGTGCGCCCTACGCCTCGCAGGGGGCAATTTTATTGTTGAGGGGGGCAATTCTTAAATGGATTCTACACAATTTTAGCACTTTCGCACTTCTTGATTTCAACTTTTTCACCCTATTCCGGGGACATAACAATTTTATATAGCCTAAGGTGTGGCATGGCACAAAACATGTTGGGAAACACTGGTTTACAGAGTTTCACATCTGCTGTTACTGCAACAAAGCCATTGATTGATCATAATTCGAATTAAACTCTTGGCTTAATGTTTCACGAATCTATTGAATGATAATACGATAAAATTATAACTTTGAGTCAACATGTTTCGAGAGGTCAGCTCATTATCAAGATTGAATCGACACATGTTGACTCAAATTTATAATTTTATTGTATTATATTTCATTCGTGAAACATTAAGCCAAGAGTTCAATTTAAATTATTATTTAATCATGTTTCACCAATAGGTATTAGCGAGAATTCAATCTCAGTCATTCATCGATCAGCAGACATGAAAAAATAGTAACAGTTTTTTTTATCATTTCATTTAGAATTCGGGTAAGTTTATTTAAAAGTTTTTCTAGTTCTTTCATTATATATTGATGAAATAAAATATTTGTTTTTCATGTTTACCGAAGGTAGATCCCTTTCAATGCTTAATTCACTTGCTCTACATATAATATCAAAATATACTTAAAACATTTTCATTTGAAGTAAGTTTTTTTGCTTTGCACTGAAATACTTTTTAGGGCACCCTTGCTTTGCCTCATTATTGAACAATACCAATCGAATATGTATTATACTGAAATTAAAACATAAAACTAACCTATTTTCAGGTGAGTTATTTTGGATGTCTTTCTCTGCTGCCTTCCCCCACAATCTATCGTAGAATTTGGGTGTGCGTTCCGCATCTGAGGAATTATTTTGACTTGATGCTACAGAAATTCCAGTGAGCTGTTCCGACAGGGAGTCCAACAACTTAGCACCACTGTCACTTATGATAACTCCTTCTCTTCGTCGATTGTATTTCACTGATCCTCCTCTCCTAAATCGTTCTCTTGGCGAATTACAATCTTCAAACACTTCATCAGATTCCTGCACTTTTTTCGTGCATTTTGATGCTTCGCTCTCTGGATTTACTGAAAAATTGAGAACATTTTCTGTATTCAGAACAATTGAGAGCTGATATAAATGAGATACAGATACAGCTCATATATAACTCCTATATTAATAATAATAATAATAATTTTATTCGTACTTAGGCTACAATGAGCGTGTACATGTCATATAATATATAATAATAGTTATAATTATAATAAAAAGATATAGTAACAATTCAATATAAATAAAGTTATAAATATAATAAAAAGATATAGTAGCAATTCAATGTATAGACAGATACATTACACTCACACAAAAAAAACTATGATCAGAATTCATCTATGTTGAATAGAATTCCTGAAGCGTATAAAATGCTCTACAAAATAAAAATAATTTTAGTTCTTTTTTGAACTTTTTTAGAGTACTTAGGTTAGTAACATAAGCTGGTAATTTGTTGTAAATGGCCACAGATACATACTTGGGACTCTTCTCATATAAGGTACTTTTGTGCTTGGGAAAAAGCAACTTGTTTCCATTTCTAGTGCTATATGATACCCCCAGTTTGATGAAATAGTCAAAATTTTGCCTCACATACATAGCTGCTTTGAGGATAAATATAGAGGGCAGAGTCAGTATTTTATTTTCTATAAAATATTTCCTACAGTATTCAGTGGGATGGAGACGAAACAAAAGCCTTATTATCCTCTTTTGCGCAATGAAATCTCTCTTCCAATCAGTCGAAATTCCCCATAATAGCGTATTATAGGATAGATGGGTATGTATGATTGAATAGTACACACCTATCAGATCATCTTGTGCAATACTACTCCTCATCTGGAGAAGAGCATAGTAGCCTCTACTCAGTTTTCTGCAGACATGGTCCACATGAGAGTCCCATCTTAACCCAGAGTCAAGAAAACATCCCAAATATTGGATTTCATGGTTATTGGTATTCACCAACATATTACTAGGTAGCCGATTATTATGAAACTGTAGCTGCACCGTTTTGCATCGATTGCGCTGACACCATGCCTCTACTTGGTCACATACTTTTTCGATTTTTACCTGAACTTCCTCAGTCGAGGATCCCCAGAGCACAACTGATGACACCCAAAGCAGCCGCACATTCCTCAGACATACACCCATTAACTCGTACTCTTATACTTCTATCTTTCAAATAAGACATCAACCAACTGCAACAAACACCACGCAAGCCGAGATTGTAAAACTTCTCAACAGCAATATTGGAACACATAAGGTCGAATGCCTATTATATCCAAATTTAATTTATATCCTTATATATGGATAGATTTCATTGACAGAAGTCAAACTGCCACAATTTTAGCAGAGGTCATCCAAACGGATATATCAGTTATTATATAACAATATTTCAAATCAGAAGTCAAACAACATAAAGTTAAAATTAGAAAAAAGCAAAAAAAAAAGAAAAGCCAAAATTTAGAGAAAAATATTATTGAATATTTGGTTCAAAATTTGTTGAAAATTCATCATAAGAGTATTACCTGCTTCTCAATAAAATCCCTTCAATATATTAATGATAATAATAGGGCTTCATTGACAATTACCCTCATTTTGATTTCAACAACAAAGTAACAGAATGAATAACGAAATTTTCAAGTTGTAAACTATCATGAAATGAAGTAAAAACAACCTCATAGCGGAGTTCAGAATATATGCAAATCATACGGGAGTGGAGGGTCAGATGTTGATCTCGGGTTTTTACATGAAGAAACTAGGAAGCATACCGTCTTGTGCTCCATACTATGTTTGCGACACATGTCCAAAGCTTGAAATTTTGTGTGTTGATATAGGATGCAATATTTAACAGCCATTGAAAAATTTGTTACTAACCGGTTAGATCAGTGCTTCCCAACCTTTTGCTGCCATTCAACACGTTAGCGTTCTTGAAATTCTTATGCCCCCCAAAAAGGGTGAAAAAGTTAAAAATTTAGAAGTGCGAAAGGGTTTAACTCGTGTCGAGTCCATTTTCTAATTGCCCCCTTTAACGATCACATTGTCCCCCTGTGGGGCGTGAGTCCCACGTTGGGAAACACTGGCTTAGACGTTATGAAAATTTCGACTGCTTTGGTAGAGAATTCCTCGAATTGGGTAAGTATTCTTAAAAACTTTTTGGCATTATTTTATAACTAATTTTATGCCATGATTGCACTTAAGAGAAATTTAATTATTTGTTTTCAAATATAATTCTCACACTGCCGATAATACATTATGCAGCTGGCTAAGAACGAGATCTATGTTGACGGTCATTCTTCTGTTATTGATTTGATTTGATCTCACATTAATTTGAGGTCCATAAAATTTTGGTTCGGAAAATTCATGAACTTTCTAGAATCTCCATCTCATACCACTCATGGTATGCAGCCGTTGGATGTCATTTCTATAATCTTTTGAAGACTGCCTACAGTCTGTTCAACTGTTTCATGACCTCAAATCTAGGCGACATCATGAGTGACAAAAACATGCCAATCCTGTTTCACAAAACTGGCAGTGAGCAATGCAATCAAAGGATTGGAAGTAGCAGTTATTTTTTATTTCTGTAAATTTTCATTTAGGATTCGTCAATAATTTTGAAACCATTACAAAAAAGAATTCGATTCGTGGCTCCAATATCATAATTTTCACAAACCGAATTATTTCTAGACAACTCAGTGATCAAAATCGGAAATTACAAAATAATCATATAATAGAACAAAGATAAAATACTTACGATCTATACATGCTCTAGACCATCTCCTTATGTCCGACTGAAATGTCCAGTTTTTGCTCAAAGCATAGTTTTCATCTTCCGACTCGTCAGTGTTATGGACGTTCTTCTGCTGGTGCAAATGCACGCAATTGTTCAATATCTGAAGTCTTCTATACAAAGAACTTAGAACATCAGGGTCCAGACGAGGATGATCTTTCGCAGCAGTGGATATATCCACAGGAAACTGCATTTCTGGCGAAATAAAAACAGATATCATTTAAGCTCAGTTTTTGTCAACATGTTAGAAATGTAAGAAATAGAACTCAAATTAGTTCTAGTTGGTCTAAGGGCTGTTGTCGGCTATAATTTCTTCGTAAAGTTTTGCGGGCCCTAATGGCGAGGTCCTTTTATCTTAGACTCTGGGTGTAGGCTGATTTGGATTCGGATGGTTCAGATTCGGATATGGGACGACTACCCGACTACCTCCCTAAAATCCAAACTAGGACAACACTAATTCATGGCTGCGAAAGCATCAACCAACTTGTCAAATAAAATTCAACTGATTGTAATATCACTAGATACTTGTCAGTTTGGTGAAATGAATCTTATTATTATATAAATTTGCCTATCAAAAAATGAATATAAAGCCACGGTCTTAGACCACACTTCGGTGTTCTCACATTTTCAACAAGTTGCGGTTACTAACATTTAAATATCTGTTTAATAGCTGAATACAAATTTAACATAGAAACCAGTATCAAAATATGAAAATTGTTTTATTTTCTTCCTTTGAGTTCAGCAGGTATTAAATTCAGAATAATTGGAACGGAACAAATTTCTTCGATCATGAAAATACACATCTATTATCAAAAAATCGTAAATTCGTTCATAAAAATTTATTCTGCGTTTGGAAGTCCTTATGCCTTCTTCTCGCCGATTAATAGACAAACATTTGGAAGAAAGAAAGGAGTGCCAAACATACTAACGAGTTATTTTTCATCCGGGACTTTTAATAAATCCAATTCACACCAAGACAAGGAAATCTATTCGGAAATGGAGAAAAATATTATCAAAACACATGAGACAAATGTGATCTAACTGAGACAGGTCCTTATGGATTACTATCAAAAGTAATCTTTGGTCAATGAAAAATTCCTATTTTTTGTTTCACTTAAATGCCTTTAGATTACTGATTTTTGAATCGACAAGAGAAAGAGCGCCAATTACTGTAGTCGTAAATGACGTGCCACATGGGCTAGTTCATGGGCTGATTAACATTATATAAAAATAATCCGGTGGTATTTCATACAATTTTCGTTAAGAACTAAATTGTTTTTAAAAATTGTATTTTATTTAATTAACACTATGAGTAATGCCCTTTCTCATTGAAAATATTTTTTTTCAATTTGGGGAGAGAGGAGACGAGATGATAACTGAAATTTTAGACATATACTTATACTTGTGATTTGAAGTACTTAAAACCCAAGGAAAAAATGCTTCAATATCTCAATAACAGTTCAAGTGCACCATCTGACGGCCAACTCTAGTAGTGCGCGGGGTGATCTATCAAATTAAATAGAAAATAGAGCTCGCTTCCGCTGCTTCCTGCTACGCATTACCGACGCTTTTCACGAAATCGCTCTAATCTTCCATGAAAACGAAAGAAAAGATGTTAGTCTTGGAAAAAAGTTTTCTTTCAATAAATTATTCAATTTTCAGAACTAGCAAGTATGAATAGAAACTTGATATTTCTACATAATTCCTTGAACTGGATTATAGGTTATGGTCTATTCCCTTTATAGAATCGAAGAATTTGTTTCCTTATCAAAAATTAGCGAAAGTGAAATGTATTGAAAGCAAAAATCTATGAACGTTTTAAAAGTCCTAAATAAAACTATTACTTTCTCAATTAATCAATATTTATCATTAAAATGAAACCTTTGGAATATACTCAATACACTCAAGAATATTTATAGTTTCAATTTGGTAAAATTTCAAAGAAATTAATTGGTATTTGTACTCAGTATTGTCATGAAGTCGTGAGTTAAAGGCCACAAGCTATTACATTATAAGGTAGTTTGGGTTGCATACAACTTTGTACTTCACGCATCCATTTTATGGTAATATGAAACAGTCAGATCATAAAATATGTGTAACAAATCGGCGAAACATTGAGAAAGATTTAACCTTTCTAGGAGCCTACCAACAAATAACAGCGACCAGGTAATTATAGATATGATTCTCAATTATCGTATGTGTTATTTCCTGCAACCATAGATTCAGTCATTGAATAATCACGTTACTCTGTTAACGATTACAGCAACGTCAAACATGTATTGGAGTCATCAACTAGCTACCTACATGTTTGGCTAATTTGTATTATTTTCAACAATTATGTGTACGTTTCCACTGATTTAACAGCTGAGAAGTGATTTATTCTCAGTTTGGTTTGGCAATTCATCATGAATAGACTCACGCCTGAACAATGCTTGCAAATAGTGCAATTTTATTTCGAAAATAATGGTTCTGTGAGGAATACGTATCACGCACAATTTTCGATGAAGCGCACTTCTGGTTGAATGGCTACGTCAACAAACAAAACTGCCGCATTTGGAGTGAAGATAATCCTCAAGTGTATGTCAAAACACCGTTACATCCAGAAAAACTGACTGTTTGGTGCGCTTTATGGGCTGGTGGAATCATTGGTCCGTACTTCTTCAAAAACAATGATGGCCAGAACGTTACAGTCAATGGTGATCGGTATAGAGCCATGATTACTAACTTTTTCATTCCTGAATTGAACAACCATGATGTCTAGGAGCTGTGATTTCAACAAGACGGCGCAAAATGTCACACAGCTCGTGCCACAATCGATTTATTGAAAGACACGTTTGGTGACCGCCTAATTTTACGTTTTGGATCTGTGAATTGGCCTCCAAGATCTTGTGATTTAACACCGCTAGACTACTTTCTGTGGGGCTATGTAAAGTCATTCGTCTATGCGGATAAGCCACAAACGCTTGACCATTTGGAAGACAATATTCGCCGTGTTATTGCCGATATACGGCCACAAATGTTTTGAAAAAGTCATCGAAAATTGGACGTCCAGATTGGACTACATCTGAGCCAGCCGTGGCGGTCATATGCCAGAAATCATATTCAAAATGTAATGTCACAAGATTATATTTCGAATAAAAAAAAATTCTCGTCAATCGAATGATCCATCGTTGTTTTATTGCAATTTAAAGTTCTATACCTCTAAAAACAACTTATTATCACGAAAGTTTAGTATGTATGTGATTCAATTTGAAAATCAGTTCACGCATTACTTCCATCGAAGGAAGGTGTTCCAGCGTCAATGCGCCAATTAATCTACCATAACCTCAATTTAATTGAAACATTAAAAATTAAAATATAGAATTCCTCTAACGAATCGTATTTTTGAGGAACCATTTATTACTTAACTTCAAATCTTCTAATTTCACATAAAACGGGACATACGAAAATCCTCTCAGGGTGCATGAAACCGTTACAAGTTTTCCGTATAGATATATACCTACGTGAGAAAGATATCCCTATACAGAACTCATCAGAAATTTGGAAGCTGTTCATTTTTATGGAACACGTATTAAAACTGAAAAACTGAGATTCCATTTTTATGAATTTGTGAAAGATTATACTCAAAATTTAGTTATTTATTGATAACTACTTGTGTCAAAGTTTTAGCGATTCTACTGATATTTTTGTCAGTATATAGGTTTATATAAAAATCAGATATAGTCCGAATGAGAATTTATTAGGTTAAGACAAGTTCAAAAAGACTTTAATAAAGAATTAATTCCTTGACGAAAAAATCCAGCACTTATATTTAATCTACATAATAATTTGAAAATTACAGAATTTATAATTCGATCCTAATTTAACTTCAATTAATGAAAATATGCACACATTCGAAATAAAATTATCTTTTGAATTCCTCATAAATTCAATGGAATAGAATAAAAACCTAGGAGAACATCCTCAAAAAAAGAAAACTTTCCAAGCAAATAATTTTCTTCGCAACTGCTCATCGCCAAAATTTTGCTTTCTGAAGAAGTAACCTTAGTAACCTTCCTAATATCATCCCCATAGCCTTTCGGTTGGAGTGACTACCGAATTAATGATCTGGGTTCGAATACGGGGCGAAACAAGAAGTTTGCGTGCATTTTTGATTCAAGTTGTTATAAAATATAATTCATACGAAGTCATATGAAAAAATCTTATTTAATAAAATTCTGGTACAATATCTGAGTGAGTTCAATAATTTTTTCAAACAAGATTGTTTGATTAACAGTTAAAAAGCATTAATTCAATGAGTATCAGAACATTTGAAAATATACAGTCGTCCATAAACTGACGTAAATCCGTTTACGGACGACTGTAACTTTCAATGTTCAGTTGAACTGAAATAAGACAACGATAAAATATTGAAGTTCCGATGAAAGTAAATAAGTGGCATTATTGGCCACTAAAACGATGGATTGCAATGTATTCAAACTTTCGAAGCAAATGAAGTGAAGAAAGTTGCAACATACATTTTATTGTTGTGCCACTAATTCTTCTCTTACTTTTATATTGCTTATTTTATCGCGTTATTATTGATCATACTGTGAACCGAATGTATATGTATAGTAGAAATAAATTTGATCGTAAATATTTATTCATTGCCTATAAAGTGATATTTTATTTCCCATCTTGTCAATTGAACTTAATGTCTGAAGCGAAATATTCAATTACATATTGCATGTTATAAACGAAATTTCAGAATTGGTTTCTCTTTTGATTTTGAAAACTTTCGTTAATTCGAGGTTAATTCCTACAAAATTATGGACATGTTTTCTTACCTTCGTACATTTGAGCATATTGCGGAAATCCAGTAGCTCTCAGCCATTTGCATGCTTCTGCTGCTTCGATTTCTGAAATAGAAAATATTATTCAGGCATGTTCACTAACTGCGACCGGTAGCGAAGCGCACACTTGCAGGTTACGTGTTCAGATATGAACGTCTGACTTTTCTTCACATCAACCACCGTAGAAATTTCACCTTTCGAAAATTTTGTGTAAATTGTCTATGAAATATGTATCCCAATAGAAAAATAGCAAATTAAGGAGCCAGATAATTCTACTCCTTCGGATATCAATGTACTTCGTGAATGAATCTTTACAAAATGCAAAGTTCAAGGTTATTCAGAAATATTAGGAATGACAACTTTACTCAATTATTTGACGAAAAAGTTGTATAGATTTTTTTTAATGATTTCTATTTGTCGATGCCAATCGCAGGTATGACATGGTGACAAAATTTTCATATGCTTCCTCATTAGTTTTTCATTATTCAAGTATCAGAAATCAGTATAGTGTTATAAATTTTCATTATGAAAGAACAAAATAATTTTAATACCATTGCGGTACGTTTTCTGAAAGACTGAAAGAATCTTTTAGGTGAAAAAATCGCTAGTTTTGGGCATTTAAAATTTTGAGTTATCACGTGTTAGTAAGTTAATTTGCAATCAACTGTTCTTGTTGTGCTGAAGAATCCAACAACTATGCAAAAAGGGAATTTATATTCTGTGTAATCAAACAATAAGTTCAATGTTTCAAGTTTCTATCTCATTGAGCTTCAGTATAAAATCATCGCAAATTTGTACCGAATGAACAGAACTGACAATAAACAGATGAAACTTAAATTTGTATCTACTTGTTTACTATTTTTGACGTTTCATCAGTCTAGGACATGAACAAATTACCTTAAATGCTATATGAACAAATCGATTGAAAAGTTCATGAAAATTCGAAAACAATACCAGTAAACATGAAAGTAAATTAATATTCAATGTCTCTCAAGTATTATTGAATATAAACTTAAATTCAAACACTTGAACTTATGATTTACACTTTATTGACTACACAGCATGACGTGTTTCGTCGTTACAGATGAATTGTTCAGATGTTGACAAAATAATAACAACAAATTCGAAAAAACAGGTATAAATATCAAGGGAATTCGAGATTCTATGAATTTGGGTTTTACAAGGGTGAATTGTTTAATTCTATGCCGATTTATTTGCACTATTTCCTAAAAATCTAATTGACTGCTTTTCTGTATATTATGTAAAATTTTGAAATTCGTATCAAAAGTATGGTTTTCTTTTAATGAATGGTTAGCATAATTCGAATTGCTTTTGTTATGCGCGAAACTATATTTATGTTGCTGGATTCTAGTACCGAAACTTCTACTTGTTTTACACACATATATATATATATATATATATATATATATATATATATATATATATATATATATATATAATGAAATGAAATTTTTTTGTGCTTATGGCACTGAATGAAATATTTAATCTAGTGTTCATTTTCTATATATATATATATATATATATATATATATATATATATATATATATATATATATATATATATATATATATATATACATATATATACCGGGACATGTTCCACAATTCAATTGGTAAACACTTGATTTGTCTTCTCTTTTAATTTTGTTTTTATTGTTCTTGATGTGTCTCGATAAATTATTGTTCGTTTTAAATGAAATATTAAAATTATGTTTTTGTAAACAGTTGACTTTTGACTGACTGTTCCAAAGTATGTTAAACTATTATATTTCCGATTTATATCAGACTGATAAGGAAATACTAATCGTACAGCTTTTCGATAAAGTTTTTTGTGAAGAATTTTTGACACTAGTTCGCTTTCATAATTCTTATTAACCGCAATCTGTTTAATGATGTTCAGTTCTTTATTGAAGTTTTCTTCTGATAAAGGTATATTAGTTGATCTATCATACTGTGGAAAACTGCCAACCCAAATTCATAGAATCTCAAATTCTCTTGATATTTATACCTGTTTTTTCAAATTTGTTGTTATTATTCTGTTAGCATCTGAAGAAGTCGTTTGTAACGACGAAACGCGTCATGCTATGTAGTCAATAAAGTGCGAATCATAAGTTGATGTGTTTGAATCTAAGTTTATATTCAATTATAATGGATTTACATCAAGTAAACGCCAACACTATTCAATATTTCTACAGCATAATGATTTGAATTCGAAGAGGAAATCTTATTGTTATATCCAATTTTTCAATAAAATTAAACATTTTGAAAATCAGATTCTATCAATCTTCATTCAATAATATTTTTCTTCAATGAAATTCTAAGTAGTGTTTCCGCAGTTTTATGAATAAACTGATTAAATTTTCCACAGGCTCTATACATTAATAATTGAAAAGAGTACGATGGAGGCACTAAAAGCTTGATTATATACCGAACACATAAACAATAATGTGTAAAAGAACGATCTGAATTTTTTTCGTAGATGTTTATGCCTGCCTAATACATGATATTACGATTATTGAATAAGCTAATGAGAGTGAATTTAAACTGTAACCGTCGTTTTCACAAACACCAAGTGTAATAAATGAAAACTCTCCGATATACTTGGCTGCTTTCAAAAAATGTGCACTCCTTCCCGCTAAGTAAATCGAATGGTCACTGCACCAACCAACCTGCAATTTTGTGCGTTCGAAGCTGTCTCCAAAGCTGTTCAGCTTTGCGTACCGGCCAATTGTCATTAACTTTTACACTAAGACTACGGAAGAACTTGTACTCTTTTATACGGATAGACATATTGATGTACTCACCAGCCAGGTGCCGATCCGACTGCGAACGAGCTTGCTTGTTCACCTGAAAACACGAGATTACTTATGCATGGTCAACCATGTGAATATCAATTAAACCTAAAGGGCTCATCGCTGCAATTTTGTACGTGAAACGACAACGAATGCCATACAGAGGAGCATATTTATGGGTAATACGTCGGTGGACAAATTCCTGTGGAACTCGCTTATTAGTTCACCTAAACTTAATGAATTCTAGAAAACGGAAGTCGAAGGGCCAGAATTAGTGATTTTTCAGGCAATATTTCACCTATCGTCGTTTCCATTGACGTTTAACAAACACTTCCCAAACCCAAAAATCTTAGTTCTGTTCCTAATACATATTTATGATTAAATTTTGTAATTACTAACATCAAATTCGTAAAGTATGTATTGATAAATTCAATTTCCTTCAGTTGTAAATTGCCTAGAAACAAAATTCTTCGATACATCAGCGATATAACGCAGACATCATTTAGAGAAAAAAAATTCAATTTGTGTTTCAATTATGAGGGGGCTTATTCAGTATGAATTTTACTGCTGGAATGCCTGGGACTACAGAACCAAATTTTTATGAACGGCACTTGTAAATCATTATAGCAGTCAAATTAAATTTTCGATCGATTTATTGATTGAAAAATGAGAGTTTCATACTAACTTTGCAGCACCGTTTTACTCCATTTGGAGGTGAATTTTCAGAAATCCTTTCTTAGTGCCCCCCTACGTTATAGAAGGAACCCCTGTGCAAAGCTTCAAGCTCATAACCTTTATAGTTCAGGCCTTGCTTTGTTATATCAAAGTTCAAATTGACTTTTAAGTATCATTACGAATCGATCGTATCAGAGTATAGTGTTGTTTTTAGGCAATGTAGTGTTTGTTTGAGGCAATTATAAAATTTTTTTTGCGCTTTAGCAATTACAAAATTTGCGCTTAGCAGAACTTCATTTAGCAGCACTTCGCTTAGTTTCACTTAGCTTCACTTAGCAGCGGGTCATTTTTATATTATAGCAGAATAGACAGATAGATAGATAAATAGATATTTATTGATGCAATGAAAATTGTTACAATTTTAGCTTTGAGAAAGAAACTTTGTCAACCTGAATTTTTTAATATGGTCAACCTTAGTTGTACATCTTTTTTAAAACGAAACAGAAAAAGAAATGCGTATGTACAAACCAAATAAGTATGGTAGTAAACCTTGATAGGAGCTAGAGTCATATTTAAAATTTGTAAGAGAGAGGTATTCGACAAACTAAGAACAAACATCAATAGAACTGAATATAAACTTAAATTCAAACACATGGATCTCATGATGTACACTTTATTTACTACATAGCACGACGCGTTTCGTCGTTACAAACGACTTCTTCAGATGCTGACAGAATAATCATTCTGTTACAGAACATCATTCAGAATCAGAAACACATTCAACAGAATGATTATTCTGTTAGCATCTGAAGAAGTCGTTTGTAACGACGAAACGCGTCATGCAGTGTAGTCAATAAAGTGTAAATTATAAGTTCAAGTGTTTGATTTTAAGTTTATATTCAATTATAATAGATTTGCATCAAGTAAACGCCAACACAATTAAATATCAATAGAACTCATTACTATCGACTTATTTCTGGGGAAGCTAGTCACCAAGTCTTCCCTGTCGCAATTTAATATACGCTATTCGTATATTAATTTGGCTCTGTTCATATATAAAAAAAATTAAGTAATCAGTACAGGTCCATATTCTGAGTGTTTTTTATGTTGGGAATATTTATTGTGCAAACTGTAATTAATCTTTCATTTACTTATATCATAGTTCTCGAATCAAGATATAATTGTTTTATTTGTTTTGAATGAATGAAATGAAATAGGTATCTATGTGGTTAGTTTATCCATAAAATATGGCCCTTCATTGCCTTAATACTTCCTTAATTATCACAACAACAATTACAGTTATTCGGATGTTTCCTGTGAAATCATGGAAATTTATCTATTTAACACACAGCAATTACATGCTTTTCTCATTAAGTTCTATCAAAAATATTGTTCTAAGAATTCATGCGATTAAATGGCTTATTAATTCTAGTTCAGTTGACTTGATTTGCAGTTTAGGATTTATTTCTTCATTAATTGCTTGTTGTGTAGACACCCCTTTAGATAGAGGAAACTGAGGTGTGATCGATTCCATACGATTTGGAGAATGGTTGGGTAAAAATATCTTGTCGAAGAACCACGTGCTATTCTGTTTCGATTTCGAACAAGCTGAATCATTCATTCAAGTGAACAGGAAGTACTCAAATCAGAATTAGTTGATTATGAAGGAAAGTGCATCAGCTTCAATTTAGCAAAGGATATATGATTGCTAATTTTTATATACTGTATGTTTCTTAGTATCAATGCATATTGTAAAACATTAGATAAGATGCAGTAAATATTCATGAGCTGTCCACACTCTCATGAGATATCTGTAACATGCACACATTCATTTTGGAATAAATTTCAAAGGGTTTATTAAAGAATAGTCCAATACGTTGACAGTTTTTTGAAAATTCAAATATATATATATATATTTTCTACTTCTAATTGAAATAATACTGTAACTAATAAATATTTTGGAATTGGAAAAAAAAACAATTCTGAAGAAATGCAATAATTGTTTAAATTAAAAGTGGCGTAGCATTTAGATATGATTAAATTGTTTTTAACAATTTCCCTATAAGAATTATATGTATAATTCTTTTATATTTTATACGGAAAGAGCAAATAATTTTATATGTCAAAATATAAACAAATATTGTAATGACCAGTAAATATTTTTTCTATTAATTGGTATATTGAATATATAAATATATATATATATATATATATATATATATATATATATATATATATATATATATATATATATAAATATATATATACACAGTTGAATCCGTTTATAATGACATCGAAAGGAATTGACAAACACGTCATATTGAGCGGACTTCATACGAAGCGTTTTATTGTGAAAAGAGAACTGTTCTATGTACTTAAGTATTGTAAGAGAGAAACATAGTAACTACATATGCATATTAAATCACAATAATAATTGCATGTAATTATTATTGTAATACATACATATTAAGTCACAATAATAATAACATATAATTATACACATTCAAGTTTATTTTTTAATCTGTAAATTTTGCGTGCATTTGTTCTTTCATTTTATTTCAAAAACAGTCCCTAATAAAGGTGTTTCATTATAACCGGAAATAATTCAGTAAAAGTGGGTCATTAAAAGCGATATGTCAGTGTAAGGAGTGTCATTATATCCAACGTTTTTGTAAAGAATTTTATATAAAAACCAAAACTTCGTAGTGTAATTACGTCATAATAAACGGATGGTCAATATAGGCGGAGCCATCATAAACGGATTCCTCTGTATATATTAAAAGTATAATATAACTTTCTTTTGTCAATTTTTTTACGAATTAATCAAAAGAATATTATAGCAGAGCTATGTGAAACATGTTCAATGTGATCCCTCTATTATCCTTTAAGAGATAAGTGTTAGAGAATATTGAAATCGGTGAGTACATTTGTTGGAATCGCAAGGCAGTTACTGTTTCGTACTACAGGGTACTCATCAGTTGCGCCATTGTCCAACAAACGAAAGGCAACTTGAATTCTCAAAGATATATGTATCTATGAATAATCCCAAAATTTTTGATAATATCATCTGCAGTTTTATCATTTTTGTTCCTCCTAATCGTTCGCCAATTTTCATTGAATTAATACCAGGATGTGTCTTACAATAATGTTCTGAAATAAATCGAAATGTACCCTTACCTTTGGTTGCTGGTTTTTCAGAACGGGTGCAGAAGATGACTTTCCCCTCAGCACTGCTTGGGGGGTTGGCGATACCTCCCATTCGGAAGGCGTGTGGTACCTACATTCGCTAGATGATATGCTGTGATCATCATCGGCTAGTTCGTTATCAGAAACTGAGGTTAGGCATGGAGACGAAGAGCATTCAGAAACCTTGGAGAGATTTGTGGAACTAGAGGTGAGTTGCGGGGAGGTTGGGGTATCTGCATTTTGGACAACAGTTTCCAAACTCACCTGTAAAATTTCCCAGTTAGTTCTCCACGCTAATAGCAAAATTGGATGTCAAATATGCGCGATTTGTGGAGGAAAACCTACTAAACAGCTCTTGATTATGATCTGACAGTTTTTGGAATATTTAATACGAGAAATTCAAAAGGAAGCTTGGAATTAGAAATATTCTTCGATTGGTTGATTTCTTCAAGTACCTAGTTTCTATATATATATATATATATATATATATATATATATATATATATATATATATATATATATAACGGGTGTTTTTTTAGAGGTATAGAACTTTAAATTGCAATAAAACAACGATGGATCATTCGATTGACAAGAATTTTTTTTATTCGAAAGATAATCTTGTGGCATTACATTTTAAATATGATTTCTGGCATATGACCGCTACGGCTGGCTCGGATGTAGTCCAATCTGGACGTCCTGGAATCTGGAATTTTCGATGACTTTTTCCAACATTTGTGGCCGTATATCGGTAATAACACGGCGAATATTGTCCAAGTGGTCAAGCGTTTGTGGCTTATCCGCATAGACCAATGACTTTACATAGCCCCACAGAAAAAAGTCAAGCGGTGTTAAATCACAAGATCTTGGAGGCCAATTCACAAGTCCAAAACGTGAAATTAGGCGGTCACCAAACACTTTCAATAAATCGATTGTGGCACGAGCTGTGTGACATTTTGCGCCGTCTTGTTGAAACCACAGCTCCTGAACATCATGGTTGTTCAATTCAGGAATGAAAAAGTCAGTAATCATGGCTCTATACCGATCACCATTGACTGTAACATTCTGGCCATCATCGTTTTTGAAGAAGTACGGACCAATGATTCCACCAGCCCATAAAGCGCACCAAACAGTCAGTTTTTCTGGATGAAACGGTGTTTACACTTAAAACGGTGCACACTTTAGGATTATCTTCACTCCAAATAAGGCATGTTTTGTTTGTTGACGTAGCCATTCAAACAGAAGTGCACTTTATCGATAAACAAAGTTAGCTTATGAAAATAGAAAATTATTTTCGAAATAAAATTGCACTATTTGCAAGCGTTGTTCAGGCGTGAGTCTATTCATGATAAATTGCCAAACAAAAATGAGAATAAATCACTTCTCAGCTGTTAAATCGGTCGCCATCTTCAACAGTAATGCCAACTTAAAGTTCTATACCTCTAAAAAAAGCCCCCGTTATTTTTTTTTTAATTGATTTATTGCCTGTTTAAGATAGTTTATTTTCAATGTTTTTTTTTGATATCTATAGTAATTCATATAATTCAATTATTCATTAGTTTTGACAAAGTTGTGATCTACAACGAAAATAAAGTTTTTCACTTTAAAATAAGCCTGTTATTGCTAATAACATTGAAAATGAATATATATATATATATATATATATATATATATATATATATATATATAAATGATAGTTGATGGGGAAGAAAATTAAAATGAAATTGAAGATTATCGGCATATCCCGCAGATTGGTAGCAGTCGTTGACACGTGTTTCGAGCTTATTGGCTCTCCTCAGAGCCGATAATCTATACATATAGATATATATATATATATATATATATATATATATATATATATATATATATATATATATATATATATATACATATATATATTTCTACCGAGTTAATGCAGCAGAGCAAATGAAGAAATACGGAATACTTACAGAATGATAGCTGCTGGTACTCGTAACATCAGATAGTATATCTGTTTCTTTGCTCATAGTTATATTCATTTTGTATAAATTAAGTATCTCATCGAGTTCTTTTGTTAAGTACCGATTTCGTTCAATTTCATCGTCGTGCTCGTATTTTTCCTTCAACTCACGAATATCTTCTTTAATCGATTCTATGAGACTAAGAATATTTTCATCTGCATCGTTCCTGTCAACAGAGGATGATATCCCATCATCATCTTGAAACGCATCATGGGATAGTGAGTGTTGTTTGGGCACTTGATAAACATTTTTCTGGCCTGATAATGTCTGTAGATGAATATTCTGGATGCTGTTCCTACTTGTATTCATAGGTATATTGAGTGGGTATTGAACATCATTTCCATCAACAAACAAGTATGGCGTAGTATAGATACGATTGGAATTTTGATTACTTTCATTTTTGAAGTCACATCTACCGTTAGAGAAACCTCTATTGGCATTCAAGTTTTTACACGGATAACTCAACATTTCGCAACGATTTAGGTCTCCTGAACTCTTCAAGCAACTCTTCAAGTCATAATCTCCATTCTTTGAACCGCTATCTCCATTCTGAGTATGACCCGAAAAATAGCATCCATTTTTTGATATAAGATCAGGTTCTACGGTTCTCTGTTCCTTAGATTCGGCAAAATGAACCTTGTGACCATTATGATCGGTTTTTGGATATGCACCATTTGTTATTTGATTGCTTGTCAGCTCTGGCACGTTTGCTCGTCTTACAGTAGCTAACTCCTTATTGACGTTGTTCTCGAAGACTTGTGATATTTCGTTCTGTAAAAAGAGAAAATATGCATCTTTATCAAAATATGCAAATTATATGGGGAGAGAGTCTTTGATGTTACAGTTGATAATTATGAAACGTGTTTAGTATTTGTTTCGAGTTTTTCTATCGATCGTGTAGGTAGCGGTATAATCTTCATCAATTCGAACTCTAACCTATGATACTTGATCAGTGGTTTTCCACGGTATAACCAATGGGTGCCTAACTCTCCGTTAACCCTGATGAAAACTCGCCGACACGACATTCCGGCGGTGAAAAGTCCTACTGAATCCTTAAGTGACCCCTACACGGAATAATCGCAGTTTACTTTTTGTCAAAATGCAATCAATCCTTTTAATTACAATAAATAAGACTTTTTTCTTTAATAACCAGATAAGTCAAAATGAGTAAAAATTATAACAAAATTGATGGAAGCCCTTTTGAAAAAAGATTATGAAATATATAAATCTATTATAATTCAATTTTCGAATACTGAATATACGTTCATTTTCTCTTTGGAGTTATAATTGAAAATAAATAATATCAACCAAAATTCTTTCACTTTGTTTCGATGGACTATATCGAAAGTTTTCTCAAAATCAATAACACTTATTACAGATTGAATTCTCTTCTATTTTATTATCTGTATTATTCTGTAGGACACTCCATACAAGATCCATCATTTAAATTTTGTTCAGAATTGACAATCTCATAAATGCGATAGGTACTTGGAATCATATTGAAAGTTTTTATGTATATGATATACGAAACGTTTATTAATTCATTTTATTCATTGACACATAATAGCACAAAAAGCTAAAGCCCAAAAAATACTATGCAAAAATAAGGTAAAATTTTTCTGAAAATTAATAAATTGATTGTGTTCAAAAGAACAGGTGAATTTCGAATTTTATCGAATTATTTTACGAGAGATGTGCAGATTCAATTATCGAAATTTTTTTTATCGTTATGTTGGTACACGTTTCTTATATGTTGAAATTATTAGCAATATACTATTAGTAGTTGGCAACTGAAAAGGTAAGTTACGTTTTTGTGTGTTCTTCGATTTCTTACTCTTGAAAAAATGGATAAAAGAATCTGTATTAAATTTTGCGTTAAAAATGGAATTAACTGCTCCGACGCACTTTGTTGACTGTGGCATTCGACGATTTTACTTTGTATCAAAAAAATAAAAAAAGGTTTATAAGTAGTACAAGTGTTTTACAGAGGGCCGAGAACAGGTGACGAAACGTGGGTTTAAGGTTATGACGTCGAAACCAAGGCCCAATCATCAATGGAAGCGACCAGAAGAGCCGCGGTCTAAAAAGGCACGAAAAATTCGATCAAATGTTAAGGTTTTGCTCACTATTTTCTTCGATTACACCGGCGTGGTGCACCATGAGATCTTGCCAATAGGTCGTACGGTTAATAAGGAACACTACAAGGAAGTAATGCAACGTTTCCGATCAAACGATCGGAATTGTGGAAAAACACATCATGAAGTCCACATGACGATAATGCACCAGCTCACACATCAATGCTTGTTCGTAGTTTTTTTTTTAAATTACACCGCAATCATGCCTCAACCACCATATTCACCAGATTTGTCTCCCTGCGACTTTTTCTTATTCCCAAAACTGAAGAGACGAATGAAAGGAAAGCGTTTTGCCACAATTGATGAGATAATAATATAATAATAATAATATAATTTTATTGAGAAACATTCCTTACATAGTAAAATTACATTCATTTCAATTGATAAATAATTACAACTAAGAGAAATGCTCTCAAAAGGACCGAATTCAGTTTGGAGCCTGATCTTCCATTCAGCCCTCGAGCAAAAATATTGGTTCAAACAAAAATCTTGGTTAAATTCATATTTACAATAATATACAATTTTGATTGAAAAAAAAGAAAATAAAAATTTCCTCAGAGATATTAAACATTTGAGACAATTTCACATGGTGAAGAACATCAGTGTTAAAAAAATATACAAATATATGATACAAAAAATTGATTCAAACATTATTGCCTACATCCGAATCATCGAAGTACTCTGACACACTATAGTATGCCTTTGTTAAGAGCAGAGATTTAACTCTCCTCTTAAACAAATGAGCTTTCAGTACTTTCAAATTCGATGGTAAATGGTTGAAAATTTTAATGCTCTGACAATAGAGAGAGTGCTCAAATTTAGCTGTTTTATGCATAGGAATAAGTAGCACATCCCTGTTTCTTGTTGAATACTCATGATTACTATTCAATTTAATAAACCTATCTTCATTTTCTTTAACATATAACAAACATCTATAAATATATAAACACGGTAAGGTGAGTATGTAATTATTAATGAAGATAAGTTTACAAGATGTTCGCTGATGAATATTGAATATTAATCGAAGTATTCGCTTCTGTGTAATAAACACCCTATTTATTTCTGTAGAGCAACCCCACAGCAGAATATTATAATTTAGATGACTATATACAAGACTGTAATACACATTCATAACACAGTTTCTAGGCACGATGTTCTTGATTCTAGAGATTGCAAAAAATGAGTTACTCAATTTTTTACATAAGACCTCAATGTGTGATGTCCATCTCAAATTTCTGTCTACATATATTCCAAGAAACTTCGTTGATTGGGATGATGATATAGTGTTGTCCCCATATTTAACATACAAGGTACTAATTCCATTGCCCTTCAGACAAAACTGAACACATACAGTTTTGTCAACGTTCACCATCAGATTGTTCATTTGACACCAACTTACAAACTCCCTGCATTCGCATGCCTCCAGAAGTTCTTCAGGAGTCCTGCCAGAAACAACCACCGATGGATCATCGGCAAATAGTGTCACCAAAAACCGTGACAACTTCGCAGGCAGATCGTTTATGAACAATATGAATAGAAGAGGTCCGAGTACAGAGCCTTGAGGCACCCCAAGAGCAATATCATGTCTCTGAGAATAACTCTCGCCTATTTTCACTACCATTGTTCTTTCTTCAAGATAACTACGTAACCAATTCAGAAACACACCTCTGAAACCTAAATTGTAGCATTTATCAAGTAAAAATTCAAAGGATAGTGAATCAAATGCGGAAGATAAATCAAAAAATAACCCCGCTACAAACAAGTAGATAAAGTCGGAATTGAAGAACGAGCTGATGGCCATACCGAAAAACACATTTCAAAAGTGATTCGAGAATTGGAAGAAGCGCTGGCATAAGTGCATTCATTATATCTGAGGGGGATTACTTTGAAGGGGACAAAATGAATGTTGATGATAAATACTTTTCGAAAAAATCCAAAATTCATCTTTTTTTAAACAAAATTTTTTTATAAATATAAGATGAGAAACTAAACCTAAATGTATGTTTTATGATGTAAGTACTTTGTCAAGCGAACATCGTATATTTTAGACTAGCTGACCCGGCCAACGTTGTTTTGCCATATTTAAAAAAAGTTATTGTGGGTTATCCATAAGAGATAGACATATACCATCACGGACTTTTCTGTAGACCTTTTCAATGTGTACAATACTTAGTACATTATTTTGATAAAACTCGTAGGGTTCAGCCTGCGTTTGCAATGTAAGCGGAAAAAATGTAATTATTTACGACATCACATTAGAAACCTCAAAAATAACAGTACTTCTCCACTATTTAGTGGATGTTATTATACATATAAACCTTCCTCTTGAATCACTCTATCTATTAAAAAAAACCGCATCAAAATCCGTTGCGTAGTTTCAAAGATTAAAGCGTACAAAGGGACAGAAAAAGCGACTTTGCTTTATACTATGTAGTGATAATCCTACATACAACACTACATTTCTGAAGAACTAGTTCGTTGATTTTCGTTAGGAAGTTCGCCCAACTATGAAAGCCAGGTGTAGTCAAACACATATATGAGATTAAAAGTTCCTTGGCGTAAACAGAAGAAAAGTAATATTTCATAAAGAGAACGTATTTCAATCAAATTCTGACTGACAAGCATGTGGGTAAACTCCCCAATTCCCATTTCTAATAGATGTACTGTTGTAAGCTTACCAGCGGTCAGATTAAAGGCAATCCTTGAAAGTATATAAGACCTGTGATCCATTTTTCCCGTGATTTATATTTCGAGTTTCAACCAGAACATGGCTATCTCTACGAAATGGCTATTCCTGTTGAGTTTGACTACATCTCTACATGTGAGTTATTTAGATAGATTTAGTTATAAGTAATAATGTTGTGCAAGAATATATTTATTTCATAATATTTATTGCTTCGATGTGATTTCAAGTAAAACCAACTTCTCAGAGAACTTGATGTTACCTTACTTCAGTGACATATTGTATAATAATTTTGAGTAGGTACTATATTTTAGTGAATGTAAGACTTGTACCTTATTGTACTCGTTGTAGTTAAAGCGCAGGAGTGCATTTCAATTGAGATTTTTCTTAATCGTTGAAATGTGTGTTCAAATAATTTTAAATTGTCAAAGTTTTCTTGAAATCGCTTTTTTGGATTTTGATATGAAACCGGTGTGGTTTTTATGTAGAAGCTTCATGCATTTTTGGCATGGTTTTTGAGTTTAATACTCTCTGTTAATGCAAGCATGTCAAATTTGGGGCTTTCAATTTTCTTTCTTCAGATACTGCCATTATAATATAGAAATAATTTCGATATAGTTTGACATTCATTATAATCAAGTATAAATTACAAAGATGTCCGTAAATGAAGTATTAAAACATGAATTAGAACTCTTTTTCAGTTAGACTTGTTGAAATTACTTTTCAAAATTCATCTGAATGGCCCGGTTTTCACCTTCAGTTAGAGCGGCAGGCAAGTTTGATCTGCCAGTTACCAGATTTTTGCGTCTTTTCACTTAAAGTTAGAGTAAACGCTTTGTCCTAACCGAACGTTCAGACCATATGTTCAATTTATTTTTTGGTCAGGTACCTAGAAGTTTAACCGAATATGAAGAGAAAGGGCCATAGGTATTGAGCATATTTTGCTCTTTTACCACTAAATTTCAAAATATAGTACATTATATGTAAAAGAGCTCATTTCTTTAGAAGAAACATACAGTGTCATATTATCAATGGGCTCGATTCAGTTAAAACTTCTTGTATTTTCATGAAATCTCATACATATACAAGAATATTGAACTTACTTCATCTAGTTTCATTTAATACAATTTTATTATTTTTAATTCTACATTAATTCGGCTTCTGAGAGTATAATTAACTAAATTAATTAAAATTAATAATGAGAAATAATTAACTTTTTTTGTTGTTATCATTTTTGAAGAAATTAGGATATTTCAATATATCCTCCAATTTCCAGGCCCAAGATCCTAGAAAGAGGATACTTTTGTCTCCCAATCTGGTAGAAGAAATAGAAGAACCAAATTTATTTGAGGATGAGCCTTACGTCTGTTCAATACATGGATGTGTGAAAAGATCTCAGTCAGAAGTAGGTCCATTTTGGGCAAACAGAGGTAAAAGAGGCCCCAGATATCTACAGTCAAAACTTTATGCCCAAGAACCAGCGTGGGTGTACATTACTGATGATGACTCAGGATATAATGAACCTTTTTTTGTAACGAGGGGTAAGAGTTACTTTTCCCAAGCCTTCATATCTATTCCAAATCAGATATTTTCTGATCATATTCGAAATTAAAATGAAATGCTCAGACAGATAACTATAATTTCTGAGAATATATTACTCGAGACCGTTGTGGATTGATCATATTTTCTGTGTAAGAGAGAATGAATCGACCAATTCGTATTTTATTTTCATTTTACTATTTATTTTTGACATCATTTAATTATGTGTTTCATCAATTTATTTGAACGAATATATATAGCTAAATGTCAAATTTATTTCTGAATTACAAAATATTAGAAATATTTTTTTACTCTGAATTTTTTTGAACAGCACTGTGTGTTTCACATGTAGAAGGTTTAACGAATTTGCAAAATATGAGAAACATGAGAGTGGATAATTCTGACTTATTTGCAAAGATAGAGTAAAATACTGGGACTAGACTTGTAATCGAAAAACTGAAACGTATTCCTATTTTGTTTATGTTCCTCCCTCATTTTCAGGAAAAAAGAATCTGGAAACATCGAAAAAGCATCCATTACTTTTAAAAGGATTACTTCAAGACAAGAGGGCAGACAGTGCACCTGACAATCCATTCTTTGCAGCTAGAGGTAAAAAAACCGCAGATATGTACTAATTTCAGAGAAAAAAAGCAATATTGTATTTACTTGTAACTAAAGAGAACTCGAAATAAATATATTCCATATTCCTAGCAGGGCGTATAAATTCACCTCCAAAAATTTACTGTGAAATTGAACTATTTTTCCGTAATTTTATTGTAAAACAGAACAAGCTGAGTGAAAAATCCACATCGTATGTGTTTACATATCATTTGGACATAAATATGTATATAAGCACACATATATGCACATATATACATATATAATTCATTCATATTATGAAGGCGTTTCAAATAAAATTATCAAAACAATGTGGAAAATATTTAAGCAACATTTATATTGACTTGTGCAGAATTTAAGAAAAATATAAATTTATTTTATGAAGAACACTTGCCTTGGTTTCACAAAATTATATCAATTGCTTAACAATTGTTTGGGGGTGTTACCTCATTTTTAAGAGCTAATCTGTTAAACTACAACTAAACAAACGAAAAAAATTTAAAATAGGGTAAAGCGCCGAAACCATTGTTAAGCAATTAATATATTTTCGTGAAACTAGGCAAGTGTTTTTGATACAATATATTCAATATGTTCAATCAACTTCATGCATATAACTAATAGTTAAAGATGAATAAGATAAAATATAAAAACGAATTTACGTTTCACTCAAATGCTGAAATATTCTCATGTAATATACATTTCATAGCATTAAATTAGTAATTGACCAAATGGTATATTGTCTATGTCACAGTGAATGGAAATAAATTTTAAAAAGCCTGAGGGTCTTAATCAGACATTTTTATTACGAGGTCCGTTTTAATGAAGCAGTGAAATTGTATCATGTATCGCATGGAGTTTCATTTTGAAATCGTTTATCACGTTATAAATACGACAGGGCAATAAAGAATAGAATACATCATTACCATAGTCGACCTGTGAAAGTGCCAGAATTGGAGATAGCTGATAGTTTTTTTATACCGTTTAGTCTATTTTATAAGTACTGTTCCCAAAATAATGCCCAGTGGATTTTTAATCGTTACAATGAAATAAGATGATTACACCTCATTTTTTACTAGTTCAATTGTTTGATATTTAAGAAAGGAGGCAGTTTCTTTTCTAAAACGAATAGATATGCAAAGGTGCATATGAAATCTCAAGAAAAATTTTTATTATCATGTTAGATACAACAATTTTCAAATATGCTCTCGTTCTCATAGTTGTTTAACATATTATAACAAAAATATTCACCATTTTATTCAACTTACCTCTGCTTGCAACAAATAGAGCGCGAGCTCCTCATACTGATCGTTCAAATTCATGTGCACCTAAAAGAAACATAAGTTAAGTTAATAAAAATACTCTTTAATTACCTGTTACGATAATTTCAACGTAAAATGTATTATTAATATACGACACACAGTAATTTCAAATCAACCTGCATAATCTATTAATAACTAATAAATAGATCGTTTTGCAATTCATTAGCATATTAGACAGTGATTTATATTATTATGAATTGAAAAATTTCTATATCAATTCAGAAATATATGCCAGTATTATGCTATACATAGTCATAAATGAGAAAGTGAAATGAAATGGTCGAAATGTAGAAAAAAACTAAACACAAAATTATCCGACAGTTAAAAATTATCATGAAATAATGTTCAATGAGATTAGAGTAGGTATATGCGTCTCAGTACATAATATAATATGTGTTCATTGAAATTAATAATTACAACGAACCAACATTAATCCCACAAAGCAATCACATGCTGTCGGTGGGTATCCTTAAATACTATCGATATTCCAACTTAAAGAACTATAGAATTCTATATTACTAAAAATAAATTGAACGTTCTTCTGTATAAATAAACCTACTTATATCCTATTTTATAACAAATAAAACTTTATTAATATCAGTGTTATCAGAGAGCAGAAATCTACGAACTTCATTTCTAAAATGAACAAGGGAGTTTGATCTCGATATTGGGTACACTCGTATATAATAAATTGACAAATATTGGTCCGAAAAATGCTATAACACCTTGTGCCAATAAGTTTATTTGTAGTAGAAGTCCTAATATATCGCGAAGGAGTATAATATCTGATTTCTCTATTGCAATTTACTTCACGTAATTTTATGAAATCCCTTGTCATAAGTAAATATGAATGGTTTTTTATAAATTATTTTAAAAAATCTTTTATGTAGTATAAATAGTTTTTTCAAATGACCAGTAGATACTCCTCGCCAACCCGTTTTCCCAAATGTGAGTTTTTATTCAACAAGGGCATAATAAACTGTTTTCAATTGTGGCAATTCCAAAATCTGCACCAGAAACTTAAATTTCCCGAAAAGTGCTCTGAGGCTCTGTGTTATGTATTTTACATTCATCTTCGATGGTCATTCTATTGAAGATCATTATCGATAATTATCTCAAGTTATTTAACTTTATCAGAGTTTTTTATGTTGATTGACTTTCCCTGATTGGTTATGGTGATAATAACTCATAATCTGAGAGATGATTTTATAGCTATTGAGAGGAAGATATACTGTTTTATCAAAATTTATAGAAAGTAACTTATAGTTGAACCAATCTATAATTGGTCTCTAGTCATCTTCAATTTTTTCCCTTATTACATTCCAGCTATTATCCACGTAAAAGAGTACAGTGTCATCCGCAAAACTCACAATATCTGCACTTGATTCGACATTGATCAAACTGTTTAAATATATAATGATCAAAATCGTTTCGAGTTTTGTTCCTTCAGGGACACCACACTGCAGATAATGGTGAAAAGATTTATGACGAGTGCGTTCAATGATTACACAAATAATGTTTCCACAGTAAAAAAAATATGGATTAAACACACCTTTTTGTGTCATTAAATCAATCGCTCCTGGTACAGAAATTACGCAACAAATTTGGATTCTCTGATAGCCTCACCAAACTTTTTCATTCTTACCTGGTTGACCGACGTCAATTCGTACAGCTGGAGGGTATACAGTCGTCTGAAATCATACCTACCTCTGGAATACCTCAAGGGTCTAATCTTGGACCACTGTTATTTATTCTGTTCGTAAATGATCTGATGTATAATATTCACACTTCACATTTGATGTTCGCAGACGATTTGAAACTATATCATGAAATTAGATCACAGGACAACTGGGTTCAACTTCAGCTCGCGCTGGACCATGTTGCTAGTTGGTGTGAAAACAATTACTTGAGTTTGTGTGTCAAAGTGTAATGTCGTTTCTTTCACAAGGAAAAGAGAATGAATTGACTGTGATTATAGCGTCGGTGGTCACGTTCTTTCTCATTCTGATAAGGTGAGAGATCTTGGTGTAGTCCTCGACCAGAATCTTTCCTTTGTCCTGCACATCACCCAACTTATTTCACCTGCCGCAAAAATATATGGATTCGTTATACGTAATAGCAAATATTTTAATAATTCCTCAACGTTCATGGGACTATTTAATACCATAATCAGTAGCAAGTTGGAGTATGGCAGCATGATCTGGCATCCAATTTACACTTGCCATCAACGCCATTTTGAGACTATTCAGAGAAGGTTCTTGAAATTCTAAGTTTGGAGGGACGATAAAGTTTATCCACAGAGAGGAGTCAATCATAACGAATTATTAAGTTGATTTAGTTCAATATCATTGCAAAGCAGGAGACAAACTTTATCACTCAAATTTTTGTACAAAGTACTGCACAATAGTATTGATTGTCCTCCTTTCTTGTCCGCTTTGAAAATTCTTGCTCCTAGGCAAAATTCTCGTAATACAGAATTATTCCACCTAGAGACCCACCATTCAGAGAAGGTTCTTGAAATTCTTAGTTTTGAGGGAGGATAAAGTTTATCCACAGAGAGGAGTCAATCATAACGAATTATTGAGTCGATTTAGTTTAATCTCATTGCAGAGCAGGAGAGAAACTTTATCACTCAAATTTTTGTACAAATTACTGCACAATAGTATTGATTGTCTTCATCTCTTGTCCGCCTTGAAATTTCGTGTTCCTAGGCAAAATTTTCGTAATACAGAATTATTCCACCTAGAAACTCCGAAGACCAACTCCCTAATACAATCACCCATTTGGTTTATTCAATAGAGTGGTCAATAATTGTGACATTCACTTTGACTCCATAGAAGTTATTATCAGGAGTTATGTGAACAAAGAAAATTGACTAAAATGAGTTGTTTTAGATTGAGTTCTTTGTAATATTTCATTGAATGCTATAATGTAGTTATTAGTTACTATTTTTTTAGATTAGATTGTTAGTATTTATTTAGTAATTTATTTATTTTTTAAATTATTTAGTTAGTATTCAACATTGTTATTATTTTCTGTAATTGGGAGTTATACCTATTGAGAAAAAAGAACTTATTATCATTATTAAATTATAATATGAATCATCTGTATGATTGCAAACACAAAAACGTCAGTATAGGTAGAAAAACAATAATATAAAATAAAATCACGAATTCAAATACATACTGCAGTATATCTACGTATATAATCAAGTTTTTAAAGATATATTAGCTCAAAAAAAGCGCTAAGTTTTATAAGATATATAAGATCAAATTATAAGCTGTTTTGAAAGGTTTCTTCATGTTTTTAATCCCAGATTTTTCCATATTGCTGAATATGTTGCTCAAATTGCGAAGTATTGATACTCATAAATCCATGTAACATCTAGATAAACTGCTCACAGAAGATTCAGGATTCAGGGATTTAGGAGTACCTTTTGGAACAAAACTAACTTTGGCTTCTCATATAAATTACACTCTCTGTCAAGTTCTTGCAAAACATGTTTTGTAATAAGACATTCTTCTACAACTATTCTTCGGTACAATACCTCAATATGATCAGATTGCAATCCAGGATATGCGTTTTAGACAAGGAATCTTTAATCCATTCAAGACGTTTTTAGATATATTTATGGTTTTGTTCTAACGATGTTTATCCAGAACGAGGTATATCGCGTGAGTTAATTAATATCAGATTTAATTTAATTTTAATAACTTGGAACACGCAGGAAATCTTCGGGAATTATTTTCGTGCACAAGTTGATTAGGTTTCTGTTGATTGTTTTTTTTTCTTTCTCTTATAAATTTCCGTGTTCCAAGATTACCTTGTCGAAAAACGAAAATGTTGTATCCACCACTGGCTTATATAATGTGCTAATCGTTTTTCAAACAATTGCACTCCCGATGGTGCTATTTTTAATATTGTTGAATGAGTTTGCATATTTTTGTAATGTGAATGAAAGGACCAGAAATTCCATATTTTTTCGAAATCAAAATAGCAGCAGGTTATTTCTACATTTGCATTCTTCGAAAAGGTATTCACAAGAAAACACAGTAATGAGAACGATTTTCATTCACTGCGATTAAGATAAGACTTCAAATACCTCGCAGTAACATGAAGATACTTTCAAGACTCATCCAATTTCCATCGATTTAATTGACTGATGAAGTCCACAACCGAAGTACTTATCAGATTCAAGTCAATCGATACCAGTTAGCCTCACAAAACAAGATGGCGATGACAACGCATCATGTGTGGAAACATCTACGGTCAGTGAATAAAATCCCTTGTATTCTAGATACCCAATAATTATTATGGACGTTTTTTCAATGGATATATATCTTAAACATTCCCATTAAAAACTTTCGAATCGACCTGCGTCGGCACTGGAAGCGACGGACCTGAAGAAATGGTTTCATTGAAAACAATTTAAGTAGAATATATCGGATACAATGAAGTTGATGGCGGTCGGCACATACGTGACCATAATGGTAATGTGGACGCGAAGATCCACAACTTATGCTTTTTACCATTGGCATATCAATGGACTGAATAAACGAGCCATTGTCACTGTGGCACGCGTTTATGCAGGTGTATAAGAAAGCTTCACCATGAATTCAAAATACAGTACGGGCGTTTAGTGATGGAATATTTAGTTGGTAAGGCTGTTACAATTTTTTCAAGCTTGTTCAAGAGGCTGATTGCTTGATGTTTGTCCCGATAACTCCGGTTCTTATTGGTAATTTTCAGACTGACATACATCTCAAATATACTCGTAAACGATAGATCAGTGGTTCCAAATAAGTTTTTTCTGGAAACAATTGATGAAAGATCCAAAACTTGCTTCATTACAGCAATTATTTCTTATATTAAATTTTTTTTAGTTAGTGTATGAAAACTCTTTCTTGAGAACTCTAACAATTTTAGATATATTTTGACCACTTTTTACTGGAAAATGAATCATTTTATGTGATGTAGCATTTCCAGGTAGTAGGTATTCAATCAAATACAGTCAAATATTTCCCAAATAATTATAGAGTGTCTTTGGGTTACATAAATGTTGACTCTAGAGAGTCATTCCTTCAAAATTATCCTAATACTCCTGCACAAAATATACTACTGAGACTTAGAACTTCTTCGGCTTCCAAATTAAATCAGTTTTGTGAAAATTCTTATAGCACGATAGAATTGCACAATCAGAATGGAATTTGTCTAGACAGCAAACAGCTATTGTAAAGTTTACAGCCTACAGCAGATTGGGCTGCTGTGCTTCTATTTGCATCATCCTAATTATAACAGCTGACAAGCGCTGACCAAGAGATTAAGACAAGTCTAGATATAGCTTACGAACTGATGTAATTGATAGGCTGAAAGCTTGCAATTGTCGACTTTTATTAACACAAATACAAATTTGTTTAAAGGAGTTGATTTAGAAAACTATACGAGGTCTGTGAATTTTGAATTTTCGCGGGCTGTGCACATTCGATTTTACCGAAATTTTTTTTCGTTATGTTGGTACACATACGTTTCCCATATGTTGAACATTACGAGCCATTTTGGATTAGTACTTCGTTTTTGACAATAAAAAGGTTAGTCACGTATGTGACTAAGTGTCTCAGAAAAGAGTTACAGAGTATGTTGGCAGAGAAGATGTTGATGACAATGAGTGACCTAGAAAAGCAACCACGTCAACAAGCGAAGAATACATCGAATCAATGAAGAAACTGGTTTTGGAAAATCGTCGAATCACTTTTAGAGACGTTGCAGAGGACGTTGGCATATCAATCGACTCATGTCATGCAATTTTCTCAGATGTTTTGGGCATGAAGCGAGTGGCAGCGAAGGTTGTGCCTAAATTGCAAATTTTGAACCAAAGCCTTCGCATAACATCGCTCAGAAGTTGTTGAATGACGTCAACGACAATCCAGATTTGCTCAAAAAGATCATAACTGGTAACGTAACGTGGGTATACGATTATGACGTCGAATCCAAGGCCCAATCATCCTAATGGAAGCGACCAGAAAAGCCGATATTGAAAACGGCACGCCAAGTTCGATCAAATGTGAAAGTTTTGCTCGCTGTTTTCTTCGATTACAACATCGTGGTGCACCATGAGATCTTGCCAACAGGTCGTACGGATAATAAGGAACACTACAAGGAAGTTACAAGGAGAGCACTACGGCTCAAACTATCGAAATTGTGGAAAAACAAATCATGGATTCTGTATCACGATGATGCATCAATGCTTTTGCTGATGCATCATCGTGATTTGCAGATTTTGCTTTCTGCTTCTTTTTCATATTCCCAAAACTGAAGGGGCCAATGAAAGGAAAGCGTTTTGCCACAATTGATGAGATAAAGTAGGAATTGAAGAACGAGCTGATGGCCATACCGAAAAACGCATTTCAGAAGTGCTTCGAGGAATGTTTTGGCCAAAAACAACACCATCATCATGCCTCAACCACCGTATTCACCAGATATGGCTCCCCGTGACATCTTCCTATTTCCCAATTTGAGGAGATCCATCAGAGGAAATCATTCTGCCACAATTGATGAGATAAAGTCGGAATCGAAGAACGAGCTTATGGCAATATCGAAAAGCGCATGTCAGAAGTGCTTCGGGATTGTAGGAAGCGATGGCATAGGTGCATTATATCTGAGGGGGATTACTTTGAATGGATATTGATGAATAAATGAATGCTTTTCGTAAAAATTGACGTTTCACCTTAACTTTCGAACAAACCTCGTAACCACAACTAAATGAGCATATTTCTCAGTGAAAGTTAAAAATACAGAAATTTTGGTGATATGAGAGAGCCTGTATATATATCTTTCTTCTGAGGTGTGGTATCTTCACATGATGCGTATACAGCTGTACATTTCAATAGAACGATTATGCATGCGTGTTTATTAAATTTTCTATTTATGCGTTAGAATGTCAGTAGATAAATAAAGAACTATATATGCACACAATGGCCGCTGTTTGAGTGCTATCAGCCATATATTTCTGCTTAGCTCAAGCCTTTCAAGTAATGCCGCTAACTTGTTACTGCAAAATATTGAATCAATCAATATGTCCATTTATCCGCATTATTTCGGAATGTTTGAGAGGGAAATATCCAATTTCTGTTCTTCGTTTCAAACTTGTCTGATATTAGTAATTCGAAACCTCATAGATGATTATAATTTCAAGTACATTCAAAGTATGGCACCTTGAAAATCGGAATGGCAGAGTTGGATTCAGGAAATATTAAATGAGTTGAATGATGCAACTGCTAGAGGCATATTTCGCTATTTTACATATATTAAGTTATTTGTATTCTATGATTCAACTTTCACAGAACTTAATAAATACATATAATCATCAGTATACATTTATGCGGTAATATAGGATAATGATTCACCAACAATCATTCAAACATGTGAATTCAATCACGATTGTAAGTGTCATAATCAATCCCAAATACGAAGGTAAATAAAATGTATACCAGTTAATGTGCTGTTTAGGCTGAAGCCTACAATATGTTTTATTTCATAATGACATTAGGGTCTTCAGGAAGAGAAATTTTAAGTGTAATATTGTTTGTTGGCATTGTCATCTTTCAATTTAAATCGTTTAGAATTGTGTAAGAATATAGCCTTAACGCATGATTGCTATGAGTACGTATATTTGGTCAATAATATTTCTGTTTTCTATTGAAAAACTGAACAAAAAACTGTATTGATGACTAATCATCTAGCACTTATGTTATCAAATGCACTTTACAATCTTCTATTGTATAGCTCATATATAAATATAGCTTATATATAAAAAAATACTCCATAAGTACATAATGGGATTTAGGTCAGAGGAATTTCAAAACCAATCGAAACCACCTAGAATTATATGCATAAACTCTTTTTTTTTTTAAAGTTTTTTTTTAGTGGATCTACAGTTTAACGACGGTTCCGAACGGCCAATGGGCTTGTAATCAATGTACATTACCCAGCATATATCATCTTTAAACTACTATAAATTATAGACAAACACATACACCTATGCCTTTCATCGGGCCTCGAACCCGAGTTCTACAGCACCATAGTCGGGTGTTACCATGAATGCAGAATTTCTATTACAGAATATTTCATATGGAAACCACATTTTATAGATAACAGATAACAAAATATCTGCTGGGGAAAATCAATACTCAATTGAATGTATAAATTAACGATGTGAGTCTAGAGCTACATGACATGGAACAATTTGGGGTGTTGTCAGTGGAAACTTTGAGTTTCACGAAACATGTAACATACATTACTTCAAAATTTTCAAAAAAAAATTGGGTTTTTAGGTAGAGTTTGAAGTTCATTGGGCATGAAGGTAAAACTACTTATTTACCATGCAAGTATTGCCCCATATTCAGAATTATGTTCGACATAGTTTGATTAATGAAATATGCTGGGTAATGTACATCGATTACAAGCCCAATAGCCGTTAGAGTCGGCGTTAAACTGTAGGTCCACTGAATTAAAAAAAAAAGAATAAATCGCCTTGAGGAACCCCTAGGCGTATAGTGTCCCTGTGTCTAAACATTAATTTTATTTTGTTTTATACTTTGTTGTTTTGATAATATATTTAAAATCTTATTTAAAAAAAAATAAGATCCACAAAGAAAGCCATTCGAAATTATATTCAAAGAGCGAGCGAATTACTTTGTAATGTTTTTCGAAATTATTTGAAATTGTCAGAATTATTATATAGATAAACGAAGGGGTGATTATTCAAAAATAATAACATTGAATTAAAATTTACACTATTGGCTTAAGTTTCACTAAATTAATTAAAACTCTACATATGTTTCGGGTGGTTAACCTATTATCAAGAGTATACAATGTTACTCAATTGTTGTTTTTAACATAATGTTTTACCAAGAGATAAACGAAACTTCCGTGTAATTTATTAAATAATAACATGATACATCATCCATAAGCCAAACTAAAAATCAATCTACTTTTGCAATTTAGAATTATTCAACAAGCACACATGGTGAAGTATTTATAATCTCCAAGTAAGACCCACAGCAATGTTCGATTCTTGTGAAAATACAAAATTGTATCGATATAAATGTAGAAACATATATTATAGCGTATTGTTTATTTCCGCTGTCCTGATATTGAGTTTGATTATAATTATACCTTTGAATATTTCCCCATTACTATTGCATCATCAAGTTGAATTGGGCAAGAATAGAACGAATAATATAGGTAAGAATTCTTTGAAGTGAAGGTACATAAACTGTGTGCGTATAATTGCACATTATGTTCAGTCGAGGCAATACAAATATTCAGTGACGCCGGCTCCATGAGGCCTGAGAGCGCCCGAGCCCCCTCAAAAATTCTTTCGGGAGGCATAGTCCTCTCAATAATTTGAGGAAATTAGTTATATTATACTTTGTAAAATATTTTCGATGAGCTCTTTGCCCAACTCATTGGACAATGCGAGCTTCTATTATCTTGAGAATATTGAATAACTTTGAAGATCTTTTACAGATTTTCGAAACATTTTCCACAGAGGAATAAACAGAGGCAGGCTATCCGCAGTCAATATTACAATTCAGGAATCATTGAATCTTTTCTTTTTACGTCTTTATTGCCATACAATGAACCCTGTAGTGGATGTCAATGAAAAAAATTCAATTAATTAATCTAATGTTGCTGATCCGGAGAAAATATGTGAGGGCTGCAATTTTGAGATTTGTGATTGAAAGAAAAACCTTCACAAGTTGATGATCTTTCGCTTGCTCGAAAGTGATGTACCTATACCAAAAAATTATGAAAACAACGAAGTCAGCTCACTGTATACTTTTGAAACTCCATAAGAATACTACAAACGTATTCACATGAAAGTTTGTGTCAACTGGACTCACACACGTCATTCCAGTACTCGCTTTTAGTGAACAGAGGTGAAACTTTTTTGAAAAATCCACTGAGTTTCTCTAAAATGACCTGAGACATTGAAAGACTGGGCGATCATGCCTGATGAGGAGAATTACATTACGGTACAAGAGCCTGCAGTTGGAGAAATGTTATGTGAAATTGTGAAGTGCATTAAGCTTCTCCAAGTAGTTCACATCACGACAGCAACAGCAGAACGGACTTTTAGCGCCCTTAGACGTCTGTTCAACATGCGAAGAGATATGTTGTATGAATGGGATGTCCCACTAGTCATAAACGACTTCATATTCTGTAATCCAAACAGACTGTCAACATTTGCACCTTTCTAAAGACACTGTAAGACCTACTAAAGCATTCAGAGGAGTGTTAAGAATCCTTATAGAATAGAAAATTAAATACATACTTACAGAATGTTAAACTTTCTATTTCGAAATATTATTACTAGTTTAGTACTGTATCGATTATTTTTGACTTCTGACATGCGCTTTTCGATATTCCCATAAGCTCGTTCTTCGATTCCGACTTTATCTCATCAATTGTGGCAAAATGATTTCCTCTGATTGGTCTCCTCAAATTGGAAAATAGGAGGATGTTGCAGGGAGCCATATCTGGTGAATACAGTGGTTGAGGCATGATGACGGTGTTGTTTTTGGCCAAAACATCACGAACGTGATTGCTGGTGTATTATCGTGATGCAGAATTCATGATGTGTTTTTCCACAATTCCGATCGTTTGAGCCGTATTGATTCACGAAAAGTCGCATAATTACCTTGTTGTGTTCCTGTTGGCAAGAACTCATGATGCACCATGCCGTTATAATCGAAGAAAACATTGAACAAAACATTCACATTTGAGCGAACTTGACGTGCCTGTTTCGGTCTTGGCTCTTCTGGCCGCTTCCATTGGTATGATTGGGCCTTGGTTTCGACATCATACCTATATACCCACGTCTCGTCACCAGTTATGTCCTTTTGAACAAATCTGGATCATCGTTGACTTCATTCAACAACTCCTGAACGATTCTAACCCGCGCTGCTTTTGCTCAAAATCTAGCAATTTCGAAACAATCTTCGCTGCCACACGTTTCATGCCCAAAACATCCGAGAAAATTGTATGTCATGAGCTGATTGATATGCCAACATACTCTACAACTTCCCTAATACTGATTCGACGATTTTCCAAAACCATTTTCTTCAATGTTTCGATGTTTTCTTCGCTTGTTGCCGTGGTTGCAACTGGAGATGAAGAAGACTCGCCGAATACCACAGTCAACATTTTAAGTACAGATTCTTCAATCCATTTTTTTCGAAAGTAAGAAATCGAAGAACACACAAAACGTGACTAACCTTTTTAGTAGTCAAAAATAAACTACTGATCCTAAATGGCTGATAATTTCAACATATGAGAAACGCATGTGTATCAACATAACGAAAAAAAATTTCCATAATCAAATGTGCACAGCCCGAGAAAATTCAAAATTCGCATTTTTTTCAACAGATCTCATACATACTTTTTGACTTAAAGTTTAGACGTACTGTATTGAGTTTATTAACTGTATTGAAGCCATTAACTTCGAGAAATTGTTTTCGTTTAATGAACACCGAGCGTTATTCAGAGTAAGCTCAAATCAGCTATTACTTATTAATATAAATTTTAGAAAATTTTCTGATGCAAGATCACCATTTGGGCCCCCCAATATTTTTTTATAAGTCGGCGCTACTGCAAATATTCAATATGATTATTTCTATATAACGGACCTTTCTTCGAGTCATAATCGCGTACAGAAATCTTGCTCAACTTAAGAAGCCTTCAGATAAGGCTATTAAGAAACCATCTATATGAACTGTGTGAAAATGAACAATACCTTGTCTTAATAAATCTATAGCTGGAAATTTATGGTAGCGTGTTTTAAAAATGACATTATCTCCTCTAACAATGAGGCCTATCTCAGTTTGTTGCCTTTTATCTTCTTCAATGTGTTATCTCATATACAATAATGAAGCACCTATATTTATTGTATGTTGTGTCGTAAGAAGTTCGGTGTAGTGTCAAAATTTATACTATTTTATTCTTCAATTGTATCTATATTGTTCACGAAAAAGATTTGTTCTTCTTTTCCTCTTGTTCTTAAATTCTTAAATTGCATCTTACACCAATACTGTGAAATGATTTTGTCAAATACGTTTTTTCCCTTATCTATTCGGCGATATTTTGAATGAAATGACACATGCATATATAAAATGTATCTGCAAAGCCAAAATCAATTCCTAATTCAATGAGACCTACTCATAGTGAAGTACGTTCCCGAAAGGTATAAATTTGATTGTCAACTTTGACAGATTTCGTTAATTTTTTTCAGTTACATTAATTGATCGATTTTTGAATCCTTATCAGGAAAAGGTCATCTCCAGGTTGTTCAAATTCGAATGAACGTTGAGTTGGTGGTCCTTTATCTGCATATTTCAAGAAGTGTGCGAGTGAAATGTTATTTAGGCGTAGCTGCAATATCTTGGCGGTGTAGTAACACTATTAATTGCCTAATAGCGAATAGGAGAGATTTCGAGCGCCTGATGGTAAAGCAGAACGTTCTTGATTGCTTAATAGTTAGTTATAGTAAGTTAATCCCACAACATTGAAATTATGATGCCTACAACTTGAGCTGTGTTCATTTTGTTATATGAAAGTTTCAATATGAGAAAAATAAATTCTCATTGGTATTATGTACACAATATCACTTATTTCAGTGTTATAGGTTAATTTAAATCCTTAAAAATGTTGATATGAACGGTGAAAATATTGATGAAAAGGTAAATATTTCATCAAGGTCGATTTATGAATAGTACATAATTTATTATTTCGTAATAGATTATGTACTGTTTTGCTTATTCATCTGAGAAATAAAATACAGATAAGAGAACAATAGGTACCTAATAACGCATTTTATGCATATTTTCTTGAAATTTCATCGTAGAAAACAAGAAATGTTATTGATAATCGTGTTTTAAGATTTTTTCTGTATGATTCACACATAAATTGAAACTTATCGCTTCTAAACGACGCTGTTTTTTTCACAAATGTCAACAAAATATTCTGACGTAATGTTTTAAAGATTTTTCCATGTTACCTTGATGTAATACAAAAATTTCTGCTGGAAACCTCTAGATGGGAGTTTCTTGTTATTGTATTTTTTCTTAGGAATAAAATGTTACCTGAATTATTCGAGCTAATCTTTCTAATCGGCAAAAATGTAATAATTCCATCACGAAATCCAAAATTGGAACCAGCAAGGATATTACGAATGCTGTCAGTATTAACATCAATGAATTCGCCATTCTGAAAAAATGCCTTGGTTTTATTCCATCCACTTATTGTCGAGATTAGCACCAATCTAATAGGATGAATATGATTCAGCTACTTTAGCTGATAAAAGAATTTGAATAATTATTTGATGACTTCGATTCTGAAAGTTCTTTCTCAATTTTTAACGTGATTTGAATATATATTTCTGAGAATCAGTCTTCTCTTTGAAATAATAACTTTCCAATTATTGGAACTATTTACTTTTTGATCCAGAAAAAAATTCAGTCAATTGAAAAGAATTACATAATTTCTTTTGCTTTGGGAATATTATGAAATAACAGTTTTATAATTTCGATATTGCTAGAAAAACTTGATTTTATCGCGGCCTATAATGGAATCTATGACACAGCATTAAGCATCACATCTTCATCAGATAGAACTGACTATATTAATTCTAATTATATAGATTTCAGAAATGAATGCTAAGTAATAGAAATAAGATAGTTGTTAGACAATTCTTCGAGGGTATTGCATGGATTAACAAAAAACTCCTGAATTACTTTGAGTTTCAAAAGTTCAAGTTGATAATTGCAAGAAAATGCCTACACTTGAAATTGCACTAATGGCACTAGCAATTCTTCCCGAGTTTGAATGATTTACCGTTATACTTCCTGTGCATATATTTCAAAATTCAAGTGGCAAAAAAAATTTAGATTTTCTTAAATTCCTAGATTTACACAGTTTCGTTGCACAATTGTGAAGTAAGTTTTAGCATATGACAGTAAAACGTTCAGTCAAAAAGAAGAAGCCATCGTAATGGTGAAACGTCGCCTAATGGACTACCAAAGGAGTGTGACGTCATTGGAATGAGTGAAGCGTTTATGCTACCTCTAAATGAATGAGTTTATTAGTGCAAAATCCTGTCAAAAAATATTTCAATTTAGTGTTTTCTTCATTTTTGGCGATAGAACTTCAATTTGTATATTATTTTAAAGAGCCCCCTTTTAAGCAAATCATATCCGTTTTTACCCACGTGAATTAATTCAATTGAATAATTCGGCTTAAAAATGTTTCCTTCAAAACATATGTTCCGAATTGAAATGACTAAAAGAGAAGCCTTATTGTATAGGCAAAAGTGAGAAAACATTTAATGAAATATTTCTTACGAGACTTTACCGTTATGAACTTTTTTTGATTAGAGCCAGTAATGACTCCACCTCTTTCTGTGACTTCAAGACTTAGGGGCAGTCTATTATGTGATGAAATTGTGTAAATCTCAAAAACAGTGTTTTCTTTACTGCTTTCGGTTTTCATTTTTGCGAAGCACGAATCTTTTAACATAAAGATTTGAAAAACAAAAGAATGTTTTATTTAAAATACACTTCATAATACATGTTGAACAATTTGAAGATTGAATGGCAGAAGAAGTTGCTTTGGAGGCTTTTGAACGTTTTGGAGGAGATGATTGTAAGAAACGTGATATTTCCTCTACTCACTTAAAACTGCTATTCATATTTTATAGTTTTTTTCTGAAATTTGGGTTTCGGTTTTTCAGTCGTTTGTTTCTCAGAAATTTCTGAGAAACAAACGAAAACCTTTGCCCTTAAAACACATGTTTTCAATAGAAATGAATAAACGAGAAAAAATATTTTTTAGAGACTCTAGTGTTATGAACTTTTTTAATTAGAGCCACTAATAACTCCGCCTCTTTTTGTGACGTCAAGACTTAGGCAGTGTATTATGTGATAAAATTGAGTAAATCTCAAAAACAGTGTTTTCTTTACTATTTTGGTTTTTCATTTTTGCGAAGGACGAATCTTTTAACATAAAGATTCGAAAAACAATAGAATGTTTTTCAAAATACACTTCATAATACATGTTGAACAATTTGAAGATTGAATGGCAGAAGGAGTTGCTATGGAGGCTTTTGAACGTTTTGGAGAAGACGATTGTAAGAAACAGATATTACCTTTACTCACTCAAAACTGCTATTCATATTTTATAGTTTTTTCTGATGTTTCGGTTTTTCAGTCGTTTGCTTCTCAGAGAGTCAGAGAGAAGCGTTTGAGAAACAAACGAAAAACTTTGCTTTTAAAGCACATGTTTTGATTCGAAATCAATTAAGGAGAAAAAAAATTTTTTTACGAGACTCTAGTGACTCTTTTTGTGAGGTCAAGACTTAGGAAGTCTATTATGTAATGAAATTGTGTAAATCTCGAAAACAGTGTTTTCTTTACTATTTTAGTTCCTCATTTTTTTCGAAGGATTCATCTTTCAGCATTACGATTCAACAAAAAATAGATTGTTTCATTTTAATTAACCTTCATAATATATGTTGAATAATTTAGATCCAATGGCAGAAGGAGTTGTTTGTGATCCGCAACTTCGATCACCATATATTGAATACCAACATATATTGAACGATGTTAAACCCATGATGATATTTCCTCTACTCAAAACTGCGACTCAATTTCATAGTTTTTCTCTGATATTTCGATTTTTTAATCTTTTGTTTCTCAGAAATTAAAAAAATTGTAGACAACGTAACCAGTCTATTGACTGATATTAGAATCAGAATTATAATAATTTGATGGAAAAACAAATAATTTGAAAATGCCTGCAAAGCCTTATCAACCAACTTTTTCATTCTATCTTGATACTTTCTTATACATATGATTAATTAATCATATTATCGAAATTTTTATATTTTAACATTAGATGAAGCCTCAGAGCTCAAATGCTGCCTCATAAGTTCCATATTATGTTCCATATTCTCACTCCTAATATTAAAATAATAGAGTCGCAATTTGATAATATAATTTTTAATCTACGATTCAAATAATTTAATAATTTATTTCACTTTTTTCAATTGATTTTTGTCTCTACGTACTGAATATCTTTGCATTATCTGCAAACCTCAATCTCTGAAAATGCATGATTTTCCTGGATAAAAATTGAAAATTAATTATTGAAAGAAAATCTAAAAATTCATGTTACCAATGGATATTACTCAGAAATAAATTTTATATAATCTCTCTATTTAATATTTTCAGCTGATGAAGTACAGTGAGCTGAAACTCAGTCGAGTAAACGATCACAGAGAATAAAAAATTTCAATTCCAATTGTAATTGATATGTTTGAATTATTATTCATCAAATCGAATCATGATATTCTATTTAAAATAAAGAATTAATCGAAAAAACCAACCTGGAAGTGATCTTGAATCAAGCAGGGAGAAAAATTCGAACTTCAATACACTAGTGTATTAATTACACTAATTCACTGAAATGAATGACTTAGCCTATGCATTGATTCTAATCAAATGTCAACTCGGTTCTTTTCGCTATGAAAACAATTTCAGTCGGCTTGACCTCCACATATTCTTCTTATACCTCATTGGTCGTTTCGAGTATCACAAAAACCGACTGATTATTTGGATTATGAACATAGATTTTGATAATGTTTTCGTAGATTTTCAATATTTTTTCTAAGTTTTAGATATGTTTTCGAGTCCCCTTTGAAATATAAACAAATTTAGTAATTTTAATATTAAAATTTAATACTAAATGTTTTAATTTTTAATATCAAAATGTTATAAAATTGATGAACAAAAATATTTTTAAATGGGTATTTTTAGAATTAATGAATGGAGGTGTTGCTAAAGATGGAGCATAAAGTGCAGTTCATATTATTTAAAATTTATCCTGTTAATTTTTTCATTAACTCATCAATTACTGGTTTGAATTTTCGATATCTTGATCTGAAATCCTCCTAAAGAGTAATCTAAAGAGTGTATTACCTACTGGATTTATCGTAAAAAAATATTGAAATATTTTCAATATAAAGGTATCAATTGACAAGACTTTCTATAAAAACCTTCAGGCAGAATGTTTCCTTGTATTATTTGTTACTCATGTTGGAAGCAGAATACTCTGTTAAAAACTCAAACAAAAACAGACGAAGCAAAACCTTTTGGACCCAAAAGGTCCTTCAAAAACTATTGGACCTAGGTAGGTATCGTCCTCCAATAGAAGTATGATGAAGCAAACAGAATTTCAGAGTCAAATTGTAATAATTAGTTCAATAGAAGTTTCATTTATGACTAGTTTATTGAGAACACCCTCTGAGCATTGACGTCTGGTCAATATTATATGAGGTCCTTCTTATCTAGTTCACATATTATAGTTGTAAAATAGCCGACGATGGAATTCCATTTCTAACAACGGAAATGTTACACTTTTGTCAAAATATTCTATTCCAGTGTCCCAAAAATGCTGTTGTTATTAATAACAACAGTAGGAGTGAATGTGATCTATCTGAATAGAGCTGATAAGAGTTCAAAGCAAGTAAAAATTATTTTGTCACCAATACCTTTTGATGCAATTGGTCTTGATCAAAGAAATTCGATCTGATAAAATTAAGAATATATTTGCTTGTGGGTAATTATAATATTTTCCAAATGACATTTTCCAATATAATCGAATTTCATCGCTGAAATTCATCAAACCGTAAAAATTATTCATGAAATACTTGAAATTTTAATTGATGGTGAGAATACGTTTGCCTCATAGAATTTAAAACAACGTGCCATTGATATCAGCTCTTTCTATCTAACGAAATGATGTCCAAAATATAACGAACTCAATACTCCGTTATGTTATTTCTTTAAAATTAGCATTTATCGATAAAAACATTTTGTTCAAGTTTCTGATTGAATTCGTAAACTTATAGAGAATGAAAAAAAGACAACGCCTTTAGAAATGGAAATCTAAATTCGTCTGATTTTCATTATTTATTATGAAGCTATTCAGATTTTTCAAGAACTGAAATAGTTTACTGAATGTTCTCCTTATTTCATATTTCTTTTAAAATATGCATAACACTTAATTTGTTTATTTATATTTTGGGAATCAAGTAATGTCTTATTTCAAATTTCATAATCATAATATATTGTATTGAAAATATATAACTGAGTAGGTATGTGTTTGTATGTTTGTAAAATTTGCTGGCCAAAATGGATAATTTTCATACTCCTCACAGGGTACGGTCATGATGAGAAAAATGTTTTCATCTTCATTTTATGAAAAAAATGTGAATTTTTAGATTACAATAATATTATATAAACGAAGTTTATACAATATTGTAACGAAAGTCTTGAATAAAGATTATTATATGTATATATATATATATATATATATATATATATATATATATATATATATATATATATATATATATATATATATATATATATATATATATATATATATATATATATATATATATATATATATATATATATATATATATATTATTTCGAAAGTTTTTAGCAATAACAGGCTTTTTTGATATGAAAAACTTTATTTTTGTTGACGTTTCGTTGTTATATTACAACTTTGTCAAAACTATTAGTTTTGACAAAGTTGTAATATAACAACGAAACGTCAACAAAAATAAAGTTTTTCATATCAAAAAAAGCCTGTTATTGCTAAAAACTTTCGAAATAAAATATCTTAAACAGGCAATAAATCAATTTCAAGATATATATATATATATATATATATATATATATATATATATATATATATATATATATATATATATATATATATATATATTATGCTGTTCGAATTAATTAGAACAAAGGATAAAAAACAATGTTTTTGTAAAATCTTATTTTTAATGAAGTAAATACATACAAAATAGCGTAAATTCTTCATATTAATATGAAGTATGTCCTCCTTTCGCAGAAATAACTTCTTCCAGGCATCGACTCCAATAGCCGTAGCGCAGATTTTCTTCAATTCGTCATCATGAAATCACACCTGAATTGCACTTATAATAATTTTTTCTTTTGTAGTGCAATCCAGTTTTGCCACTCGCTTCTTTAAAATATTCCATAAATTCTCAATGGGATTGAGATCAGGTGAATACCACGGCCAATCGAGTAGTTTTATTTCATTCTCACGCATAAAGGCCTGCACTTGTTTGGAATTGTGGCAGGGAGTCAGGTCGTGCTGAAATGTTCCATCAAACGTTTCCATGAATGGGACAATCCTGGTGCGCAATATTACCATATATTTCACTGAATTCATCATCATCATTGGTTGTGAAAAAACCCCAAAACATTTGTTTCGAAGAATGTTTTACTGTTTGCTGGATATGAACAGGCCGCAAAGTTTCCCCATCACTTCGTCTAACTACACTTCATTTGTACCCTTGAACAAACAAATGAGTCTCATCACTAAAAACCACCTTCTTCCAGTCGTCCACGCACAGTACTTTTTGGCCCATGCCAAACGTTTCTTCATCATTTTCTGGGTAAGCAGTTGCTTTCTTCTTGGTCTTCTTGCCTTACGGCCAACCTCCAGCACTCGTTTTCGCACAGTTGAGGTGCTCACCTCCACACCAGAAACCATTAAATCCCTTCGAAGATCAGTGCTTGTCTTTCTCGGATTAATTTTGCTATTTCTTAGCAACAATTTGTCTGTTCTTGGAGTAGTTTTGCGTTTGCCGCCACAGTTTCCTTTTCTTTTTGGGCGCGATGAGTCGCTTTCTTCAAATCTTTTCAAAATTCTCGAAACGCTGGACTTTTTCACACCAACAGCTTCAGCTATATCTCTTACAGTCATTAATGTGTGTTCACTAAGCGCGATAATTTTGAAACGCTTTCTCGGAGTGATATTCATCTTTGGACAAGACAATATAGCACGTATCAAAATTGAAACCACCAACTGTCGCACCGGTAGGCTCACAACTGAATTGCTGGCGAGGTAAAACAGCTCAGAATGTAAATGATTGTCAAGGTCGAACCTTCACGTCACCTCAGGTAGTAAACAAGCAGGTGTGAGGGTGTTTGGGCTACCCTGGTACTCACATACTTACTACAGTAACTCAAACGAAGAAAAAAATGTTTGTCCCAATTAATTCGAACAGCATAGTATATATTATTAAGAACATTTTACCTAGAAACTGTGTTATGAAAGTGTATAACATTCTAGTATATAGTTAAATAAAGTATAATATTCCGCTGTGGGGCTGTTCATCAGAAATAAATAATGTTTTTATTACACAAAAGGGAATAGTTCGTTTGATATTCGATATTCATCGAACATTTTGTTAACCTATTTTCATTAAAAATTACATACTCACTCTACCTTGTTTATATATGTATGATGTTTATTGTATGTTGAAGAAAATGAAGATAGGTTTATTAAATTGAATAGTAATCATGAGTATTCATTCAACAAGAAGCAGTCTTGTGCTACTTATTCTCAAGCAAAAAACCGCTAAATTTCAGTACTCACTGTCTTCATCTGAGTATTAAAATCGTCAACCATTTACCGCCGAATTTAAAAGAACTGAATGCTCATTTGTTTGAAAAGACAGTTAAGTCTTTGCAGTTAATAAATAATAATAATAATAATATTTATTTAGCTGAAGCTATACAAAAAATTAAAACTGTCAATTTTGGATCAAAAACAGTAAAATATACTTTCTTAGATCACACTTAAATATCTTATATTACTACTAGTTTTCAATATACTTGCTAAATTATTGAAAGCTTCAAATTCGTCATAGTATATGCTATTTTTAGATTAAGAAATCTTAAAACTATCAGTATTTCTAGAATTATACCCATGCACATCACTGACATATGTTACATTTTTTATTACAATACATCGAAGCAACTGATTTTTTAATCAGCATTACATTGAAGCAAAGAGTAGTCTTTGTTCAACAGACATTGGTTCCAAAGAGTTCAGCATAATTTTAACAGGGTATACCTATTGCACTTTGAAATTGCCCGCATGGCTCTATTTTGTAACTTTTGTAATTGTTCAATTTTTTCTTTAGTTAAACCGAATAACAAAGTGGAGCAATATTCGAAATGTGGCATTATTATTGATTTGAGCAACAATAATTTCACATATGTTGACAGATTTTTTCTTATTCTTTTCAAAAAATTGATTTATTTCAGAGATTTTAGATGATATGAAATCAACATATCATTGAAACTCAAGTTTTCGTCGAACATAATGCCAAAATATTCTACCTTCAAATTTTTTGTTCATCAATCTTTATAGTTATATCCTCATTTTTATTTATTTTGAGGGTTTTATTTGTACCCAAAACTATGTAGTTAAACTTTTGAACATTTAGGGATAATAAGGATAATAGGGATGCACAAAGGCATTCTATAGTGTGGCAGAATACTTTGATGATTCGAATGTTGGCAGTAATGTATGAATCAGTTTTTTTTTTGTATAATATATTTGTTTATTTTTTCAGTACGACTATCCTTCGCAAGTTGAAATTGTCCTAAAGGATTAATATTTTTAAGGTCATTTTTCTTTTCTCGAATGTCGTTGATTACTATTATAAATTCCAAATAAAATTCAATAAATACTTTTGTTCGAGAATTGAATCGAAGATCAGATTCAAAACTGAATTGAGTCTTTTTGTGAATCATTGTTCTCAGTTGTAATTATCATAATAACTGAAATAATCTACCATGTAAGAAAAGTTTCACTATAAATAATATATATATATATATATATATATATATATATATATATATATATATATATATATATATATATATATATATATATATATATATATATATATATATATATATATATATGTTCACTATGTTACTAGCATATACATTTAATAAAATACTCATGGACCGGTTTCGAATTCATGTACATCTTCTGGTACAGAAATTACGCAACAAATTTGGTTTCTCTGATAGCCTCACCAACCTCTTTCATCCTTACCTGGTTGGCCGACGTCAATTCGTACAGCTGGAGGGTATACATTCGTCTGAGTTCATACCAACCTCTGGAATACCTCAAGGGTTTAATCTTGGACCACTGTTATTTATTCTGTTCGTAAATGATCTGATGGATAATATTCACTCTCCAAATTTGATGTTCGCAGACGATTGGAAACTATATCATGAAATTAGATCACAGGACAACTGTCTTCAACTTCAGCTCGCGCTGAACCATGTTGTTAGCTGGTGTGAGGACAATTGTTTGAGTTTGAATGTGTCGAAGTGTAATGTTGTCTCTTTCACAAGGAAAAGAGACCGAAGTGACTGTGATTATAGCGTCGGTGGTCAGGTTCTTTCTCGTTCTGATAAGGTGAGAGATCTTGGTGTAGTCTTCGACCAGAATCTTTCCTTTGTCCCACACTCACCCAACTTATTTCATCTGCCTCGAAAATATATGGATTCGTTATACGCATTGGCAAATATTTCAATAATTTCTCAGCATTCATAGGACTATTTAATACCCTAATCCGTAGCAAGTTGGAGTTTGGCAGCAAGATCTGGCATCCTATTTACACTTGCCATCAACGCCATCTTGAGACTATTCAGAGAAGGTTCTTGAAATTCTAAGTTTGGAGGGATAAAGTTTATCCACAGAGAGGAGTCAATCATATCGAATTATTAAGTTGATTTAGTTCAATATCATTGCAAAGCAGGAGACAAACTTTATCACTCAAATTTTTGTACAAAGTACTGCACAATAGTATTGATTGTCCTCCTTTCTTGTCCGCTTTGAAATTTCTTGCTCCTAGGCAAAATTCTCGTAATACAGAATTATTCCACCTAGAGACCCCGAGGACTAACTCCCTATTCAATAGCGTTGCCAATAATTGTGACATTCACTTTGACTCCATCGAAGTTATTATTAGGAGTTATGTGAACCAGGAAAATTGTCTAAAATGAATTGATTTAGATTGAGTTCTTTGTAATATTTCATTCAACGCTATAATGTAGTTATTAGTTACTATTTTCTTTAGATTAGATTGAGCTCTTTGTTATATCTTTTTCATTTTAATTTTTTGGTTAGTATTCAACATTATGTTATTATTTTATGTAATTCGGTATTATACCTGTTGAGAATGAAGAACTTATTATTATTATTATTATTCAGACACTGTGATTGATACACTGAAATAGACACAAATAATTACTGGAGAAGTATCATCTTTTTAGAAAATAAAGCATTATATGGAAGACAAAACAAAAAGAAGAAGACAACACATAGTGTACTTTTGGAAATAGCGCCCTCGCTGGAGATCTCTAGGGTTGCATAATGAAACACCGATTTCAAACTACGACGATTAAAATTATTATAGGTAGTAGGTATATTACGTTTTAGTGGTTAGTGTTTCAGAAGAAGTTTATGAATGTTAGGTACATAGTGGAATTTGTTTCAATAATTTTTCCATCGTGCTGTAATATAGCAGGTGTCCCGTCCATTAAAACGAATTATAGAACACTACATACCAAAACAGTTATTCAAATATAATGGATGAAAGGGAAAAGTAATTACCATCCAAAACCCATGTAATACACCATGTAATACAAACGGAAAACAATTTCGTGGCTGGATATACATGAAACTCAGTTTATTCATAATATTTATCAATTTCATAGTAATATATCTCACTCCGGTGAAGGGGAGAGGAGAGATCACACATTGTGTAGCTTCTGGAGCAAATAAATATCTCGAATATAAACAAGACGATGTGAGAGAAAAACTATCAGATCTCAAAGTTCATTGCCTCGTGCTCTATACAAACTAAATACCCTATTTATTTCCCATTCTGTTTTGCAGATAAATGAAATATATACGAAATAATTGTAACCGTCTTCAGTTTAAACATAGAAAGATCGTTCAATGAGGCATATATTTCTGTGTGTTAAAATTTATGCATTATATTATCTCATAGTTTCATGAAACATACGGTTTTTCTATCCTATTTAGTGTTATCTACTTCTCAGATTTTTTTTAAGATCTAACAAAACTTATAATCAAAGCTTATCACTGAAAAATGTATTTAAGGATTGGCAAATATTCTGTCGGAATGAGACAAATCTTCTTATCTTCCTATCTGAAGTGGAAATATTATATTATATACTTTATATAAGAGGTTGGCGTGGATTTGTTTACTGTTGGAATATATCTAGGTAAAGCACCCTGTAACGACAGAAACGATTCTTTACAAGAAAGCTAGTTTCTAGAATTGGTGAAGGCATGTCAAGTGCCTCAGGCAAAATGCCATTTTCTATCGTGTACCGGGTGAGCTCGAAAGTTATCGTGAATTTGAATCATGTAATATCTTATCAGAATATTGACTCTGAAAGTATCTCATACAATAAAAATATGTAGATTCTGAAATATTTTGAAATAAAAAGCTTCAATTTCCTAAATATCAAATATTTTTCCTGTTAAATAATGAATTCATTTATTAAATTTACTTCCTGGAATATTGGATTAATTGAATTAAGGATTTTATGAAGGATTAGATCAATTATTAAGTAACTGTATACAAATAAATTCGGCAATGTGTTTGCTGAATAGATTTTAACGAACTGAAATTTACCTGAAGAAAGAGCATATTAACCATTTCTTAATCCTTACTTGTTTATTCATTATAATTGAAAAATAATTTTCAAATGATAACGTCTTCATATAAACCTAAATTCATCGACAAATTGTCGATGTAAAACACTAATTGTATTCAATTCAAAAGTCCCATAATCAAACATCCGTCAAACATACTTCAAGACACTATAAATTAGTGTCAATATTTTATTCATTATATTCTTGGAAAATTATAAAGACTTCGTTTCGTTCTTGCTAGGAAGTTCATTAATTTACGAAAGTAGATGTAATATTAGTAATAAAATAAGCAAATAAACGATTTGAATTGTAATAAAACAATACAAGTGAAAGCCTTCCTCAAAAAAGAGATGAACATTACCTTAAAAAAGATTTTCCACATGCTCAATAATATCAACTCTCACAACACTTGATGGAAGTTTCTTAAAATATATATTAGGTACGTTAATTCAGTACACTCCGTTCAATTCAACACAAATTCACTTGACATATGATTTTACCTACTCATCTATTGCTTAGAGTTGATAAAACTGAATCAGAACTGACTGCTTTTTACCTCATTTAATTCAGTTGTAAGAACTCTCAACAATGATTTGACAGCTCAAAATTATATGTCGAGTGAATTGAATAATTTTTGTATAAAGTAGCAAAGTGCTTTGAATTGTACTAATATAGTTTTCAAAAACATTGCAATTATATCACAGGTCTAATAGATACACACTCACTGGTTCAATATCGCAATTATTGATGTTATGAAACCCGTATATAGAATTTATTTTTATCATGCGATCTCTGAAAACTGAAAATAAGACAACAAATTTAATGAATATACGAAAAAAAATTCTCAAGCAATTAATCATAATCATGTAATTATTAAACGAATGATGGAATTGTTTACCTTGAAATTGGCATCTAGGGTCAGAAGCGAAATTCTCATTTGACCACGAGTTCTATACATCAATCAAAATAAGACAATTAGCAAATATATCAAATTTGAATTTCTATTCGCTGATCTCTTATTGAAACATAGTTCGATAAAAATTAAATAAAAGAACACTTGGTTTAGTTTCACAGAATTATATTAGTGTGTTCTCCATTTCCAAAAGCAAAACTGACTTTGACGAACGGACTCACTAAACTCAGTTCAACATTAGAAAATATGATAACGCCACGAAAAATCAAGCATTTAATATAATTTTGTGAAACTAAGCAGTGTTTGTAATACATAAAAACTCAGGTCGATAAAGTATTTGAGCATATAAGCAATAGTACTTTATATTGTTGAATTTTTCTTTCATGTCATATATAATTTTTTCAATCTTTGATCGATTGGGCTGATACCTGATGAAAATCTAAATACATAATTGAAATAAAACTAAGTAGTGTTCTGATTTTCACTATAATTGATTAAAACATAACAATATTGTTTCGCCAACACAGTGGCTTCATCAGATGTAGATGATAAACTGAGCTAATACATTGTGGATTGCCAGCATTTATCCCTTTTTACTGGACACTTCAGGATAAATGCTGGCAGTCCACAATGTATTAGCCCAGTTTATCATTTACATCTGATGAAGCCACTGTGTTGGCGAAACAATATTGTTATGCTTTAACTTAATTATAGTGAAAACCAGAAAACTACATACTTAGTTTTATTTTAATTATAATTTTTTTCACATTATAACATTAAACAGATGAAATTCATGAGATTAAATTTTTCTTGAATAACCATCTTCTTTGATGATGAATTTTTACTAATGCAGTAGTTTCAGGCATGTTGGTCATCTTTTTTAGTCACGTTAGATTTTGTCAGATCACTTCTTGATCTAGTTTTGGAGTATCTGATGAACCTTTGTTTTGTCGTCTAGAGGAAATCTCATATTATTGACAACATGACGAATTGTCAACGACATAAAAACAAATGTCAAATATGATTATTTCTAATAATTTCATTCAAAATTCTTTGCATAATCCCAACACAAAATGCAAGGCCCTCGTACGTCATAAAGTAATATACAAGACTTTATAATATACGACAAGTATTATCTATTAGATATATAAAATTACCGTTTGCCAAGTGAAAAGTGACGTCAGGTACGATTTACAGGTACTACTCTTATATGGCCATTTGTATTATTGGCATTTCTTGCGAATATCGGTAGCTCTAGCGAAGCGAACAAGTTTTTTACTGAAAGGCCGCGGATAAAAATGATACTTCATTCAACTATCGGTCTTTATCTTGCTTTCTATTTCATACACGCTTCAGAGAAGATGCGATAACTACTGGTTCAATCTAAGCACCTATCAGGCGATTATTTGACGAATATTTCACGATAACAATAAGCTAAGTCTTGCAGTCAATTTTTGATAATTGAATTTCAAATTGAAGAAATCTAGACGTCAATATAATTATAAAGCGTAATTCTCCCACTTTAGTATGAAATACTTATATAAGGTACTTTTTTCTTTCGGTCACTCAACTTGATCACCTTGGAGAACATTCGGCGAAATTTTTATCACACATAAAATTAGGAACTAGAAATACCAATCTGAATGATTCGATTTTCTTTTGAGTAATCAATTATATTGGAAGAGTAAATATTGAAAGTCATTTCGGGTTATTCACTGAAAAGTAGTTCAAAATAATCGACCCTGCAGATTTATGATCGTTGCAATTTGCAAATTTGGGGATTTATAGAAATTTTAATATTTTCATTATAAGTTATTATTATTGAAATTCAATTAATTTATATCATCACTATTACAATCAAAAATTTCAATTATCAAAATTAGAATGAAATATGAATAGATGATATAGTTTTGATTTACTTAAGTCATTTTTATATTATCATACTTAAATTGAATTATTTATGATTTTTCATCTATGAGAGCAAACGATTTTTAAGATAGTGTGATTAATTAAAATTATTGTTTCTACTTTGCTACTGATAATATAAGAAAATTGATCTGTTAACCCAATGGCACAAATCGTAAGTTAAACAATATCTTTGTGAACATATTTGCACAAATCCATTGTATTAGTTCTATGAATGCCTTCAATTATTAGTATTATTTTGTCAACATAAATGCTTTCTGAAAAAAACACATAGATAATTAGATATATATATATATATATATATATATATATATATATATATATATATATATAAATGAAAATGAAAATTATCGGCATATCCCGCAGATTGGTAGCAGCCGTTGACACGGGTTTCGAGCTTATGGGCTCTCCTCAGAATGGTGTAGCCAAGTTCTAGTTGTAGGAACCTGGAGGTGGAAAACACAAAAAGAAAAACAACCTCTGAAGGAAGTCGCAACATTTTAGGCAACGCGTTTGTTCTCTCCGTATTGGGAAATTTAAGAAGTGAGTGACTATTAATAGTGAGATGACTATTTATCCTATCCTTCAAGGATGCTGTAAGTCGAGACGTTGAAAAATATATAAATATTATTTGAATATTATATATTATGAATTTGACATATTTTTCAACGTCTCGGCTTAGAGCATCCTTGAAGGATAAACAGTCACCTCACGGGCAAAGCAGTTTCCAAATTTCCCAATGCGGAGAGAACAAACGCGTAGCCTAAAATGTTGCGACTTCCTTCAGATGTTGTCTGTTTTTCTTCTTGTGTTTTCCACCTCCAGGTTCCTACATCTACAACTTGGCTCCGCCGTTCTGGGGAGAGCCAATAAGCTCCAAACACGTGTCAACGTCTGCTACCAATCTGCGGTATATGCCGATAATTTTCATTTTGATTTAAATTTTCTTTCGCATCAATTATTAATATATATATTCGAGCCAACAAGCTGGAAACACGTCTTAAGGGCTGACTCCAAGAGCGATCTATACCGTTGTCTACTTCTTTTGATTTTATAATTTCATCCGCTTCAAACCATTTTGTATTGTTCAAATTATTGGTTAGATATTCTGTAAAGAGCAAAAGTTGCCTCGTTGGCAGAACGATGATCAAGTCTGCCTCCAAATCCGTACCTGTTCATCCTGAAGCCAAAAATGTCCCTTCCATTTCGTGAGTCTTCGTTTGTTTTTTCGTCTCGAAGTTCGTGGATCTGATCATACGCCGTTCTGATGAGAGGCACAAGCTCGAAACACGTGCCAACGGCTCCAATCAAGTGCGGGCTATACAGTTATCTACTAATTTTGTTATTGAGTATTAATTTCACAGAAGAAAACATGAAACCTCCACTCTTCGTCAAAAAAAGAAAATTAGATCTTCCTCTCCTCGTAATAGATAGAGGTGGATAACACGAAGTATCTTGTATTTGGGGTGTATATATATATGACTGAGATTGAATTCTCGCTTAAGTCTTGGTGAAACATAATTGAATATTGAATTGAATTAAACTCTTGGTTAAATGTTTCATGATTTATTTAACAATATGAAATAGTCATATTGTTAGACTAGATAATAGATTATTTCATACAATATGAAATGCCAAGAGTTTAATTTAATTTAATATGTATATATATATATATATATATATATATATATATATATATATATATATATAGAACTTTCACAGTTTTTAAAGGTTACATCATAAAATGATATGGTTGTAATTATTACTACTTGCTATTAAACATGAAGTAATAATAACAACCGACAAATGAAAATTTTGACGCAGTATTATTACTGTTTGGAAGCTTATTTTGTATTCTCTAGTTTTCTTTTTAACGACACCTCTTAATCAAATCATTCGATCTTAAATATGTATCCCTACATATACATCAACCAGCTGTGTTATAGGCATGTGTTCTCTATTTTTTATTTCAATTTAAACAACGATTCACTGATATTATAAAAATTCTTAGGATTCTATTAATTTCACGATTTTTTTAAATCAGTCCCTGTTCATTTTATTGGTTTCTTGGTCATATATAAGCCGAAAAGCGTAGCCAATACAGTACAAAAGGTCGATGATTTGACCGCACTCTTTTCTATGCTTAAACGAACGTCCTTCGCAGACTGGACGGAGATAACATCTTGGATTTTACGAACTCGACGTATTCCTTATGTTTTTTTTATGGTCAAATTGAGGACCTAGCGATTTGGCCCACTACAAAGAAAACCGTTTTCATATAAACAACAATATATCACAAATAAACAGCAGTTCTCAATAATTTCTGATATTTCGAAGAGAACAAACAATTTTTTGTTCTGCATTTACCTCACTAGATATACACATTTGCATTTTATGAACACATAGCATTTTTGTGAGAAAACAGAGGAATCTATTGAAATCAAATCTACATTCGTTCAAATTTCTGAGAACTTACGAATTTTAGGACTTTCCATATACTTAATGCAGAGTAAAACAATAAGAGGAGTTTTACATGAAAATTATTACAGATATGAAGAATACGAACCATAGAGTTTGAGATTCCGATATCAATCACAGAAGATTCAATAACCAATATAATAAATAGTTACATTGTCACTTTCAAATTAGTTGTGTTGAAACCTTGATAATGAAGTTAGTATTGATTGCTTACACAAGTCGACATATATAGGTCGTATTTGACTCTTAATAATGGGTTAGTAGACCGAAATATATGTCCAGTATATTGAAAAATTTTATGAAATTCAACCAAGTGTTTTGAGTTATGCGATATGTATAATTCACATTGTATTACAGGGACGTATGACATTTTTAAGTTAAGTCATCTCAATCCTAAGGTATTCCATTTTCTCAAATGCTTCCTCAGTGCTAGATGAGTGATCAATAATAAAAAATCATTTTGACTTTCATTTTCATAATGTAAATACTACACTGGTGCATTCATTGTTAGCAGAATTTCGGTTGTATCGTTTCAAAATCGAAAGAAGTTCTATTCTGAAATATGTTAATTCTCAAATTCCACGATATTGTGAGATATTTCTCGCTTTTTTATATCAAATTCTTCGAGCATTATATTGAACAGGTTTTCATTCGAAGGTCAAACATAATATTGTGGAACACACAAACCCGAATAATTATTCATAAAGCTGCATAGCTAATGATTTGGCAAAAAAATATATTTAGGAAGGATCGATCATTTTCAAGGAAATTATCGAAGAAACGAAAGATCAAATGTGAGATCAAGATGCGATCACATATTTCAATTTGCTCTCAAAACCGTTGAAAATAGATGCCGAATCTTTGTGATTCTAAACATAATAGGAGTAATTTCTATCCAAGATAATTGTAGAGAAGGATGTTGAATGATATTCCATTGTGGGAACCACAAAAACCTTCAAATGTCGCAATGGACAATCAAAACTGGAATTAATACGAGAAACAAGAGAAAGTATATTCCAAGTTATGGTACAAATTAGCAGAAAAAACAGAGTCATCTTCATCATACTATAAATTCAGTAATATACGAGGTCAATTCAACAGAAAAGGTGAATTTTGAATTTTTGCGGGATGTGCACATTCGATTATCATAATTTTATTCGTTATGTTAGTACGCATATGTTGGAATTTTCATCCATTTTGGATTAGTTATTTGTTTTTGACAACTGAAAAGTTTATTCAGTTTTGTGTGTTCTTCGATTTCTTACTTTTGAAAGAATGAATCGAAGAATCTGTAATGAATTTTGCGTTAAAAATAGAATAAAATGCTCCAACGCACTTGAAATGTTGACTGTGGCATTCGGTGAGTCTACTCTGTCTCAAAAAAAAGTGTTTATAAGTAGTACAAGCGCTTTACAGAAGACCGAGAAGATGTTGATGACGATGAGCGTCCTGGAGTTGCAACCATGTCCACAAGCGAACAAACATCGAAATATTAAAGAAATTGGGTCTGGAAAATCGTCGAATCACTATTAGAGATGTTGCAGAGGATGTTGGCATATCAATCGACTCCTGCCATGCAATTTTCTCAGATGTTTTGAAACGTGTGACAGCCAAGTTTTTCCGAAATTGCTAAATTGTGAGCAAAAGCAACGTCGCATTAGTATCACTCATAAGTTGTTGAATTACGTCAACTACGATCCAGATTTGGTCAAATAGGTCACAACTGGTGACGAAACTGGTGGTTATAGTGGTGGGTATACGGTTATGACGTCGAAAGCAAGGTCCAATCATCCCAATGGAAGCGGCCAGAAGAGCCAAGACCGAAACAGGTACGCCAAGATCGATCAATTGTGAAGGTTTCGCTCACTGTTTTCTTCGATTACAGTGGTGCGTGGTGCACTATGAGTTCTCGCCAACAGGTCGTACACTAATAAGGAACACTATAAGGAAGTTATGGAACGTTTGCGTGAGGCAATGCGGCTGAATCGATCGTAATTGTGGGAAAACAAATCATGGCCTCCCATCTCAATGCTTGTTCATGACTTTTTGGCCAAAAACAACACCGTAGTCATGCCTCAACCACCGTATTTACCAGATTTGGCTCCCTGCGACTTTTTCCTATTCTTAAATCTGAAGCGACCAATGAAAGGCAAGCGTTCTGCCATAACTGATGATATAAAGTCGGAATCGAACAACGAGCTTATGGCCATACCGAAAAACGCATTTCAGAGGTGATTCTAGGATTGGACGGAGCGATGGCACTTAGCACTTAAATATGCCAGTTGGCATGAGTGCATTATATCGGAGTGGTATTACTTTGAAGGGAACAAACTGGTTACTGATGAATAAATAAGTACTTTTCCTAAAAAATGAAAATTCACCTCCTGTTTCGAACAAATCTCGTACTCATTTTCCAAATGATAAAACAATAATGTGAATTAACTTTTTCACAGTTTGACTACATGAGATCCCTTTCACCTAACCCTCTTCCACAATTTCAGAAAAGTATCTGGTATTTTGAAATTGTAATATCGTACTGGTGACATATCGAAATTGATTCAATAGACGATGTTGTCTTTTAACACAGTGTATATGACGTAGGAATAATTCCTACGTAGAAGTAATATTCCGTAGAATTCCTAAGTAGAAATATTCGATAGATTGTGGGCATGATCTGTTCCGTGTCCAGAAAAGCACAACATGGTGAAAAAATAGAGTGATGATGATTAAGACAAGAAGTTTATTTATTTTTATTCATTCATTTTCATTTAGGAATACAGCACTCAACAGGTCAAGCAAATTACTCAGTGGGAAAAAGCAATAAAATTTACAACTCATGTAAAATTAAACTAGAAACAAAAACTCACAAAAAATACATATAAACGATATATCCCTGTTGGCCAACTGTAATTAAACCACTATCACCAGACCCGCATACTAATATGTCAATGACATCATGAAAAGGCTTAAAGTCACTAGAAATGTTATAAACAAGGTGAAACTATATAGAAGAGTGCTGTTCCAAGCATACTGAATTTTTTGAATATTTCACACTAGAAAAAGTCTAACGCAATTGAATACAGATGAATAAAGATAGGAAATGTTTATATAGAGAAAATAGTCAAATTTCTTTCATGCCGTTTGTATGTTTTGAATTGTAGCAGGTGTGCAAAAGTTCGAATAACAGTTTGTCCTGAAAAATTCATAGCATATTTCAGTGGATTTTTGGTTGAGTTCTTGTTTTTCTTGAATACATTGACCCCCAAGTGAAACAAGATACAAGATTCGCAGCCAAATGTTACTTAATTTGAATTCAATAACGAAATTCCCATAAATGAAGGTATACATAAAACATGAGCTGTGAAAGTTACATATGATTATCTGCGTTTAAAAGGAACCACTACGAAGATTCATCATAAATTTATTTGTGCATTTTGAATCGTGATTATATGGCACATTGTTATGGTACCTTCTTCGAAACAAAGCAACCAAAAACACCAACCGTTAAGAAATAGGTTTGTGGAGTAGATTATCGAGTTTAGGCCTGTGAGGTTTCTTCATTATTTATTGAATAGTGGCATCACTAAAAATTTACATTTCCATCTTCACGTGCTATTATATTACATATATTGCAAAAGCTTAATTTTATTGTTCCAAGAGTTTCTTCCAGAAGCGCATTCACGTTCTACCTTCCAGCAGCTAGAACGAATGTTCTAAAATTTCCTCCATTGCACACAATGTGTGAACAATGTAATATTTTGGGAGCTAAGGTGGATATTTTGAACTGTTCTGTTACTGATATTAAGGCAAGTTTCCTTGATATACATAATCTCTGATAGAACACAATCATTTATAATATGTATTCACGATCAGAATTCATATTTACTCATATAATTATGTGTGTATAAGTGTTAATATGTGAATGTATATGTATTTGTGTGTTTAAATTTGTATGTATGTATAAGTTTCGTCAGCATTTAAGTTTTTTAATCCTATAATTATTATATTTCATTTCATCAGTTGTGATTCGTATCACAAACTCTTTCATTTAGAATGAAATTACAAAAATTTAAACTTTTGTACTACCAATTTTGTTTTTTGTATATGTTGTGTTTCCTGTTTTGTAATTAGGACCTGTCCTGTAAAACAGTGTATGTTAAATAAATAAATAAATATATTTATTCGTCAACATACCAAAACAACAAAACATTCAAAAAATTAAATGACAACCTTACTGTCAGAAGAGCCTTAAGTAAGATAGAAAGTAATGCCTCCAAAGATGAACAGTTTTGAATATGAATGACAAAACATTATTTTTGGATTATATCAATGCACATCAAAATGCAACCTCCAGTCAGAAGAGAATATAACATTTACTGTTTTGGAGATGAGAAAAATATGTTAAAAAATATAAACCCGTCGTTTTTCCACTTATTTGTTCACTAGAATAAATTCTTGGAATATTTCCAATGTTTTTTAAACAACTTTATAGTTGCTTAGTTCCTTCTCATTTCTTCTATGAGAAGAATGATGATATATTTCAAAATTGATTCACGTATTGATATTTTTTCATTTAAATAGTTGAAAAAGTATTTTGTCAACGTGTTATTTTTGTTAGCTCTATCTGTTCAAGATGAAAAAGAATCATCGCTTAATTCGATTCAAACTCATTACGTGCCTACTATTAGATAATCGAACAAAGATTATAAACGTCATCGTACTCATTATAATATACCGGCTTACATCAATAACTAAGATTAATAGCGCCTTCAAAATTTAATCAGTGTAGATAAAAATGATTTACACTGAATATTCAGAAGCAGAATAAGAATATCACGACATAAAGCCTTTTTGATGATTTATTCATCATTCGAAAGTTATTTCTGATCTGACAGTACTAATAACAGAAATGTTTCCGACATTAGAACTGTTATTCAGTGAAAAGTACGAGGGTGGGGTGAAAAGTTTCCGGACTGACCAGGAGATGGCGCCACTAGGTTTACTTTTGGAGTGGCGTCCTACACTACCATTCTTACTGAGCTTGTATGTAAAGTTTCAGCGCAATCGCTACATTAGTTTGCGTTTGAAGGCACATTACGCGAGACTCTTCCGTTGTTTTCGTGAAAACAGAAAAATTGGAGAAACGTGCTGTCATCAAATACTTCTATTTGGAAAGTTTTACCCTAGAACAAGTAAAAGAAGAGATGGATGAAGAGAACACTAGGAAAGTCCTACCCATCATATTCAACTATTAAATAGTGGGTTTCTGAACTCGAAATGGGTCGGGTGGGCACCTCTGACGAGCCTCGCTCAGGACGGCACGTTGAGGTCACAACTTCAGAAATGATTGAGAAAATCCATCAAATAGTATTGGAAGACCGCAGAAAAGTGCATGGGATAACTGCAACTTGTAGGATGCCAGCTGTTCGCATGCGAAATATTTTGCACAGCCATTTGAGCATGGAAAAGCTGTGTGCAAGATAAGTGCCGCGTTTGCTAATGCTCGACCAAAAACTGATTCGAAAAAATATTTCTACCGAAAATTTGGTACTGTATAGGCGTAATCCAAACGAATTTTTGCGTCGATTCATAACTGTTGATGAGACATGGTTTCACCACTACACACCTGAAAATAAAGAACAGTCAAAACAGTGGGTTGGAAAGAGGGAACCAGCTCCAAAGAAGGTAAAAACAATTTTATCGGCAAACAAGGTTATGGCTACTGTTTTTTGGGATGCGGGGGGCTAAGATTATCACTGGTCTATGCTACGCAGACTTATTGCGAAGTACGAGGTGCAAATTAAACGACTCATTTCGCGAAGAAAAAATTTTCTTTCATCACGATAACGCACCAGCGCATTTGTCGATTGTTACAATGTCAAAAATCCACGAATTGAAGTTTGAATTGATACCTCATCCTCTCTTCTCTCCAGACTTAGGCCCCAGCGACCTGTTTCCTACCCTCAAAAACTGGCTTGGCAGTAAAAGATTTGAGAGCAACGGAGAAGTTATCGAAACAATTAATCAATATTTTGAGTAGCTTGACTTGATTTCGAGGAACTACTTTCAAAAACTGGTATAACTAAATTAGAACACCGTTATGACAAATGTATCAGTGTTTATGGAGATTATGTTGAAAAATAAAGCAAAAAAATGGTTTTCTTGGTCAGGCCGAAAACTTTTCACCCCACCCTCGTATACATTTCAAAGTCTATTATGTGCCAAGAATATTAAATTTCAGTTTGAATATAGACAGAGAATATAGATTAAGAGGTAGAATACCGAAAAATACGTGGGGTTTGTTAAATAAACTTGTCATCTAGCAACACCCTTTTTGAACATACTAAGTGTCAAAAATTTCATTTTAAACTCTTTTGAGAATTACTCCAAAACTACCGGCAGCATCGGATGACAGAGGAATGTGATCTCAGAGCTGAAGATAATTCAAGAGTAATTATCGAAAAAGTTGACAGGGAAATCTTTTCGACACTCTGTACCTTGAAAAAATGCTGTTGGGGGAAAGTTTTCTAGGAGAAACCCATTTGTTTTCAGGTATTTTACTAGGAAATCCAATATATTTTTTACAGTGTTACACAAAATAATTTTTTAATGTTCTGTAAAGTATACAAAATGATTTTATTTCCGCAAGTATCTATCAACTACTTGGTGATGATTTCAGTAATTTTTGTGTGATAAATTTGTCTAATTTCTCTCATGTTTGAATTGTTTTATAATTCACGATTGTTCTGCTTTTCGAAACACAATATGTAAGTTTTTCCAGTGTGTACTCTTCTGATTGTGACACAGGAATAACCATTATGGACAACGATATTTTTTCAGTTTCTGAAAAAAATTAAAAAACTTGTGACTTGTTATGCGTTAAAACATCAAATATGGATAGACCCAGTTTTCTACATTGAGAAGAACGTCAAAAAACTGTTTGGTACCACTCGATCCGCTGGCATACTCATCTAACCATTTAAGAGATTGAAGAATGTTACCAGCAACCTTGAGACACAAAGAAGTTCTTACTTTAATTCATGAAATATTCAGTTAGTTACTATGGAAGCAGAAAAAACTCATTTGCACTAGCCCCGTTTTTTCCGCACTTATCTTTTATGGAAGACGTGGAAATATTTCGATATTTGTAATTCAGAAAAATTCCTGGTTACATTCATTCAGGAATCGCATTTTATTGCTAATTCCAGCACTATTAGTCGTGTCTGACAGCAAACATGAAGTATGAGACGATGATTTATAGATAATAAATTATACAGGAGTAGTAGTACCAGGGGTTTTTTTTTCGAAAAACCTTCAATAGTGAATGGGATATATGACGTACTGCTTCGAGAAGTTCGGCCAGCAAAAAATAAGGAAATTTTCCAACGTTGTATATCGTTTACTTCACGGAAGATAGTAAAGTTAAGATTCGAGTGAATTGAAAATATGAGTTTCAGTACCTAGAAATCAGACCTTGAGAAAAAACTCACTAATAATATATAGTAAAAATAAAAGGAGATATTGGGAATATGACAGCACACTTCAAATAAAATTTATATCTTATTTTATCTCCTAGGTTGATCGATGTAGAAGGCGTTCCATATATCTCTTTTTGTTTGTTAATTAATAGCCGCATCTTCTATACTAGGTAGGCTACGTAAAAACCCCACCGTCATCAATCAGTAATTCTCAGATATACTAGTGAGTGATTCGAAGTTGGCCACGGAAGATTATTTCACAATTTTCTCTATCGAAAGAACTTCTTTTATTATTATAGATGACTAATTTGGCATTAACTATTATATTTTCATTGGACTGCATAAGTATGACGTCTCTGCAGTGAGCGAAGTGCTTATATTGACTCAAAAGAAATAAGTTTATTTGTATAAAATCCCATTAAAATATTTTAATTTAGTGTTTTAATCTCGTTTTTGGTAATAAAATAAGAGGTTTTATTTGTATATTTCGTTTAAAGAGCCTCCCTTCCAGAAAAATCATATCCATTTTCACCTAAGTGAGTTTATTCAATTGAATAATTTTCCTTTGAATAACAAGTTCCAAAACGAAATATATGATATCTTACTGTATCGTCAAAAAAGAGAAAACACTGAATGAAATTTGTTTTATGGGACTTGATATAACAATTCAAATCGACTCAATGAGATGAAGATAGAAAACAAAAAGAAGAAAGGGAAGAAAATGTTGAATAAGAAAATTTGACATTTCATCAATACACCGTGAAAGTACGTGAAGTACGAGTTTCGTTCAAAATGTGAATTATGAATTATTTCGAAAAGTATTTATTTATTCATCAATATCCATTATGTCGCTGTAAAAGTAATAATCCTTATATAATGACTTATGTCAGCGTTTCTTATAATCCTCGAAGCACTTTTGAAATGCGCTGTTCCTTATGGCCATCAGCTCATTCTTCGATTCCGACTTTTTCTCATCAGTTGTGGCAGAACGTTTCCCCTTCATTGGTATCTTCAGTTTTTAGTTTGGAAACAAATCTGGTGAAAAAGATAGTTAAGGCATGATTACGGCATTGTTTTGGGTCAAAAAATCACGAACAAGCATTGATGTGTGAGCTGGTGATTATCTTGATGCAGAATCCATGATTTGTTTTTCCACAATTCCGATCGTTAGAGCCGTATTGCTTCACGCAAACGTTGCATACTTCCTTGCAGTGTTTCTCATTAACCGTACGACTTGTTGGCAAGAACTCATGGTGCTCCACTTGTAATCGAAGAAAACAGTGGGCATATCCTGATTTCGACGTCATTATCATACACCCACGTTTCGTCACCAGTTATGACCCTTTTGAGCAAATCAGGATCGTCGTTGAGATCATTCAGCAACTCCTGAGCGATACTCCTGATTGCTCAAAATCTAGCAATTTCGGTACAAACTTCGCTGCTACAAGTTTCATAGCCAAAACATCGTAGAAATTTCCATGGCGTGAGCCGATAGACATGCCAACATCCTCTTCAACTTCCATTATAGTGATTCGACGATTTTCTAAATCCATTTTCTTCATTGTTTCGATGTTTTCTTATTTTGTGTACGTGGTTGCAACTCAAGAGCGCTCATCGTCATCAACATCTTCTAGGCCATCTGTGAAGCACTTGTACCACTTATAAACAGTTTTTTTTAGACAAAGTAGACTCTTCTAATGCCACAGTCAACATTTTGAGTGATTTGGAGTACTTTATTCCATTTTCAACGCAGAATTCAATACAGAATCTTTGATCCATTTTTTTCAAAAGTAAAAAATCGAAGAACACACAAAAAGATGCTAACCTTTTCAGTTGTCAAAAATAAACTACTTATCAATTATTATGTTAAACTACTTGTCAAATTATGAGAAACGTATATGTACCATCATAACGAAAAAAATTTCTATAATCGAATTTGCACAGCCTGCAAAAATTCAGAATGCACCTTTTCTTTTGAACAGACCATCGAAGAAAACACTTCAAAAAACGACATAAGTAAAGTATCTCTTAGCTGGTCCCTGGAAACTCGTATTAAAGTGAAATACTTGTTGTAGTGTTAAATAATAATAAAACTAACCAGTTTTATAAAATCTCCACAAAACCCGTGGCCTCTACTCTGATTCTGTGCCCCTTTTTTCCCTAACATTATGTTAGGAATTATGTGAATTTGATTGGCGTTAACATGAATTTACCTGCGTAGGTAGTATGCTAAAGTAAATTTCTTTACTCTATATTCTACTCGTATGATGACCGGTTGATACTACTTCACAAATTACGCTAAAATACTCGGCTAATAGTAGGTAGGACTAATGAGAACCGCCAAAACAAAAACTTTGTTTTACCTTAACCGAAGACGCATGTTTTTATTTTATTTATAACGAGTTTTCTATTTTCATATGCAACGAATACGATAGTTTGCGATGAGATATATAACTGACATTTTCATTTAAATGCATATTAGTTTTTCGTTGTAAATACTATTAAATATACAACTTCAATATGGATAAATATCGTCACATCCTTGTTTACATTGTATCATATGAAAATAAAAAAGGTACCTACATCATTGATTTTCAATTAAGAATCAATGACGTACTTCAAAAGAGATGAAAAATTATTTTTCTGTGTACTGAACTGTCGGTGTTCGCCGAATTTATTTTAATGGAAACTGGAAGTATTGACATAACAAAACCATGATCTTCGTGTAGAGGTCGTTAAAAATCTGTATTCCACAAACATATCTGACATCTCCCTTATTAGTTTATTCATATTAATTAATTACGCGCTTATTGAAGTATTCATTTTTATTATATTTGCGGTAACGTAAGGCCTGTTATCTTTGTATACAGATAAGGAATTATATTTAGATTTTTCGTTTGAATGAATACCCCGTGACATTTGATATCAATTCAAGAGCGAGTCAGAAATTTTTACTGTACTATCCGTTTTAACTTCTTTTTTTAAATTTTATAGCGAATATAAAGACATCCTCAAAATAACTTTTCAATGACGATCATCCAAATCTCGTATTACGATCTGAAGTGAGATACATCTATACGTACTGAGAAACAAATTTTTGAATAATTATGATTCATATAAGGGTTAATTGAAAACTACTGAACAAGAGGAATACAATAGAATTACATTACTATAGAACATTACTTTACAAAAATTATCTCTGATAAACTCCTTAATTATATCATATTTTCATTTGAACTGTACAACTCAAAAGCGAGTTACAACTTTTACAAAATACTTGCATCCGTTTTTGATGCAATATAAGACGTGTCAATCATATAAGCGATATATATATATATATATATATATATATATATATATATATATATATATATATATATATATATATATATATATATATATATATATATATATATATATATATATATATCTTGAAATTGATTTATTGCTTGTTTAAGATATTTTATTTTGAAAGTTTTTAGCAATAAGGCTTTTTTTGATATGAGAAAGTTTATTTTTCTTGACGTTTTTTATTATTATTTTATATTTATTTTACGTTTTTTTATTAGTTTTGACAAAGTTGTAATATAACAACGAAACGTCAACAAAAATAAACTTTTTCATATCAAAAAAAGCCTGTTATTGCTAAAAACTTTCAATATATATATATATATATATATATATATATATATATATATATATATATATATATATATATATATATATATATATAGTTTCAAGATTAACGAATCATTCATACTAGTAAATACTGAGACTCTCAATCGAAATTAATCAAATAAAACTCTTAGGAGGCTGTCTACACAATGTTTTCAACGAGAACGAACCCATTTTCGAATTCACCCTCGAATCACTTTCGAGAGTGAATATTAAGTGCGTTTCGAAAAAATCATCGATCTTGTTGAATGATAATAGAATACATTTGTTTCATCATTATTATGAATCATCAGTCCATATTTAATCTATCAATCAAGAATCGATGATTTTCAAAACGCCTACAGGTCCTATACCGGAATGAGGCGAATAGCTCTTAGTGAAAAATTCACGTGAGTTCCCTCTATGGGAGGGAAGACTTAGAAAATCTCCCTAGGGTTCTTGATTCCTACTCATGACAACAGTAGTAAGGGTGTAGGCTTTGTAAACATTTCATTAGAACAGTGCAGAAAACTTTCTGCAATGTGGAAGAATGGTCCAATGCCTAATCGCTCCAGATCACGCCCCGGCGGGCAAAAGTATAGCTAGTTTCAAGATTAACGAATCATTCATACTAGTAAATACTGAGACTCTTGAGAATTCTTTACTGAGAATTAGGCATGGGTCCATTCTTACACATTGCAGACAGTTTTGTGTAGTGTTCGAATGAAATGTCTACAAAGCCTTACGCACTCGCACTACTGTTGTCATAAGTAGGAATCTGGAACGCTAGGGGGAGTTTATACATCTTTTTTCCGATAGAGGGAGCTCACGTGAATTTTTCACTAAGAGCCATTACCCAGTCAATACCCCTCATTCGGGTATAGGATCTGTGGGCGTTTTGAAAATCATCGATTCTTGATTGATACATTGAATATGGACTGATGATCCATAATAATGATGAAACAATTGTATCCTATCATCATTCAACAAGATCGATGAATTTTTCGAAACGCACTTAATATTCACTCTCGAAAGTGATGGGTTTCTTCTCGTTGACAACATTGTGTAGACAGCTCCCTGAGAGTTTTATTTGAAATATTTCAATTAAGAGTCTCAGTATTTACTATATATATATATATATATATATATATATATATATATATATATATATATATATATATATATATATATTTTGAAAGTTTTTAGCAATAACAGGCTTTTTAATATGAAAAAGTTTATTTTTGTTGACGTTTCGTTGTTATATTACAACTTTGTCAAAACTAATGAATAATTGAATTTATGAGTTACTATGGATATCGAATGTCAAACTTATTTTTTAGAAAAATCAAATTAGTTTTTTTGTAAATATTTTTTTTTTATATTTCACTATTTTATTGATACTCACTTGAGTGTAACATTATGTAAATGAGTGTAATTCATTGAACTTAAAATTGATTGAATATTTAAAATGAATCCGACAAAATCTAATAAAAAAATATAGTAATTAATAAGTGTATAGAACCACAGAAGGTCAACAATTTTTTTTCATGTTAGGCCATGTAGTTTTTATAAGGCCCCCGTAAGATACATCGAGGGGTCATGTGGATAGGCAGAATGATATAACTACCTAATATGGCGCCGGCTTTGTTGTTTACGGTTCCGAGAGCGATAACAATAAACATTTAAATTGAAAATATTCAAAGTGTTTGTGAGTTTTCCCTTCTAAGTGACTTTATTCAATTAAGATGTTATTCATTTGAAGGGGCCGAAATTAAGTAGAACAATATGTTATTTTCATTTTTTGAGTAAAATGATATGACGATTATGGTGCCTTTATCATTCTATTGAAATAACTGAGTAAATATCGATATAAAACAAGAGCGCCCAGCTTATTTATAGATAAACATCACCACATCTCATTTTGTTACGTATGGCAACGGTAGGAGTCTCCACTCAATTTAATAGTCTGTTTTACATTTTTTCATCCTAGTGAGGAAAGCGTAAAGAAGCCACAAAAAGGTTTACTGAAACTGATACTTATCTTTACAAGTGTGTAGGTTTCGTCTAGACAAGTTATGAGGTTAAAATTTCATATTTGGTAAAAACTAGTAGACAATTTCTTATCCATTTAACAGAATGTTGACTTTGTCACCATAAGAGCTGTCTGTTGCTAATTTTCGTTCTTTATGATAAGAATTCAAAGGGCAAAAATCCCATTTCAAAGCACATATTTCCAATGACGAAATTTGGCTTAGGTAACTCACATAAAAAAGAAAATAAAGGCACTATCAACTCGTTACCGTCTGGTGCACGCAAAATTATTTGAAAGAATTTCAGATAACACTGCGCAACAATTAAAATGTTTCGGTCTCAAAATTAGTCCTATCGTCTTTTCGTTTGCTGAATGCAAAAACGACCATTAAAACAATCAACTCTAGTTTTAGAGATACAAGCAACTTTTTATATTTTATGACCTCTTCTTTTCTATTTGCGGAAAGTTTGTTTTTCGACACTGGTAACATTGTTAATTGTCAAAATACATATAAATTTTATTTGTCAAATTATAATTTGACTGCCAAAAGATTACTATGTTTGATACTATTCCGGTAACGGTGATATTTATAGTATTTTGTGCATATCATCTTGTTTTGGAGTGTTTTGTAAAGAGAAATCAACATGCTACAGAAATGTGTAAATTTAGTTAATTATTTTTGTTATATTTGTGGCGAAATAACGGTTGCCTTACAGAAAAGCAATTTGACACCTCTTGTGAAAATAGGAAACCAAAATAAGCCATGGGCTCCATATATATGTCGCAATTTGTGTTCAGTTAGATTACGAGAAAGGCTGAAAAATAAAAAAACGATCCATGGCTTTTGCTCTGCCAATGATTCGGCGGGATCTCACTAACCACATAGACGATTGCTATTTTTGCTTGACTCCGTCTATAAAACTGTTAAATACCCGAATCTTCCATCAGCTACTCGACCTATTCCACATTCAGATAGTTTACCAGTTCCTACACGACCTACAGACTTATGAGTTGAAAGCAGAAAATGAAGACAGTGTAGAAGGAGAACTCAACGATCCTTCAACATCTTATGACCCTGATTTGTAAGAAGAAAAAGATGATCAACCTCATAAATTGAGTCATTTGGAGTTGAGTGATCTGATTAGAAAACTACATCTCACTTGTGAAGGACATTGCATTCGATTTAGTTTTGGAAGGGAAAAAGCTTAGGAAGCTCTCATGGATTTTTACGGAACAAAAGGGATGATAACAAACTTCTACAAAAATAACACCAACTCGCCTGCAATATGTCCCTAAAAATCCATTTTCTCCACTCCAATCTTGATTTTTTCCCACCTAATTGCGGATATGTCAGTGATGAGCATGAAGAATGATTCCATCAAGATATTTCTTTAATGGAACCAATATATCAGGGTCGCTGAATGAAGCAATGCTTGCAGATTACTAGTTCAAGTGTAGAGACGCTGCAGAGGTCACTTACAAGAGAAAAGCTAAAAGATCGCGATCAAAGGAATCAGTTGATTCTTCGTAGATCTAAACACCAGGCTAGTGTTTTTGAAGAATTTTGAATTTAAATATCATTGATGATAGTGCAATAATACTTTAAATGTTGTTTGCATAAATAATTCATATTTACCAATTACTTAGAAACAATAATCTTCATCATTTACGTATCAGAACATTAGGACTCATGAAGTAAAGGAAACGTTAAACCTTTTTTTGTTGCTCAATGTTATAAAATGTTAACAACATACACAATGCTTTCACCGAATTTAAATCCAATTAAAATATCTATTTAATAAAAAAAGAGTGCCAAATCGATTTACATTACTGTACAGCTTATTGTACCTACGAAAGAAATCACTTAACTTTTTGTTCATTTTAGTATTCAGTTCGAAAGTCGTGCCAAATCATTCAGAGACAACGTCGATGTTTTTGACCACCTGTATCTCACGGTATTCTTCATGAATCGTTCAATGTGACACTAATGGACTTGCTGATGTTTTTCATTAAAGAATTTTGTCGGTCAGTGCACTGCTCTTCCCATACATAAACATCGCATAAAGAGCAGAATGGAAACTCGACTTTTTCTGGAATACTTCGAAGCTGTCAATCGTCGGACTCCATTGAGGATTGTCGTGTAGTATTTTATGAAAAAAGAACACTTAAATGTCGACCGCAAATCGAACGAAGTTGTCGAATTCAGAGGTTAATGATATGTGTTAGTGTTATATATAAATATCGAAGTAGAACAAGGTATTTTGTTGATTGACTGTAAAGACAATTGATTGAATATTATTTCGTTAATTGACTGCCTAAATGGGTTTAATGAAATAATTTCCTACAAAGACATTGATTTAAAGAATTATTCAAATGAAGAAATCAAGATTAATTTTCAATTCATAACAATTTCTTCATATTTTTCAGTGTTTCAAAAAATAAGTTTTGCTGAATGAACAATGAATCACAAATTTGACATTGTATTATGTGGTAAGGAAACCTATCCAACATATCACTAATCGATTGAGCCGATACTTGATGAAAATTTAACAACATATTTTAAATAGAACTAAGTAGTTTGTAAATTTCACTATAATTCAGTTGAAAATGACAGTATTATTCCCCCTGTGGCTTCATCAGATGTAGATGATAAACTAATACAATTTTGTACCGACCATATTTAAGGCGAAGTCTTCTGAAATGATCATAGAATATTTCGTCTTTTCCTATTCTTCCTTTACTCAAATAAATTTAATAATGAAATTAATTAATTGAAAGTTGGTCATTCAAGAAGAAAAGTATTCTACGGTAATTTCAATACACTTTACCATAAATATGGGCGGGCCACAATTGTATTTGATTAGTTTATCATCTACATCTCATGAAGCCAGTGTGGCGAAACAATATTGTCATGTCTGACTGAATTATAGTGAAAATTACAAACTACTTAGTTTTTATTAAATTATTATTAAATTAAACCTTTGGCTTAATGTTTCACGATTATTATATTTAAAAATATCAAATAGTCCACATGTTTCGAGCGTGAGCTCATCTTCAAGACTAAACTACAATAAGGAACGAACAACAGATTTAAATCTATAAAATAGAGGTAAGCAGGGGGGATATTTGAAAATCTACCTGTTCATTTTAAATTTGTTGTTAGTTCCTTATTGTAGTATATTCTTGAAGATGAGATCACGCTCGAAACATGTCGACTATTTGATGGTGTTAAATATAATCGCGAAACATTAAGTGTTTAATTTGATTTAATATTTAATTATGTTTCACCAAGAGTTAAGCGAGAATTCAATCTCAGTCACTACTTAGTTTTATTCAGACTATCCAACAGAGTTTGACACATCAACAATCTTCTTTTCGACTCTTCATCAAATGTAATATTCTAAATAGATATACTGCAATCGTTAAATATTCTTTTTTATATGAAGAAGTTCATAGTCAAACACATTGATAAAAGACAGATATGAGTACGTTGTATTAGAAACAAGTAGAATTAAAATCCAATAACGCAGTGAATTTTCAATGATTAGGTGAATATGTGTCAAGGCAACTACTAGAACCAATCTATTCTCAACAATTCCATTATTTCATGGCAATTTATTGATAAGCTTGTTTTTTTTAATGCTTAAATGTTCTTAAGCTTCAAGCGTAAATCCAAACAAATTATTATTTCAATGTATATACATTGTATACGGTTTTTAAGACGAGAACTGTAGTCTAGTGAATGGTAGAAATGTTTTTTGATGTTAAAATACCATAATCATATTTCATGAATTGTCAATATCATGGTAGTTCACTCGATATCACTCGCTTCACTTTTGAAATTTATAAATTTATGCTATCTATTCAAATTTCTACTACAAGTTATATATCACGAAAATGTAAGTAGTATATTTACTAGTCCATTTTTGCATTGGAGTGACATATGTACAAGAGTACTTCCTCTCAAAACAACGATAAAAACAAGACAAATTATAGTACATCGATATACATAAATGACTTGAACTTTCGTTTCGAAGAAGTATTGCTGGCAAAGTCCCAATTTAATCTGTATGAGCGATTTCCAGTTAGTCACATGAAATTTACATTTATTAGATATATTATGGATCTGTGTCGCATTGTTGAATTTAAAAATAGTGCCAATTTCAAATCAAAATACTTTTATGATGATACGGCTCAAAGTATACGCACGTGTCAAAATTCACGTATTATTATTTGTGGAATTTTTAAATATGCATGTTTGCGATATGTCATTTGCCAAAAATTTAAAACTTTCTATTTTAAATCAGTATGCTATACTATTTTATAAACAATTAGATATGTAATAAAATAACTGAGATTGAATTCTCGCTTAACTCTTGGTGGATCATAATTAAATATTGAATTAAATCAAACACTTAATGTTTCACGATTATTTTTAAAAATAAAATTGAATATTCAAGACATATTTTTGAAAATGAGCTCATGCTCGAAACATGTTGAACAATTTTATTGTTAAATATAATCGTGAAACATTAAGCCCAGTGTTTAATTTAATTTAATATGAAATAAAGTGTTCAAATAAAGCTTCAAAATTCCACGATTTTAATGGGTCCATGTCCACTAGTATTTAGTAGATTTTTTCGACTATTTCAATGTTTCAATGTCTATTGGCGAGTGGAAATATTTCATTGATTGGTATTGTCGTCTACTTTCCGTTATCCTGTACGCTTGACGTGACTAGGCGTCCCGTTTTGAACGGGACCGTCCCGTCTTTCGGTAATATGTCCCTTTGTCCGCAAAGATAACTCAGAGATCCAAAATGTCCCGTTTTTTGAAATGGTGTGGAAATTTTATCGAGTGGACTACCTTTCAAACATTGACAAACGTCAATTATCCTTTTTTCAAAATCGCTCATCAGAATTGTGCCTTTTTTACATTATTGTCGGTAAGTTTCACCAGCTGTATTGAAACTTTGTCTTCTGTTAGTGAGAATGAACCTTTATCGTCAAATGAAACTGCAATAGACTTCAGTGAACTAAAAGACAATTTGGATGAGAAAGAGATCAATCAATTTATTGGCGAAATTGAAAGCCGATGGGGGTGAAATTGATGAAGAATTTGTGAAAAGTACGGCAAACGAATTTCATAAAATAAGCCGCGGATATGGACAGACGTTCAGAAATTATTGGACATATTGATTGAAATATATTGATTGTAATGAAGACCTCAGAAATAATTGACGAATCTTCATTAATTTGTAACTACATTACGATGCAAGAAGCAACATAATGGATCGCTCGGAAAGTTTCAAAGGGTGAAATAATGAACAAATTATGAATGTCTGAAAACAATCAGAAAAATTGAGAGTTCAAGATGATATAAAGAAAAGTGCCTAGAATTTTATCCTTTTGTAAAAACCTTTCCATCAGTATTAAAGCAAATTTTTCGACTGATAAATACAGAAATATCTGGTTAACAAATTATTTTGCGTAGTATTTTTAATTCATAATAATCAACATTTTTCAATATAAAGAACAATAAAAGTGTATTCAAAGTACCATTTTGAGCTAAAAAAATGGTCACGTTATGTACGCTGCTTACAAAATTCCATTTATGATGGCAAAGATGGACACTTAGTATAAACATACATATAACATGATATTCCCATTCATAGTGTTTTCATCACTGGGAGAGTATAAATATTCGTGCCAAATGATTCTATGGTGAATCCTATTCATTCTTGTATTTAATTTATGATACATTCATTATGAAGGTCATTTTTGAAATTACTGAAGTTATTGGAGACGGAAGTTCTTACTACGTGTTTGATAGATGTTGTAATACAACAAACGAGCTCCTTGTAAAGCAAAACAGTAAGGCTAGTGTTTCCATTCATTCAATTTTGATGGTTTCGAATATTCACAATCAAAAATGAATGGGAATGTTTCTTTATCTATACTTATATAATCAGAATATTGATTGTGATGAGGTTGTTGATATTTTTCTCGATTATCTTGAATTCTCTGATCGGTGCTATTTTCATGTTATCGTTTGAACCAGAATCAAGTTCCCAATTGAATTAGCAAGCTAACATGGGCGTACTGTGATGAGAAGTGCATTTCGACAATCGCAAAATTAAGGCATTATAACACAACGATTCTTCCAGAATTCAGATTCTTCCAACCTACGGAGCGGAAACGATAGTTATTGACTGTCATTAAGAAATGGGAGAAATAGAAAATCAAAATGAAAAATTCTTAGAAAGATTCAAGGGCCAATCTATAGAAACGACATTTGGATGAAAATACCTCAGAATGAACTTTATCAAAAGACAAAAACAATAACGGAAGAAATCTGAAAATGACGAGCAAAGTTTCATGCACATGTCTGCAGAATGAAACAGTCCAGAATACCGAAGAAAATACTCGATATAATTATAAAGAGTAAATGCGGTTCTAAAAGAGTACTAAAAGAGGTTCAAAAATATCTACAACAGATCAATATAAAAAATCTCGAGTGTCGCTATAAAATCGCACACGTGAGGTTTGGGCAAAGAAAGAAAAATTCTCAGAAAGATTTACGGGCTTATCAATAGAAACCACATTTGGATGAAAATACAATATAACGAACTTTATCAAAAGACAAATACAACGGAAGATGTCAAAAAACGACGAGCGAAGTTTTATACACATATTTACAGGATGAAAGAGTCCAGAATACTGGAGAAAATACTCGATATAGTAACTAAGAGTAAATGCGGAACAGAGTGGCTAAAAAAGGTCCGGAAGGATCTACAGCAAATCATTATAAAAAATCCCGAAGATCCCACGGAGTGTCGCACATGTGAAGTTGGAGCAAAAATGATCGCGCCAACCTGGAATAAAATTGACTAATGAACAGAAAAAGGAACATTCTGAGAGAATGAAGGGTTTTTGGAAGGCGAAAAAGCTGAAGTAAAAGCCTCAAGAAACGCGAATTCGAGTTCGATGGCTCTCCTGATGGGGAATAATTGTTATAATAATAATAATTAACTCAACGATACTACATACTTTGACGCAAAAACTTCACCATCTAATATCAGAAATCTGGAGAACGGAACAGATACCACAGGATTGGAAATGTGCGCTGATACATCCATTGCACAAAAAGGGGGACAAAATGGATATCAATAATTACAGGGAATTTCTTTACTCCCGGTTGCGTACAAAATACTTTCCAAAGCACTCCTAAATACAGTAGAACAACAAGCGGATCCACTAATTGGGGAATACCAAGCTGGAATCAGAAAAGGCCGATCATGTGCTGAACAGATCTGGACATTGAAGATGATATTACAGATGAGGAAATGTAGAAATACAGTGATCACATTCATTGACTTCAAGAAAGCATATGATTCGGTAAACCACGAAACCCTTTTTGAAATCATGAAAGAATTTGGAATCGATCGAAAGACCCGAAAAATTATAGAACAGACACTTACAGGTACAACTTCCAAGATAAAATTATGGGCGAAGTATCAGATCCCTTCGAAATCAAAACCGGTGTGCGGCAGGGGGACGGACTTTCGCCAATCCTTTTCAATATTGTTTTAGAAAAGATCATTAGGGAATGGGAACTTCAGGTAAAGGTCATACAAGTGGGTATCAAAAAAGAAAATAGAATAAATGTCAAATGTCTCGCCTTTGCAGACGATATTGCTATTATCACAGTCAACAGAAGTGAAGCCATTCTCGCCGTAGAAAAAACTACATGAAATTGCGCAGAAAACCGGGTTACAAATTTCTTATGATAAAACCAAATACATGGAAAGAAAACCAAAAAATAAATCTTCAATTATGACAAAACATGGTGAAATTCTGCAAGTCGGCCATTTTAAATATCTCGGGGAAGTTATACAGTCCTCAAGTTTAAACCGAATCGCTAATGAACAGAGAATTACCAAGCTCCAAAGAGCCTACAAACTAACATGGGCTCACTATAACAAAAAGAGCATTTCGAGAGGCGCCAAATTCAGGCATTATAACACAACGATCCTTCCAGAAGCAATCTACGCATTTGAAACAATGGTTATTGACGGTCATTCAAGAATTAGAGAAATAGAAAAAGAACGAAAAATTCTCAGAAAGATTTACGGGCCAATCAATAGAAACGGCATTTGGATGAAAAGACCTCAGAGTGAACTGTATCAAAACACAAATACGATAACAGAAGAAATCAGAAGACGACGAGAAAAGTTCTATGCAGATTTTTACAGAATGAAACAGTCCAGAATACCGAAGAAACTACTCGATATAATTATGAATAGGAAATGCGGAACAGAGTGGCTAAAAGAGGACCAAAAGGATCTACAACAGATCAATATAAAAAATCTCGAAGATCGCACTGAATGTCGCTATAAAATCGCACATGTCAAGTTTGAGCAAAAGTTAAATTGTCAACCTGGAGTAAAATGGACAGATGAACGGAAGAAAGAGCATTCAGAGAGGATGAAGCGTTTTTGAGAGGCAAAAAAGATGAAGCAAAAGTCCTAGTAATTGCTAATTCAAGTTCAGTCGCTCTCCTCATGGGGAACAATCGTAATAATAATAATAATAATTAACATGAAGGACACTGTTGGCTAATGATATTTGTCTAGGCCAATTTGTTTTTGAATAAACTATTACACCTATATAACGATTGTATGAAAACCACACAAATGCTAAACTACTTCTCATTTGCATACAGAAGAAACTAATATTTGCGTTCGCTTCTAGGGGGTCCGATAAATCTCGAATATTACTCTATAAGGATCCTCATCGTATGAAACACAATATGGTTGGATATCAGACGGTACGTCCATAATTCAATTGGAATACAATTTCCGAGAACAATCAGACACCTGTGTGCACATCTCATCTTGGCAGCATTTCAGTTGAAATGTTATAGCTCGAGTTGACATATAATTAAAAAACAAAACATTGCCGCGTAACATGAGATGAGAAATTGTGTCTTCTCAAGAAAGTTATAACATAAAGTCCCCATCAATTGGATTTTATGTTCGCTATTCATAATACGAATTTATAAGGTGAAAGATATATAAATTGTATGTTTTGAGAAACGTCGTAAGACAATCAAGATTTCGTATGACAATACGAAATCTTGATTGCATACGACGATGAATACGATAATAGCAGGTATATAATGTTGATTTTACAGACAACTAGCTAGAATTTAGTTGATACCTTAAAATACTTATAGCTTTCTTTATCGGCCATTATTACTTTTTAGTTTACATTGAATCAGAATTTTTTAACACATTCATCAATTGAATTGAATTGTTTTGCTTTGAAAAAAACTATATTACGTTATTAATAAAGCTGATGGTATGGTGATCTCTTGGTGAAGCATTGTTAAATATATTGAAAGAAAAACACTTGGCTTGCTTTCACAAAAATTATATTATATTAATTGCTTGACAACTGTTTCTGTGTTACCCCATTTTCAAAAGCCAAACTAAGTTACAAGTTAATAGATGAACTCACATTTGGCTTCATACCATTAATGTTAGTGTGACAAAAAAAATGTTAGACGAACAACAGTCGACATACTCACTTAAATATTGTCCGCACTGAAGGATCTTACTATTTGGCAAACTCAACAGTTAAAATTTGCACAGAGACTGGCCAAAAACTATGTATTAAAGTACCTCTCTACACTTTATTCAAATTTTTTTCAATTTTCCTAATTCAATATGAATGTTAAAGAATCAAATAACGTGATAGAAGTGTTAGTAAGGTGTTAGAGCAACGTACTGAGAAAAATAATCGCTAATGGGAAATATTGGCGTTACTCAATTCACTTTTCTCTTTCGATATTCGATAATTTTTCCTCCTACCATTATATGACATGCGCATTAATTCCTTATGTCGCATGGATAACTCAATCGATTTCGTAGATCGCCATGCCCCTTTTGAACGACATTTAAACGAGGGTAAAATCTTCAACAAGCTTCTTAAATTCAAAAAGACAAAAATGAAAATATTCATTTACCTTCGCAATTTTTTGATAAAATGTGAAATAATACAAACTTAACTTACCCCAATTGAAAAGATGAACTGAGTGCTCCCACAAATGATTTGTCATTTCAAAATTGGGATAATGCTGAAACAGAGAAAGAGTAATCATTTCTGTATTCAAACTAAACTGTGAAAATTACCAGCTCCCGACATTTTCAAAGGTGTAATATATAAAATATAAATTATTTTGAGATGAAGCTAGATTCATCAAGATCCTTTTTACACATATTAAGAGCAGTCTACATGTCACATAGATACATAATTCGAACAGGAAAATAATATTTGTGGAGAATACAATTCTTTTCATTATAGTAAATATTATAAACATCATAATTTGAAGTATTATAATATATGAAAGGCATTTTTGAAAATGTATAATATTTTTGAATTTGTTGTGAATATTTGCAGAAAAAGGGAAATTCTTTCTCACCTTTAAAGAATGATTATTGCGAAAGATAGAAATTGAAATTATTATCGTCAAATATTTATTACATTTTTGTCCCTATTATCATTGCTCTCATTTTCAGTTATAGTATATTGAGAAAGATAGAAATTGAAATTATTATCGTCAAATATTTATTATATTTTTGTCCCTGTTGCCACTGTTCTTATTTTCAATAATTATAGCATTTCCTCAGTTCCGCACTTTTATTTTTATATTATTATTATTATAACATCTATTGTGTAATTCTAGTTACTACTTAAATTTCTGAATTCGTTTTCACATAATGTGATACCATACTCCATAGAAACTTTTCTGAGAATTATCAGAAAATAAATACGTGAAAATCACTGATTATCTTTCCATGTTTTCTGTATCAGATTTTCATTTTGAAGTATTCGATTTTGTATCAAATTTGAAATCGAATGTCATTCGAATTTGGCTCAAAACTTGAGCAAAAAACTAACATATAACAATATCTTATTGAAAATCCAATAAAATATTGATGATTAAATAGGAATACATTTATAAGAATAAAGAAATATCAAATTAGTAAAGAAGATTTTAACGAATTTTTCCGTTCAACATCAAATTGATGCAGAATTATTTAGTTGTTTGGACATCGGAAAAGTCACTTCAGTAAGGTTATTCGAACTCGAAAGAGGTTATGCGTCTAGAAAAATTTATGGAGTTACTGATAATTGAATAATACACTGAGGTAACCTCAGTGACATATTCTCTTCTAGAAGTATTTGATAGCCTTTTTATCTTATCATCTTGAGGTTAAGAATTTGCGCGCAAAGTTCATGATGAACCTGTCAATAGCAAAATTTCTACTCAATAATTTTATGTGAATGTCAGAGAAGGTCATGATTAGTTTAACTCCGAAACCTCAAATTTCCCTGGACGGTTTAATATAGAAGTGAATACAAGCTGCCCCTACTTTTTTTAATGTAAATTACTCATCATATTCTCATTACTTTAGAGGATACAGTCGTCTGAGTTCATACCTACCTCTAGAATACCTGAAGGGTCTAATCTTGGACCACTGTTATTTATTCTGTTAGTAAATGATCTGATGAATAATATTCACTATCCACAATTGATGTTCGCAGACGATTTGAAACTATATCATGAAATTAGATCACAGGACAACTGTGTTCAACTTCAGCTCGCGCTGGACCATGTTGCTTGCTGCTGTGAGGACAATTATTTCAATTTGAATGTGTCAAAATGTAATATTGTCTTTTTCACAAGGACTGTGATTGACTGTGATTATAGCGTCGGTGCACAGGTTCTTTCTCGTTCTGATGAGGAGAGAGATCTTGGTGTAGTCTTCGACCAGAAGCTTTCCTTTGTCCCACATATCACCCAACTTATTTCATCTGCGTCGAAAATATATGGATTCGTTATACGCAAATATTTTAATAATTCCTCAACATTCATAGGACTATTTAATACTCTAATCCGTAGCAAGTTGTAGTATGGCAGCATGATCTGGCATCCTATTTACACTTGTCATCAACGCCATCTTGAGGCTCTTCAGAGAAGGTTCTTGAAATTCTTAGTTTGGAGGGAGGATAAAGTTTATCCACAGAGAAATCTCAATTGCAGAGCAGGAGAGAAACTTTATCACTCAAATTTTTGTACAAATTACTGCACAATAGTATTGACTGTCCTCCTCTCTTGACCGCTTTGAAATTTCGTGTTCCTAGGCAAAATTCCCGTAACACAGAATTATTCCACCTAGAGACTTCGATGACCAACTCCCTAATACAATCCCCCATTTAGTTTATGGAGTCTACATTCAATAGAGTTGCAAATAATTGTGACATTCACTTTGACTCCATACAAGTTATTATTAGGAGTTATGTGAACCAAGAGAATTGACTAAAATGAATTGATTCAGAAGTTCTTTGTAATATTTCATTGAATGCTATAATGTAGTTATTAGTTACTATTTTTTTAGTTTAGATTGAGATCTTTGTTATATCTTTTTCATTTTTTTTATTTAGTTAGTATTCAACATTATGTTATTATTTTCTGTAATTGGGTATTATACCTCGTGAGAATGAAGAACTTATTATTATTTTTATTACTATAACCACAAATCTATTTATTGCGTAAATTTTGTCTGCCTAATTTAATATCCTTTTATTTTGTGGGAGAAAGCTGCATATGTTCAGGATACTATGGATACGGTTATTCTTCTTACAAAAAAGTGGAAGCTTTCGATTCAGACTTATAATACAAAAACACACATTTATAGCAGTATTTTACTAACAAATAAAGTAGTCAATACACATATTTTTACGTTTACATAATTCAGGGCTTCACGATCTCAAGTGCACATCAAATGACAGATTGACAGATCACAGTGTGACAGCTGAATTTCGTTCAAATCATAGAAAAAGGTCGAATATAGTTCAAATTAGTTTGAGTTCCTATACTTTCTGAATTTCGAAAAATGTCAATGAGTTGTAAACAAACAAATTAAAAAAGGCAGTCTGGTGTCTTATTGTGAGGGGGAAATTATTGGGAGCCACTGTAATATACTATAAGTTGTAAAATGTGACAATATCACACTCGGCTTTCAGAAGAAAATGTAGGTCTAACCGAAACAATAATTATGCTTTAGCGCGTAATACCAACAAACAAAAGCGATTAAAATCACTCATTTCTCCATACATTGTTCGAAAACAGTTGCTTCAACTATTTTCATTGTCCAATCAAGGAAACAATTGCATGAAATTAACTGTTCTTCGTAAAAAAATACCTCGACTTATTGTCGGGCCATATTAACCCAGTTTCAGACTATAATCACAACATCAAACGATATTTGAAAGATGTTTTGTTACAAAACATTAAATTCCGATCAGTCGAGGAAATTAATGAATTTCATACTTGTTTATGATACATCATTTGACTTCTAGCGGTCAATACTCCCAAACAAAATAAAAACAATGCATTATTGTGTCACTTGGAATTATGAGAACAATTGAATTAAAACTGGCACGGAATATAACTATGAAATATTTCCATCTGAGAAACTATCAGAATCATTTTCAGTTTAGTTGTTTCACTTGAAATAATTATGCTAATAGGTGACATTAACAATTCGAAACGTAATAACCGACTTAATCACTGACTAATAATTTAAAGGTCTCTTCAGAGAATTTTTTATTATACATAAATAAAAAAAAATTTATTTCAGTGGACCTACAGTTTAACACCAATTCCAAACAGCCAATGGGCTTGTAATCAGTGTATTACCCAACAATTGTAATCATCAAACTACTTAAAGTATAGACAAACACATACACCCATGCCTTCACCGGGGCTCGAACGCGAATTCTATCGCACCATAGTTGGGTGTTATCCCTACTAAACCACGTAAACCGCAATAAATAGAAATATCATTGAGAGTCATGCCACTTTTTCAATTTCCACAATGATTTTTTCCAGGTGAGATGATAATATTGAAAATATAGAATGGTCAATCATTCTTATTTATTGTCCTGGGGTTGTCTTTTTATCCACCCATCTTTTTGAATATTTTCTACTCCTTTTCGAGCATTACATTCAACGTCAAGATTTTTCACTATTTTGTCGTACCTTTGTCGAATCATTTTTCACTTGGGTACGGTTAGAGATACGTTAAAAATTGAAACGACGTGTGAATTCGATTTCTGATTCAACCCTCCTTTGATCATCAGCGGTAAGAATTTATTCATTCTATTTTTATCATTTCATTTATTTCATTTTTTTTTTCAGTTTATATCGTTTCATTAAAAAATTTATCATTTTTTTTTAATTTCATTTTGAAGTCATACCCTCCTTTTTTTACTAATACAATTTATTATCAGCTTCAACAGAGATTTTTTTAAACTCTCACGATACAAAACGTACAATCTTTTATTTATTTTATTTATTTACAAATACACCACTCAACAGTTTGGGCCAATTACTGAGTGGGAAAATACAATATAGTTTACAACTTAAGAACAAAATAAACTAGAAATAATATTAATGATGTACAAATAATACACCTGAACGAAAGCTCTGTGGGCAAGCTGACATTAAAGCTCCACTCACAAGATATAGGAAAAACTAATATTTAAAAAACTAATAACTAAAACTAAAAAACAGTCAGGCGAGAGCTCGTCTGATATCGCCAGGCACGTATGCAAATATGTCGATGACGTCATGAAAAGGCTCAAAGTCACCACAAATTTTATGGAGTGGTGAAAAAGCCAGAACATAAGTACGAGCCAGAGGTGGATAAAAAATATTCATATTTCTACAAGATATTCTCGGAACACGGAAATTTATGAGAGAAAGAAGAAAAGAACAATCAAAAAGAAAAACTTATCAGGTTGTATAGGAACATTATTCCCAAATATTTCCTACGTGTTTCAAGTGATGAAACATTGAATCTTGTAATAAGTAACTCATGATTTATACCTCGTTCTGGATACACACCGTCGCAGCAAAACCATAAATATTTCAAAAATCGTCTTTGCACGGATTTAAGATTCCTTATATTACACAAGTATCCTGAATTCCAAACGACACCAGCATATTCTAGTTTTGAACGTATTAAGGTATTGTTAGGAGTATAATCTTTACAGGAAACTACCCACATTTCAAGTATTCATCATTTAAATCAAACTAATAGACTTTTTGTTTCAGCTCTCACCGTACTATTTGTGCTTTTATTTTTAAAACTTTGATTTGTGTTTTCAGCAAAATGATGATACTTTCAAAATGCTAATAAATAATTCAGCAGTTATAAACTTCATTTGTTACAGATTAGGATCCTATTAATTCATCATTCAATCTCTTCATTCGAATATACACTTTCTATCATAATTTGAACTCAAATTTATACGCAATGGAAATCTGACATACTAGTGAATAATGTCATAGTATTATAAATACTTATTATCAATCAGCACTTGATTAAAAAAAGATTTGAAACCATGAAATGATCAGTTTTCAATAAAAAAAAAACGAAATAAGTTTTGGAACATCTATGCAAAGAATGAAAGATATTTTTTGCACTTGATATGAAACCCATATTTGTTTATATTTACTGAATCGTGAAATGTTCTGCTGTAAAAATTGTTTGTTCATTATAAAAGAACGTTCCAAGAACAAAGTAAGAAGTCAAAAAAAAAATATATTTGAATAAGAAGTAGAAATTCAAATTTTTTTCATGTTTTAATTATTTCAGTTCAACTTCAACGTATATTTCAGCTATTAATATAACATTCGAGTATCACCAATACAACTATTGATCGTAAGTCACACAATTACAATTGACAATCCATATTTACGTCTCCAAGTGTAATTTTGATAATTGAAAAGAGATATAAATTTTTTATTCTCCGAAAATTTCCGAAAACTGATGAAATTCAACAACTACTTCATTAGTGCATTTCAGGATTTTCGAAATTATTTATTCAATGACGATAAACCTATTACCTATCGAAAAAATAGTAATTTCATTTATTATAGATGTCACTAATTAAAAGACAATAATTGTGTACCAAAAAATGTTTTGAATGCATCTTAGTCATATTTGCTGTTGATCAAAAATGCGTCAAGGATGGACAAATATAGGAAGGAAGCGCTTTGGACAACCCTGGTTTTATTGACTGGTTTATACAACAAGCATGTGCGTTGTGGTACCTCCAGCGACAGATCGAAATGTGTGAATTGTGAAAACAGTCAAGCAATATGATGAAATACGATTTTCAAAGTTTTGCGGAGTTTGCCTTCACCATTTGATAGAATTATGACCTCCGTGAGAGAATATTAGTGTGAATTTTTTCACAGACATGTGACCTAGTACATAATTTATCGTAATTGCGACTGATTGCAAGTTCAGTATCGGATAATGTGATGAGAAACGACGAAATAATGCTTGGAACTAAAAAGAACTTCTGCCTACTCAGGAGAAAACGCTTTCTGCTCGTGGGTTTTTCATTCATAAGAGTGTTGCTTCACAAGAAATTCATTAACTCTTGTATTTTACGAAGGAGTGCCTATAAAATAAATTTGAATAAACGAAGTCATTAGAAATTACAATGAACGATGCGGAGATTTGACCTGAAAAAAACAAATTCGATGGAACAGTTGGAAGAGTTATCAGTACTCAGATAAAAATGTGCTATATTAAGACTCCATAAATTCTACCGGAATTTCCCTATTTTATTCAATTGATTTTATTTATGTTGATCTGTGATATAGAATGTTCATTTATGGATAGGCAATTTTAGGCAATCATCCTGATTATGTCCTGATTTCTAACATTTGTGGAGAACTATTACAATTTGACAGGCAATTTAGGTCGTTTGTACTCAATTAGTCATTATTTAATTAACGAAACAGATTATATGATTGCGCTACTGCGGTTTGGAACTCATGTCCATTATCGGATGATAGAGTATACTTCTACAATCTCGCCATCATATAATTCAAAGAAATAATTAAAAATTTTCAAAATTTCATGGGGATATTCAGAATAAGTAATCATGATATATTTCGCTGAATTTTGATTGTTTTGGACTTTTTGAAAATTTAAAAACATACAGAGTGTTTCATTAAAACTAGAGAGTATTCACTATACCAGACTTGAGCAAACAATCCTATATATTTAAATTTGTATTCGGAAAACGCACATGTTGCTGCAGAAGTTGTCCATGCGTGTTTCATAAATTTCTGAAATACGGACACAAAAAATTTCCTTGCTTAAATGTGGTGATCCCACACAGTCTAGTGTTCTCACACTATATATACATATATATATATATATATATATATATATATATATATATATATATATATATATATATATATATATATAAGGAAATGAAATTTTTTTGTGCTTATGGCACTGTTATAGTAGAGCTAGATATGTGAACGTATACGATGTGATGTCTCTATTATTCTTCAAGGGATAAATGTTAGAGAAATATTGAAATCGATGCCACACCTGATGGAAGTGCGAGACATATATGTTTCGTTCTGCAAGGAACTCGTCAGTCGCACCACTTGATATTATATTGCCTCACTGCGATGGATGTGGTGCGACTGACTAGTTCCTTGCAGAACGAAATATATGTCTCGCACTTCCATCAGGTGTGGCATCGATTTCATTATTTCTCTAACATTTATCCCTTGACGGATAACTGAGACATCACATCGTAAACGTTCACATATCTAGCTCTACTATAACATTCTCTTGGTTAATTTGAATTTTTCTAATGAATGTTCTAGTGTTCATTTTCTTATATATATATATATATATATATATATATATATATATATATATATATATATATATATATATATATATATAATATCTTCAATTATAATGCTTATGTGCGTGTGCATGTCACTGAACTCCTGCTAAACGGCTGGATCGATTTAATTGAAATTTTTTGTGTTTCCGAGTGGATTCAAGAATAGTTTAGATTCGCAATAGGGCCCGGTAAATTGCGCTGCGATCGAGTTCTGGGATTTAAATTTTTTAAAGGCATATGAAATTTTTTGTGTATTCTCTCCAGGTTGATGGTTTAGATTTTCAATTTCAGATTGTTACAGCGTATTCAAAAACGTTAGAAATTTTCAAATTAAAGACATGTTAACAACGTATTGCGGCCCGCTAGAACATGTTACTACTTTCTCAGCCAAATATTGATATTTTCATATTTCAAATTCGAATAATAAGTTAAGGAGTTGAATATATGACAGATATTGAACAAATATTGCACCTGATATCCATGATTTCCCATAAATTACTGATATAAAAGATTATTATTAACAACAAGTATAAAGATATGTTGTAAATACAACAAGAATTTTGGGAAAGCAAACGTATTTTTCGAGTTTAATGTCCTGATTGAAATACTGCTTGAGAAAGGATCAAGTCTTCGAAGCTGATATGTTGGAAAAGAAACTATCGGATTTAAATGTAAACAACAATGCAGACAGTGTAAAATACGAAATTTGCATTATTATTGCGAGACCAACACCATTCTTCGTGTGGGCTTCTCCCACGTTTGAGAATTGAAGTCGACAAAATCGTGTACCTTTCTACAAGAGTAATACTGAATTCTAAAATTCGCTTTGAGAAATACCTTTCATCTGATTTTTGCGTGTCGATGTACCACCAATCTTTGAATTCGCCGGAATCAAGTTGGCCGGGCCGCTGCATTTGTTGGTAGCACTGCTGTAGGAACAACTACACAACAACACTCACCATATTGTAATTTGTTAATGATTTATCAACTTGTTTCCTCGCAATATTCGCTATGATCCTTTGCAAATATTATGTCATCATTCAGTTTTCTAGGTCTTATAACGTTCAAATTGTTAATGCATCCACGAAAACCTTCAAATAGTCGCAATTGATTTGCTACTTTTCAGTGCTCACCTTGATTGGTACCATCAGTGAATATATTTTCACAATAAATTAGCAGGTATTACCTAATTAGCCTAAAGAGAAGGTTCCTCGAACTTATCTCACGGTTCATCAATAAATCAGAAACTGAAAATACATTTTCGAAATATTATAAACATATATATATATATATATATATATATATATATATATATATATATATA